>BJKM01000002.1:980000-1330000 GCA_015082035.1 Chaenogobius annularis
AATGATGAGTATGAATGCATCAGGGTTGTGTTAAAAAAATCTATACGGAAATATTTTGTCAAGTCATAGTATCAATACTTGATACAATGAAACAATTTTAATTTATTATAAATTGGCCGTTTAGAAGTGAACTCCTACAGCTGTTTACCGTCCTGCAGGAAAAGCAGAAACTGCTCAATCTGCTGGAACACAAGCTAACGACTGACGTGCAAACGAGGTGGAATAGTACTTTTGATATGCTCGAGCGCTTCTTGGAGCAGCAGCCGGCTGTTTGTGCCGCTCCTCTCGGCCGAGGTGAGACGGAGCTGTGGACCTTATGAGAAGCTGATCTCGCCTGTGCAGAAGATGCTGCTGCCGCATGTTCAGATCATGCTAATTGTTTGGCAAGAAACATGCAATACTTTACTAGAATGTGTTCTACATTTCTATTTCAAGTTATTAGAGCATAATTGATTTATAAATAAGTGCTTTGTGGATAAACATGACATTTCATACATTTTCTTATCCAGAGTAAAGAAATTACCTATTTGGTAAATTTTTAAGACCCTTTTTTCAAAAATGTATCGGGATACGTATCGCGACCCTTGTATCGGGATACGTATTGTATCTTGGCAATACCCAGCCCTAAATGCATGATGTACCACATAACAATAATTAAACATACATGTAAAAATGTATTTAATTTACATACTTTGCATTATGGAATATGGTTTATTCACTGAGACTGGTACTCCAAAGAAACATTTGGGGTTTTGTTCTACAAATTACAGTGGTATGCAATTCCTAAAAGTTACAGAATTTGCGATGTGTAAAATGACCTCTGAGTGACTCTTCTTCTCTCACAGACGTCTTTGTTCAGAGCTGAGCCTCAACAACACATAGCTTTGTGCTTCTATCCCGACAGTTAAACTGTGCATATGCTATGAATATAAAATGTATGACTTTTATGAAGTGTGGTTGGGGTCTTTTGGGCTGGTGTGATTCTGATTTGAAGATGAACTAGATAATGTGCTTTCACTGTGAGCCCAGAGATGGATTTTGGCCTGACAGGAGAAAGTGCAGCCAGTGAAAAAGTGACAGACAGTCAGTAGAGTCAGGTGGGCTGAGAAATCAATCCTGATGCAGAGTGGGCTCTGACAGGCTGCTCCATGCGTGGCAGACGGTACAGAGAATACAGAGAAGGGCCAAAGGGGAATCAGTCTGGACCTGCGATAACCTATAGAATATGTGAGAATATACAGAGTATTGTGCTATAATGAGGCTGTAAACTATTGTGATGGTATGGTGCAGAACGTTTTACATTTGAATTTTCACAGAATACTTGTCTAAGTAATCTCATAATGATATTATAGCATGATACTGTAAAATTTACATGTATTGATGTTAATGTGGTGTATGCCCCCGATTGAATATAAAGTATTCATTTATTCCCTGCTCAATGTTTAAGCTGATGATCTGCCACATAAGTTGTCAGTGTCCTATATAAAACTGGAGCCCTCACTTTAGTGACTTCTCACACCACACACTATAGATATTCTATATGTCTAGCTGCCTCTAGCCTGACAAGTCTTTAAAAAGTCATGAGGTGATTTATTGCTGAAACAAGTATTTTGTGCCTCAACAAGAATAAGTAGGACACGCAATCAGGAGAATGTGAATAATAATCACTGAGAGATTGTGAAGCCTCCTTACCAAGCAAAAGATACTTATTTGGCAAAGGCCAAAGACTACTCTTATGATAAAGGTGTATGCTAAAAGACTGCGACTATTATTATGTTATAAAATTCATACTTTAGCTCCACTTGACTGTCTGATCCATTGTTGGATCAGGCTCAGTTCATATGTCTGGTGGAATCTCCTTGTGTACCTGCATTTATATTCCCCCTCTGCTCTTTTATCTCTGTCTCTAATCAAGCATCATGAGCCCAGGAGAACACGGCATAATGAGATTAGGCCCGTGCATGTACACAGTCCAATTTACATGAGCCGCGAGATGTGTTTCTTTGTCTGACCCACATCTCTCTCCATTCCTCCTCCATCTTTGGCTTTTTATGTCTGTAGTTCTGCAGGCGGCTTGTGATTCACAGCACTGCTTTATACTTTATACTTTAAACATTCACAATTGTACATTTATCTGTCCGTGAGTCTCCTGGAACCGGATAATTGTAAGGAATGGGCTTTACATGTGATGACAATAATAATGATAATCAATAGCTAGTTAGTTATAGCTCTGAATTCTTGCACATTTAGATCAAATATTATTGGTTTGATTATAGAACAAATATGCTTCTACTTCTACAGATTCCAAATGGACTCCTTTTTGACTGAATGTTGACTCTATCGAGCACAATAGTGAGCCATTTTGTAGTGGGATCCCATTGTCCAGAGACTGAAATTAGTGCGCTCAAAATGTTATGCTTCATCTTGAAATGTAGTGGATTGCTGCTGAAGGAAAGCAGATAAAAATGTTGCTTGAGTATTAGAGCTGTCAGCCTTTAGACGTTTTGACGATTAATCGGTCGATGTGATTTGAGGCGACCAAATTTTGTGTAGTCGACTAAATCTTTTATTTTAAATTTGAGAGTTAATCAAGAATTTTATGTTTCTTTTTACATAAATACACTGTTCCACTAAGATTAGCATCTTATCTTGAGCAGTTAAATTATCAACAAAGGTTTCTGATCTGATCCGTTTTAACAACGTGAGATTCATGTTAAATGAAATATAAGTACATAAATATGTTTGTCAAACTGATTCGACTTTTATTACAGAAATAAATGTTTCCAGAGTCACATGAGCCACGAGAAGTCCAGTCTACTACAGTATATCATCTTCTAAATAGGCTTGATAGTGAGTGAGGGGTGTAGGGTCAGGATGGACTTTGGGCACGGCCTTTTTTAAAGTGTATATCAGTCTTATACCCCTAACCAGCTCTTACAAAAGATTTGTTCTGTTGAGAAATTGAATTATCACTGCTTAGAGAGAACGTCCTATTGATCCAGTTTGAGGGAGATTAAATGAGTGAGTCTGTTCAAATTTCCTGTAATCCTAAATTATATTGTTCCCTCTGGAGTCGGGACACTAATTTAATCTAATATTGCATTATAGTCCAACCCACTAAGCGCTGTAGTCGTCAATATTCAGATTGGCCCGTACATCCATAACATAAGCTGCACTGTGGGAGCCATAAATAGGAATGGATTTGGTGTATTTGTCCCACTTGGCTTGTATTTAAAATGGAAGATGCCACGAGGAGGAAATAATGTGATGAAGAAGCTTTAAGTTTATGTTAAACCTAAACATGATTTCACCAAACGTTTCATCGTTAAAGGCAACAGTGATGTGCACCTTGATCTTACAGTTTGTCAGTTGACAAGGCGCACATCCACAGGCAGCAGGAGACATAAGAGCTAAAGCAGAGATTAAAGGGAATTTGACTGGAAATCTTTCTTTATAAAATCTAAAATATCATGTCAGTGTGCTGGGCTGTCAGTACTGAAAGAAGTATTTGAACTCTGTAATGTACAGTAATACAAGGAGTGAATTAGTGGTGATGTTGTCGTGGTTTAAACTGCTGCATACATCACGCATACATGGGTCCATCTCCTGGTCGTGCCTTTTGTTGATGGTCTCTAGTTTTTGTGTTTGTTTGTTTTGTTTTTAATGCCGTTCAAATACTATACCCGTTGCTATCCTTCACATCACAGTTGTAATTAGCAGGATTACTGTATATTCCTGTGCTGGTCTCTCGTTGGTGATCACCAAGCTGGAAATGGGAAACTTGTGTTCTGATGAGAACAAAGGACTCTGTGTCTTTAGCGGCGAATGCGTTCCCAATCACTCGATGCTGCAGCCGTCCGCAGACAGGAGAGCAGTACAATACGTCCCTGATGAGATGTGGGCTGTGAGGGGGAGAGGAGCAGATGCAGCTTCTGGTTGGCACTGGCTGACACTTTCTCATACCCACACTGTATTTACATTACATTGGATTTAGCCTCATCATTTTCCTCTGTGGCTAACCATTTTCTTCTCTGCCGTAGCAGGTGGTGGAAGGGAGAGTCCAAGTGTAATGTGACCCTGAATCCTTAATTTACTCTCCTTTTAATTGTCTAATAGATCACCACTTCTCTAGTCAGTGACCAGTTTTATAAAATCAATCAAGCAAAGTGAAGTCAATGGTAAACAAACATAAACAGCCATGTAACAAATGTTTTGACTTTCAGATATAGATAACACTTTTATTTATTAGTTCTTACGAATAAATTGTGTCTTTAATAATCACAATGATCAATTACTGTTTGCAAAAAATATACATTTATAAATTACAATTGGCTGCTGTGTGGACTTACACAAACCCTAACCCTAACCCCAACAACAACAATCTGACCTGTTTTATAGAACATGGTCATACAGAGGAATATGCTTCTCCAGTGAATATGCTTCTTTCCAATTGTGCTAATCTCTTTATTACATATCAATACAATAAATGCAAGTGAATTATTATTCTTTTATGCGATTAAATTACAGCAGTTCTAGTAGTGCCAGATGTCGATTATTTTTGTATGTAGAATGTAATGTAGAAAACATTTCTAAAAGGAACTTTTTTTAATTGCAAGTTATGTATATAAAAACGTCATAATTTCAGATGGATATGCTGAAATTTACAGTCTGGTGGTGTCTAAGCTACAGGCACGTTTAACAGTATTAGATCAGCTCAGCAGCCGTCGCAGTGAAAGATGAAAGAGTAGTTTGAGCCAGGTCTTTGTGGGCATGTGTTGACAGAGCACACCTGCTGATAGGACACGCCCTGCACTCTCAGGTTACTTGGAGCAGAGTATGTTTTTGAATTTATATTTGAAGATGATAAAAATGGTTCCAATGTTCTTTATTAATTTCTTAGTGTTTAGAATATAGTGAAGTAGCGTAATACAGTAAGTTTTGAGTACAAAATGCAATAATTTCAATTTACAAATCTTCATGTGATGCTGGAATAAGGTGTGTTTACCGCTGGTTGATCAATGTTCCAGTAGTTAGTCTCAATCTTTCTCTGATCTGAAAAAGGAAAAACGTATTTGTTGTCAAATGTGTTCTCTTAATTATGTACTTTTATGTGTTCTTTTTTCTTCTGGGGGCTGTTGTGGAATTGGGTATAGTGAGATTTAATGGTTGACTTGTCCAAAGTAGATTTCCTCATCTGATTCATTATCTGGCATCTCAAACCAAAAGTGGTCTCTGGCTTTCGTGTCCTTGTTTAAATTCAGTTGGGGCGCTGGAAGGTCCACTCGCCACTTTGAACTCTCAGATTGAGGTTTTGGGTTTGCGACGACTGCCTCCTCCGGCTCATCTGGAATACTAAATCATAAACAATACATTTGAACACTTGGTTTAGGATCTTCTGGCTCAAATGTAAATTCTGATTATTTTCATCATTGGCCACATTTGATTTTGTGTCTACAGTTGGAACAGGTGTGTTTCTGTTCCATTTCTTCTTTTTAAGACTGAGTTTGGGGGTCAGGATCTTCTCTTGGTTCACTCACTTTTCTGTCTCGTTGAGTTTGTTTTTATGGCTGTTGAAGAGTTGGTCAAAGAAGAGTGATCCCTGGACGTCTCCAAAAGACATTTCCACTTCTGGTTCATCGTCTGGTATGTCAAACCAAAAGTGAGTTCCTGCCAGTGTAGCATTGCACTTTTGTTTCCTCGTTTTTGGTTGTTCTGAGAGTCAACTCACTCCTTTTTCTTTTTCCTATGCAAATGTAGGCAATCTTTGTACGTTTGTAGTGAAACTGAGAAAACATTATGTCCAAATGCACCTACATTGTTCTTTTACCATTGTACCTGCCCCAAATATTCCTAATAAAACAAACACTCACCTCCCTCAGCTTTAGGTTAGATTTGTGTATCTGTGGGTTTCTGAACGTCTCTTACCATGACCTTGGTGGTTTTCAAGAAATAGATTCTTTTTACTGTCCTGAACAAATATTATTTTGTATGTTGGCTATATATTAAATAAATGGCCAATGCACATCAGAGATGGTGGATGGTAATGGATTACAAAACAATGATTTCAAATGTTGGGCAATTACAAATAATTGTGAATTTTTATTTTTGTTGAGAAGTCGTAACCTTTTTTAAAGGCCGTCATGTACGTGTGGCTGTTTTGTGACCCAGACATTCTCCGAGGTAGCAGAATAGAGTAGTTCGTCTTTGAACCTGGTGCTGTGATGTGTTTGCTGAAATGTCAAATGCACGTTACGTTGACTGTCTACACGTCTGGTCTGTGGCCTCTGGTCTGGGCTGATGCAAATGCTTTCACAACCACATTTACATCCACAACTCTATTCTTCTCAAAGAGCCAGTTCAGTGCTCTGACGTGGGGTTGCAAGGTGCAGTCCCAAAACAACTCAAAAGAGCTCTTATAGCAATAATAAAATGTCCATATTCACTCAGACAAAATGTAGTACCGTAGTCTTACTTGTAATGGTGTGAGCAGAAGTGGATTCCAACAGTTAATGGGCATTTATGATTTCAGAGATTAAAAATTCCATTCATTTTTCATGTAGTCTTTTGTCTTTGTAGTCCCTCAGTCTTCCAGGTAATTTCTTTGCAAAATTCACAAATATTATTTTAATATCATTATTTTAATTCAACATGACATAAAAAAACAAAAACAAAAAAAACATACAAACAAACAGTCAAATAATAAAAGATGTGAGAGATAACCAGTTAGTAACTAATCAATTCTTTTTTTCTTTTCAACAGCAAAGAAAGGCTTAACCGAAAAGTTGATCCAAGCAGGCTGCACTGACTCAACAATATAAAAAAAGTAAAGAATAAGATTAAAATCTGCTTCTACATATTGAGCAGTTATTGTTTCTCACACACACAAAGACACTATACAGAACCCTGTAATTAAATCAGGAAATTAAAAAAGATAACATCTTTATTGAAAGCCACTTTTGTCTCGTTCGAATCTATGAATATTAATGATCCTGTCTGGGCATTCAGCAGTTTAACAAGATATTATACCTCCAATGTTTTACTTATTGATTTGGAGCTTTTGGCGTCTTGCATCAGGAAACCCATGAAAAGTCTTTGTGAATCTTACAATTTCTCTGGGATCTGAAATCATGAACTGCTCAGTTATATCAAATCTTATTATTTGTGTTTGTTGCCCTATTATCTACATTATTCTGTATTATAAATAACCTGTGCTATTACACTGAAATTGCCTACAATGGAAGTTCTGTTTAATAAATGACTTTGTGTCCGTTCGAGCCGGTCAAAATGACCGATGGTGTGTCTTGTTTTTCCTCCAAAATATGCATGTTGCCACCGTATTCCAGTCCTTAAAATGATTCGAACAGGTTATGGGCCAAGGGGAGAATGGAAGAAGCCAGTGGAACAATTTGTGCTTCGATGGGGACGAGAGAAACTACGAGGTATGGGAAACAAAGTTCCTTGGACATTTGCGGTTACTAACACCATTTTGAACGAAGCCGAGTGACGAAAGAAGATAATGATTACGATGCTGAAAAAAACAAGAAGGCCTATGCAGAGCTGATACAATTTCTAGATAACAGAAGCCTTTTACATGGGATGAGAAAAGCCTTACATAATGGGTGGAAAGTACTAGAAATTCTGAGAGGACATAATGCGGGTAAGGGAAAACCTTGTGCCATCAGCCTTTACTCTGCGCTAACATCGCTACTGAAAGTGGCTGGCGAAAGCATCACGGACTATAAGAGCAAAGACGGCCATTACAGCTCTGAGAGCTGCTGAGAGAGAGACATTAAGTGACGGTTGCTTACGACAAAGTAAACCAATGCTAAACAAGCAGCTGACACAAAAAAACACTTTTGCATTCAAAGCAAGCAAATGGGTTGTCGTGTTGGAAAAAAAGGTGAGATTTTCACCCCTGAAAGACACTTCATGGAACTGTCTGACGGGACAAAAACGAGTGGAGTCGCCCTGAAGTGCGGACCAGCAGAGATCTATCTACGAGACAGCAAGGGATGCAGAGTAAAGGCAACGCTGAACGGAGCACTTTATATCCCCACAAACCCACAGGACATCTTCTCTGTCTGGGCAGCAACCACCAACAGGAGCTTCAGTCACCTTCAAGAAGGGAGGTAACCAGCTGATCCATTAAGACGGTACAAAGAGTGACATAAAAGAATACGGACAGTTGTACTATCCAAATACTGTTAAGAGAATGCTTTTAATGATGAATGGGAGGATCCTTGGTCACTGTAACTACGAAGATTTGGAAAAGTTAGAAAATGTCATTGAGGGCATGAACTGAAAATTCCTTGCAGATGGCTCACCTTAATGAAAAAGTGAAACGTATTAGGTCAAGCAACGGAACAGAATTGACTTCCAGACAGTTCCAGTCTTTACTCAGTAAGAAATGCAATAAGGCATGACACCTCAGCACTGGAGAACACTTTTTGAGATGGCTCGGTGCATGCTACTTGAAAGTAATCTGCAAAAAAAACTATGGACATATGCTGTTATGACAACCGCGGTGATTCGCAATAGTTGTTATAACAAGCGCACAGGTCAGACCCCTTATTACATGCCGAGAGGGAAAAATAAAACTTTTTGGATCCGTTTCTTACAGTTATTGACAAGACTATAAGAAGCTAGACTCCCGGTATAATTAAGGAGTTTTTGTGGGATATGACAAAAACAGTCCGTCATATTTAGTGTATTACCCAGACACTGGACGAGTTCTAAAAGACAGGTTGGTTAAGTTCCTCACTAAGAGTGTAGTTGAGTGTCATACCCAGATAACTCAAGATGACGACAATGGTTATGATCCACCAGTAGGATTGTTACATCGCCCCACTGCACAAGACAAGACAAACGATAAAAGTCAAAGTGAGGCACAGGAGTCTAGTACTGAAAGTCATGACAACAGTACAAATGACTGTGAACCTGCAGAACAAGAACAGGAAAAACAGAGAGAAAGTAATGAGACACGCTAACCCTAAAAGAAAGCGGACAAGTCCTCTGTATCTGAAAGACTATGTTCAGATTGAAGAAGATGACCAACCTTAACAAACATTGATTACAGTTACAGGGTGATGTGTGGTGTGTCACAGATGTTTGAAGAAGCTGCGCACTCCCCAAAGTCTACGTTAAGGACTAATGCCATGAAAGACTAAATGAGATCCCTGAAAGAGAACAACACATTCACGTTGACCCCACTGCCAGAAGTGGGGCGGAGACTTTTAAAGCCAGGTACGTTGCTGAAAGGCTACAGCCAGGTAGGAGGGAGCGACTGTAAGGAGACTGTTTGGCATGACATCAGTACGACCTAAAACGTCACCAAATGGATATAAAAACGACTTATTTGCATGCTCCAATTGATTGTGAGGAGTACACGGATTACCAGTAGGATTTGAAGTAAAGTTAGCCACACCTGTGTTTACAACAAACAAACAAACAATCTAGAGAGTTATTCTGATCATTTGGGTTGATGATGTTATCATTGCTACTAACAATGAAGATTCACTCAAAAACAAATGGTAAGTGAAATGTTTAAGATCAAAGACCTTGGTGAGTTGAAACTATTCCTAGGTATTGACTGTACAACAGGCACAGAGATAAAACTGAACCAGACAAGGTTTATTAAATACTGGAAAGGTTTAATATGTCAGACTACTCCTTGAGAACAAAAACAAACTTGGAAGCTGATGGTGAGCCAGTTGATGCAGCAAGGTATTGTCAACTAGTGGGCAGCGTGATTTATTTTATGACCTTTACGCTTCCAGATTAGGTTGGATTATAAGCAAACTATCTCACTATTTGTAGACCCAAAAGAGCATCATTAGACAGCGGCAAAGCACGTACTAAGATATTTAAAAGGTACATTGAACAAAGAGTTACAAAAAGACAGACAGGAATTATGATCTTAGAACATTTTCTGATTTAGTGATGCAGTTTGGGCTACAGATTCAAGTGACAGAAGAAGTACTACTAGATAGTGTTTTGCACTAGTACATGGTCATGACAGCCACCACTCTGAGTTTATACCTCACACTACCAAATGCAGGAATGGACAGTGAACATCAATACTCACCAGTTATTATGTATGGCGATAATCAGGGTGACAAACGTGTTATCCAAAAAGCTCATAAACCGCCAGAGGTGTAAGAATATTGAATTCAAGTACCATTTCATTTGTTCTGCACTCAACGACATGAACGTAGTTATTGAGTGTTGTGCTGCAGCAGACGTGGTTGCAGACAAGTGTGGGTTGTGCTATTATACACTGCTCTATTATAAATAATCTGTGCTCTTACACTGAAAGCTCCTACACACGGAAGTTCCATTTAATCAACGACTTGGTGTCTGTCCAGCGGGTCAAAAGTACCGATGGTTCGTCTTGTCTTTCTTCTGCGAATTGTGCATATTGTGCAGTATTCCAGTCAGTAACATTTAAGACTTTTTTATGGACTTGGTTAATTCCATTTTATTTTTAAAACTGTATAACTTAGCGGTAAGGCTGAAACATGTGTAGCAGTGGATTTTTTTTTTTTTTTAAGGGACTGAAAAGGTTTTTCTGTATGATTTAAAGGTTGTAGTTTTGTTTTGTTTTATCCGCTCCTGTATCTGCTTCTGTACTTTTACTCTAATAAACTGAGTATTTCTTCCACTGATGCGCTGAACACGTTTACGTGGAGACATCATTTGGAGTTGAATGTGCGTGTTGTCTTTCTGCTGGCTTCTGCTCTTTTTGTATTGTGCGAGTGGGAGGAGCCGTTTCTTGTGATTGTCTCTCGCCTCCCTCACCCCCCTCTCTCCCTTTCTTCTCTCTCTTCTCCCTCGCCCTCTCTCTTTCTCTGCTCTCTCTCTCTCACCTCCCTCTCTCCCTTTCCTTTCTCCTTTCCTCGCCCCTCTCTCTCTCTTTCTCTCGCTCTCTCTCTCCTCACCCTCCTCTTCCTCTTTCCTTCTCTCTCTCTCTCCTCCTGCCCTCCTCTTTTCCTCGCTCTCTCTCTCTCTCTCTCTTCCTCTTCTCTCTTCTCGCTCTCTCCTCTCCACTCTCTCATCACCCTCTCTCCCCGCGCGTGCTCTCGTTCTCGTATCCCCCAAAGTTGAATAGTGCGTTTTGCCTCGGAGCTACAGCTGGCGGAGCAGCCTGACAGCAGCAGCACCCGGACTGACTGGCTTTACGCGGAGCGGCACTGAGAAGACTGTCCTTCAGTTTTTTTTCTTTTTCCTTCCAACTTAATTGTTTGCCTTTTTTACAAGATGACAGCGGAAAAGAGAATACGACGTATAAAGCTGGTAGGTGTCCGTCTGAACCCGCGCCTCACGCAGAACTGGACAAGTGTTTGTCTGTTTTGCGTGTTTTGGACGCGCGTGTATTGGCACAAAGTGCGCAGAGATTTCAACGCGGACCGGTGGTTGTTTGTTTTGCGCGGACATCAGCTGGATTTGTCTTGACGCGCTTTGCCGTTGGCTTGAATGGAAGCGAGTGTTATGCGTTCAGTCCTGTCAGAGGTAGGCTGCTGCTGCTTGGGTACATTTGAACATTTAATAGTGTGGGAATTTGTAATGCAACCTAGTTAAAACTGGGCTGTACTGGACTGGTTTAGTTTGGTTTGGTGGGATATTGAAATGTGGAACATGCAGTGTGTGGAAAGGGGGTCACGTTTGGGCAATGATTTTTAAGTCTAGTACACTTTTTGTTAGACCAGTGGATATAATGGTTTGCTTGTCGTGTAAATCTGCGGTGAGATACGGTGGGCTGCAATGGGAAGCCTTTATCATGAGTCTAGGCATATTCAGACTAGGATAAAAGAATAGAGAACGAGTTAATGATCTCTTAGTGACTATACTATACTTGGTCACTTACATAGCCTCATATTAGTATTTATTTGATCCATATGACAGTTCAAAGTAAACCCTCCTTGTTGTCATCAGTGCTATTAAGACATTGTTGATCATATTTAAGTTACATAACAAAATTAAAACATAAAAAAATACAAAAAAAAAGTTGTAGGCTGATAGCATTTTTTTATCTTAAACAAATGGGTCCATTTAAAGCACCGACTCAATCAGCCCATGAACACAGCAGTAAGTGCACAGTCTGGGGCTAGAGTTGGCTTGGTTGTGTTTGTCCCAGAGTTTACCCATCTCGGCTCACCAGACCAATTACACAGCAGAAGACTCATATGTGCCTCCACTGTATTCTGCTGGCAAGGCTTTGGGCTGCCACTTGTGTAGTTCTCTCTCACTGCCTGTCTTCTATCTTTAGACTTGCTTTCCTGTCTGTCCTCTGCTCTCTATCATTCACCCTCTGTTGGATCATCTGCGCATCAATCATGTTCCTCTCTCCTTCCTTTCCCAGCATCTGATTAGGTGTTTTAGAGGCACTTTTTACTGCTGTTTGTGGTCTTCATCCGGCAGTTAGTCATGCAGTGTACAGTGCTATGTTTACATGCACACCAAAATCTGATCATTTTCTGCTTGCTGGAACAACTTAAAGTTGATTTAAATGACATTCTAACTGCCAAAGTTGATCAGAGGGACCATGATCAGAAAGAAATGGGTTACTTGCTTCAGAATTTGCTGTTCACATGTGATTTCAATACTCTTTTTTTGACATTGGTTGACTAAGAGGGAGTTAGAGTTAGAGGGACGAAGTTAATCACACTTAATATTGCTTGCCGAATACCTATTTAACCTGTTTTAATCCAACCACTACTCTTCCCGTTGAGGAAGTATCCTGCTGTTTCTGTGTTAAATGTGTTAAATCTGTTATTTGTTCCAGGCCTTTTTGTTATCTTTATTTTATTTTTTTTCAAGTGCATGTTAAGAGGCAGAAGTGTTGAAATTCAAAATTTTAATTTCCATTCGAATTCATTCTAACACATTTTAACAATAACATACCAAGCTTAACCACTTGTTCGACAATTTGACCTATTACCCAATCCAATAAGTGCCTCATTGTAATCTATTGCACCACCACTCAAACCACATGAGAATCCAAGAATGTTTTCAGTTTGGCTCACAGGCAACACTTGAAGCCACAGAGCCTCATAATATTGAAGTCGACAGTTATAGTTATCACTTTTCCAAATGAAACATGAACAAGCTCCAGTGCGTGTGCTATGTGGCGGCCCCTTTCATTCATATAACCGTCAGAGACCAAAGAATCTGCACCCCTGATGTTTTAAGACCGCGCCATTCCAGACCAAATCCTCCACAATTCGTCATGCTTTCCTGGCTTTCTGCTACAAATCTGGACCACAGCAATGCCACTAATTCTCCTCAGCAGTTCAAATAAATCGTTTGAGAGAGACAACATGGCCCACTTTTGATAAACAGTGGTTCCTCAGAGATGTTCAGCCTGGGCCATGCAGTGACCCTGTGTGCTTGAGTGTAAAGTAAATGATGTGAGAAAACTATTATGTAGCAGAAAATAATGGAGGAGCTAAATCACACTGCTACTGAAAGCCTAGGGGAGTGCACGGCCATTTGTTGTACATAATATGAACAGTCCGTCATTCTGCTATGAAATGTGGAGGTTATGGGCTATAAAATTTACATTAGAATTGCTTAAGTGGCTTTTATTGAGGAAAGAAAATATTTATCAACAGTAGTTATCAGTATAATGGCATTCCTCATAATTAAAGGGTGAAAACAGAACTTCCGGCATACACTCTCTTTACTTGGGTGAGGGTTTGTTGGTGGCTCTAATCAAAACTATGTGTGAAGAACTACTTCATGTAAAAGTGAAACAGTTTTAACTGTGTATTTTTTGGGCATTTCTACAGTAGGGTTGTCAAAAGTGTCGAAAATAATGTACAAATCAATACTAAAACTAGCATCGAAACTAGATACCTATTTGAATCTGTATCGACATTAAAACAATTACAATAACAGGAAAATAATCTGACTGTTCCTGAACAGTTTTAGACTGATATTGGGCTTTATTAGAACTAGAATATGACCCAAATGTTTCATAAAGAAAGTACTATTATTTTGTGCTAAAGAAGTTAAAATGAACGTTGTTGGAGTAATACTAATAATATTATTATTTTGTGTTTAAAATGTCAGAATCTCTGTAAAAAACCTTGACCTAAAAAGGGCATTTTTTATTATCTTTGTCATATCGAAGACAGTATGGAGAATTGAGTATATTCCTTAATCAAATTGGACATTTAGCTGTGACAACACTCTGCTACAATACTTGGGTACAGATGTAAGTACTTTCACTTCTCTGCAAGTGTAGCTTTGGTCGTTTAGAACAGTTTATAGCATCTGACTGGTCTTTTTTGATGGTATGAGATTTGATTTGTATTCTGTATTAATCTGTGGGTTTAATTTTTGAATGGCAGCAGACGTGTCCTGTCTGTGACAGGCTTTGCCTCCTGTCTCAGTCTCCAGACGTGTTTGATCTCTTCATCCACAGAAGGCCTCTGTCTGCTGCAGCGCCCTCTGCATGTAGATAAGCCAGACCAGCTCTCAAGCACGTCAGCGCACAGTCGACGACTGTGTGGGCCAGGCACAACCCAAGTTTTACTGTATTTCACAAGTTGCTCCTTTTCTGTGGTGTGCATTGTATTCCAATCATTTTAATTGTCAATGAGAATTGCAACAGTTTCAGAATAAATTAAATCATTCATTTCAGTATTGCGTTTATGATTATTATGTTTTCTAATGACAGGTTCAAGAATCACAAACTCTTACTCTTTGTGTCAGCCAAAAACCTAACTCAATTGTATCATCAGAAATGTCATCCTGGAAAAAAACGTCCCAAATTGATATAAATCGAGTTGGCAGATATTTTGCTCTTCTGATATTGTGAAAAACCCAAAGAAAATCCGTTTGGTGAAACCGTATTTTGTGAGATTAATTGTGGGAAGCTCTTTGTGTAGCTTCAATAGTTATTGCATAAATTGATATCAAATGATGTACGCTCTGCCCAAAGCATGTTTAATTGTCTTCATTAGTGTCCTTTACCCAGAGAATTGGCTACATTATTAGGCATGAGCTTGAAGACAGAGTCCTAATTGGCTGTCATTTCCTCTGCAGTGTTTGATTAAACTCAGCTGCACTTGTGATTTGGCCAGACCCTACGATTAAGCAAGAATAATAGTTTGTTGTTTTGTTTGTTTGGGTTAGCAGCAGCTTTGTTACGATTACTGCTTCACTTTTTATGATTCTAGTTAACAAGCAGAAACATTTTGCTCTTTTACCACAGTAGTCAGAGCCAGCTGCCTCCCGAGCTGCACGTGTTTGCCATGATCTCACCTGCTGGCACTACAGCTCTGGACCAGGCTCTGCTGTCATGAAGCCCAATCAAACCAAGCCTCTCCTCTGGGCACAGTAACTCGCCACCTCAGCTTGACACTTTCACTGAGGTTTCCAGCACACATAGGATATGATGCAAGTCTACATACTATTCTTTTTGATGGCTTAAAACTCAATATGTTGTAGTTTTGGATTAGGGTTAAAAGCAATAGTCATTTAAGTAGTAGTAGTAGTAGTAGTAGTAGTAGTAGTAGTAGTAGTAGTAGTAGTAGTAGTAGTAGTAGTAGTAGTAGTAGTAGTAGTAGTAGTAGTAGTAGTAGTAGTAAAGACAACGAGTTAATAATGGATCGAACTAAAGTAGTATTTATCTTGATTTCTGTATATTTTGACTTTCTTAAAATAAGATATGCCAATAGAAAAGGAGGTTTTGTTGTATTTCAAGTGCAGTAGCATTTTTCTTTTCTAATTTCAAGTTAGAAAATGTAAGTAAAACAAGATATTGTATGCTTATTTAATTAGCAAACTTAATTAAAGGACAATATTATGTATCATTTGTATTGTTATTTGCCTATAAACACGCTCTTGAGTACTTTTACTTTGGCATCTCATGTTTTAGAACCAAAAAAAAAAATGTAATAACTTCATGCCAACTTCATGCCTTTTCTCATGATAGAAACTGACCTTTGGCTGCAGAGGGAATTACTTTGGAGAGAGAAACAATTGCTAGCTTTCCTCTGACATCCTAATGCAGCCACAACTGCACTTGTGATATGGCCAGAGCGAGCCTGGCGTTTATTTATGGACTTAAAAACAGCGCCATGTCATAGGTAGACACAGGTTGGGGAAATACAGAACAGATTGTTTTTTATGCTCGGAGGGGAGAGGACTTTCTAAATGCAATTCAGCAAACTAGCGGGAATGAAGCTAAATATAATTCCACAAGTGTTTTTGATGAGGGAATATAGCATGGTTAAATGCTCAAAAAAGTAAATTTTTCATAACACTATATATCCTTTAAGGTAATCAAAGTATATCGGTGTAATCCCTCATTCGTCCAGGAGTGTTCCATTGTAGAGAAAGATTCAGTTGTACTCATCTGGACTGTTTTAGAAAAAAACTGTACGTTTAGACTCTCATCCAAGAATCATTCTCAATCTGTGAAACAAGTCTGAGAACTCCTGTTTATATCCTACTCGGAAAGCCCTAGAGTAGGATATAAACAGGAGTTCTCAGACTTGTTTCACAGATTGAGAATGACTCTTGGATGAGAGTCGAAACGTATCGTTTTTTCTAAAACAGAGTCCAGATGACTACAACTGAATCTTTTGCTACAATAATTCACAAGTATACTCAAAACAAGAATAAATGCTATTAATTTCAAGCACTTCAACATTAACTTGTTAATACCTATTTAAGATGTACATTTTTTCCAGTAGTATATTGTTGTTTGATCATGCCATAACCTTCAAAATCCTTATTTCTTCTATATTTGGCACTGCTGTTAGACATTGTAGCCTTTTGTCGTTTACTTCAAGATGTCGTGGGACTGTCCAGTGTGTGTTTTATTACCATAGTCAGAACAACGAGCAAAGCCTAAAAGCGTAGGATTTAGAGGAAAAGAAGAAAAAGAAACCACTCTTTTCCAGGGCCTGAACTCATGCACGCGCAGCTTGCAATCATACTCACAGAAGCTCTTTGGGAAACACCTCTGTTCAAAACCGTCCCTGTTCCGCTCACCTTCGCTTCTGGGTCACGCGGCGTCTTTCTCTCTGCTGCCTCCTCTGAGGTGGATGAGGGTGGTGGCTGCATGTGTGCTGGAGCTAGTTTTGTGTCACGTGAGATATTTTAGAAGGCCTTGGGTGTAGTTGACAGGGGAAGCTGTATAGAGATTTCAAGGCTTAAGTTCGACTGGCCAAAGAAGCCTGTTTGTAGAAAAATATGAAAATTACCAAATTGTCTTGTGGACACTATAATATTATATCAATACATTTTATTGATATAATGCCTTTTCAGGACACTCAGAGATGCTTCACAGAACAACAATAAAACAGTCAATTTTATGAAAGATGAACAGCCATGTAGATCGTTTTATGCAAATGTTCCGTCAGTTTGTGGAGATGCAACCCCACTCACAGTAAGCACACAGTTTTTTATACATTTTAATGCAATTAAACCATCCAAAAATAATAAAAAACACGCTCCTGTTTTTTTGTTTGTCTATTTTTTTGGCAAAAAATTGACATTCTGTAAGAAGATAGGGTAGATATGTTTTAATAAAGACTTCATCCATATGTCAAATAAAATATAATTTATATTTTCAAAGCGATCAGCATGCCCCAGTAAACTATTTACATTCACTAAAGCTGACCTCATTGGAACTGAGCCATAACAATTATACCTCATAAAAGTGGTGTGAACCTGTGCGAGTCACTGTACCTCAGCGCATTTGAAAAAGACATAGGCATAGTTAACCTTTGTTAATGGGCCCTCTATGTTTGCTGTTTTTAAAAGACAGATGCTGCATTGTCTATTGGTCAGCTCAGAGTCTGTTGAAAAACAATTGGACCTGGAAAATGGCAGAACTAAGTAACTTTAGCGATAGAGTTCCTCCTGCAGCGGTTGTTCTTTTTTCTCTTTGTTTTTTATTGACTTAAGGAGTAAGCTGATAATAATGAAGCCATATTACATTTTTGTGCTTTTCTCTTGGTGTTGTAACACTGACAGTCTGCAACATGCCTTCATCAAGTTCCCTGTCACATGAGTCTTTGCATTGTGATAAAAAACATACAGATTTGTTTCCAATAGACTAATTGCACAAATATAAATGTGTGCAAAACCACAACAAGAGCTCGCCAAGACAATGAAACCGCAGCCAAAGTAAACAATGGCTGTGACGCACCCCTGGAGGAAATACCACACATTACAGTGGTGTATTAATAGAAGGAAGGGTCTAACTTTGTGAAGGCCAGGTAGAGGACAGGAACCCCCTCCAAGGTCTCCCTCTCCGGGCCTTTGTTTCTCCGTCTCACTATGATCTATTCACAGCACATTTCTCTTGACCTGACGTTTTTCTCCCTGGTTCTTTTCCAGTTTTCCGTCTGCCCTCTTTAACTGTGGCACTGACAACATGTCTCCAACACCTGCTGCTATCAGGCACACTTCATCTACTCTGGGTCACGTCTGTTTTAGAACTGGGGTTTTACTTTTCCAAACATTAAGGTAATACAATATGCCCTCCAAACTAGGGTGGTCAAAAGTATCGAAAATAACTATAATAATAATACTAATCGATGCTTAAACTTGTTTTAGAGCAAGTATCCATGTTTTGTAGAAAATTAAGTCTATTTTTTATAAAATATTTTTTTAATCATCATTGTGGATTTTAAAATGTATATTGAGTATCAAGTTTATTCCTTATTATCAAAATCAACTTTGAAATACAATTTTTATTGTTTCGATTATCGTGAGAAGAGAATCCCGATTTTACAGTTATTCATAATTACTGGCACCTTGACCAAACAGAGAACTCTTTAATTTGCTTTCTTTGACAAGTCTGTATTCGTATTCATTTTTTATTAGCTAATTTTTTTATTAAACTTTCTGAATTAATATTGTCAAACAACCTGATAAAAAAGTATTTTATGTATATTTGTATTATTTTGACGTAAAGATTGAACTGAAATTACTTAGATTATAATTTTTTAGTTCTTACGATATATTATATTATATTATAATATATATATATATATATATATATATTATATTATATATTATATATATATTATATAATAGGTATAATGATATATATATTTAATAAATAATATAATATAAAATATATCTCCGATATTAACTAGTATAATTATATATAAAATATATATTACTTGCACATTGATTAACTGTTGTCTTTTAATGCTGTATGTACGTTTTTAATGTTTGTCTGTATTTGTCTGATTGATGGACTACAGCAACTTTGTAGCACTCTGCCCAAGACAAATTGCCTCTCGAGGACAATAAAGTTTATTCTATTTGTTTCATCGAATAATCTTGACATCCCTAATCGTGACAACACTTCAGCAAACTGTCAGCGTGATTGATCAGTGCTCTGTTATGTACTGTGACTTTGCCCATCACTTGTGCTCTCATCGCTCGGGCTGAGTGAATTTTAACCATTTCAAAACTTCTATCTTCGAGCAACTTGGGGCTCTTTAATTGAGGGATAGGACTATTTATTCTGACACTGATTAAAAGTATGTCTTGTATATATTCAGGAAATTAGATTATATTATGTAAAATCTGGAACAAGTCTTCCTGAAGTTGTGAGACAGGCCTCTACTTTGACAATGTTCACATTTAAGATAAAAACTGAAAGGATTTTATTTGCCCTATTTGCTCTTTTATGTCTTAAACTGTTTTGTGATTTCTGCCATGTCTTTGTGATTTTAATGCATTTTTTTCTTATTGTGTGAGGCACTTTGAATTGCCTTGTGTACGAATTGTGCTCTACAAATAAACTTGCCTGGCCTTGCCTGCCTAAAATGGTTCCTGTTTCTACACAACATTTTGAGTCACTCTCCACCATTCAGAAGATATAATATTTAGTTTTAACTTATTTAATGCTGTGGCAATTTTCCTAAGTTTTCATCATTCTGAAACCCATGGATAATGAGTTTTTCCATTCGTTCATTATGGTAATTTGGTAATATGCATATCTTTGGACGGTGGAATAGCGTTTGGCTTCACAGACTTCTTGCAGAGTGGCAGAAGCATCAGCCCTTTTATAGTTATTTTTGTGAAAAATCCATCTATTGTACTATATTGACGCAAAGATTACATTTTCGGAATCCTAAAGTGAGAGATAGAGATAAAGGTTGCTCCTAGAGATGAAGTTACTGTCTGTGTAATATTGTTGCCATGAATTCAGTGGAGACAATTCCAACAAGTCTCTCAGGCGTGCTATCTTTCCTATCAGTGGTACAAATGGGTTTCCCTGTCGGCGGGCCACACACTCGGGCCTGAGAGATTGAAGCCCAGCTGTAGTCACTGACCGATTTAGGGAAACGCCAGAATCATGACAGACCATAACTCAGAGACTGGACAATATATTTATCATCGATGTGCTTGTGATTGTTTTAAGCTGTTATCTCGGCCACTCGGCACAAGCAGCTCATCAGAAGTAACTGTGGGAGAAAGAGTTTCCCACCCAGACATAGATCATACAATCATAAAGGGGACATAATATGCAAAATCAATGAGCTTTAACCTTGTCTCCTCATCATTAGTTTACTCAAAGTTGTATTTTGAATTGCCACTTTTCAGAAATAAAAACATGTAAATGACAATCTGCTGCTGTTACAGTGAAATGTGACTACGAGGAGGAACCTTAAAAACAACAAATCGCTTAACACACAAATGCAGATAAGACAATGTAAAAAAAAAACAGAAATGAAAACTAAACTAAAGTCAACATTACTACTTGTGTTAAAAAGCCAGAGGAAAAAAAAAAGGTCTAAGGTGCAAAGGAAGCTCATTCCAGAGTTTTGGCCCAGCAACAGAAAAAGATCGGTCTCCACTTGTTCTTGTCTTTGTTTTTGGGACAACAAGTCAAGATTGGTGAGTCGACCTGATAGAACGTGCAGGATCTATTTCTAAGTTGTTTTGGATCAATATTGCGGTTTCTAAGGAACAAAATGTAAAATGATGACATGCTTATTATATACTGTAGTTCAAAACTTAGTACCTGAAAAGAAGCATAATATGTCTCCTTTATGTGAAACAATAATTTGCCATTTACTTATTGCTATTGTAGCATGGATATGGCTTTTCCTAATGATCTGGAAGAAATTTGTATATTCATAGAAATCTTCTGTAAAAGCTTGGCCATCAAAAGGATAATGCTTCTATCGTATTTTGCTTTGCTTTGTTTAATGTATTTTATAGTAAAAACTCACTGGGGATGCAGCCTTGCTACTCTCTTTTAATTATTACTAGCTTTAATTTAGCCATAAACAGCCCTTTGCAACCTGCCATGTCACAAATATAGTCGAGTTTAGGGTTGGAGCATTAGTCCGTGTTTTTATGGGGGGAAAAGCAGGTAATTTTATGCTGCTTTCATAATGTTGCTATTGAAGGACTTGTTTGTGATGCCCAATGGTTTGACGTTGATCAAAAGTAATGCAATAAAATGACTCTGATCAGGTCTTTATGTTTGAAATATAACTGCTTGTTTGGTCTATATTGAACTGGATGACGGAGCTGTGTCAAAAGTAATTTTTAGATGAACAGTAAATGCTCTGCGCTCCTGATCAGTAACCTCAGCGTTAAGCCTTGACATCCAGGGCTTTAAAGTTCATGGCCCTATGACTATCGGGCATTAAATCTCCTAAGAGATTACATATTTTACCGCTGTCAGATCCGTGCGCCCCATCTGCCCCGTCCCAGCATGCAGCAGTGTCACTTTGAAATATCATATGCTGCCCTGCCAACGTCTTGTTCTCACCTGGGCAAGAGCACATGAATTATGGATGCAGCGTTGGGGCAGAGTCAAGTTGTAGACAGTGTTATGGGGTAAAAGTCTGATAAGCAGCCTACAATACCATAACCAGACTGCCGAGCTTGAACTGGTTGTTAAAATAGGTTTTGTCAGGGCAGTGAAAGCCTCATTATATTTTGTCAGGTATAGATCGTTCTTTCTAATTAGCAGGTTGAGTTGGCCCTGCACTTGACAGGAATTGATTTGTTTATTTTATTTTCAGTGTCAATGTGACAAAATATCCACTGCACCTTGGAGCCCTCATCACAGTGTAGTTGACAGTCAATGAGAATTATAACAGACACAAAGGGGGCGCTAAATGAGTGTTGGGATTTGCAGCACCGGAGGGAAAAAACAACACGGAACTGTCCGCAGTGGGCAAAGAAAGTTTGAGTCAGTCAATCTTTATTTTTAGACTCCAGGTCCATATAGACCAATTGTGGTTATATGTTGCATATTGTTTCTAGTTTACTGCCTCAGATCTATTAACAATTGTAATGATCAAAATATAGAAGATAGTAAATAGATCAGATTAATTTTGAGAAAGAAAAATATTTTGTCCTTTTAATTTGAAGATTGTGTGGTTGTTCTCTTTAGTTGTCCTTGATTCTCAAGTGGGAGTAGTTGCTAATAACAGATCTATTTCAATTAAAAATATAAATAGTTTATTTTTGTGGTTATGATTAAAAAAATGCCTATCTTTGTGATATGTGTTTTGGACGTCACGTGCTTACCAGATAACTATGCATGATTATTATTGATAATAATAATGTACACTTGTAATGCACTTTACAAGCTTGTGGAAGCCTCTCAAAGCACCACACTGTTGTCATTGGTCTTACACTCCACACTTGGGGGTGGTAAACCCTATTGTAGCCACAGCTGCCCTGCGAAAAACGGACAGAAGTGGGGCTGCTCATCTGTGCCGCACTCAGCACTATCATACCAGGCATTGCGGGTGAAGTGCCTTGCCCTAAAGACACACCTAGAGAACTTTCTCAGAGCGGGAAACAAACCTCTGACCTAGACGCGTGCCTTAACCACTGAACCAATTCCAAACTTTTAAATGAGTTATCTTTTGGCCCGTGGGCTTTACTGGACAGGACAGTGCAGTGTGAAATGGGGATGAGAGAGGGACTTTGTGAGCTAGAATCAAACTTACGATGCTGCGTCCAGCTGCACACGGAGCCTGGCATGTGTGCTATCTACACGGCCACCGAGCGGCACAAGTTATTCAATATTTTAATAGTCAAAGTGTTATTATTCTGATTAGTCGTTGCAGCCCAATAGCATTAGTTCAATAAGCAACACTGAATGCAATGTATCCATTTCTCAACAAATGTGTGGAGGACCTGACTAATAATTGTATAACGACTCCATGTTTAAGTGCTGTGCTTCAGTGTCATCTCTGGTTGAGAGGATATAGAAAGCATTTATTTGGGTTAAAGTATTTAACTCTGTCCTTGTAATTTGGAGGTTAATAACTGTCATAGTACATTGCATCATTGCGTGAGAAGCACAAGCCGCAATGCTCTGGAGAGCCTGACCTTCGAAGCTTCAGTCGAGAAAAGAACATGTCTGAACTGCAGTTTTTAACCATTTTTTAAAATAAAATAGAATATATTGTGCAGCGTTAGATTACTAGATTTTGTATTAGATGTTGGCTGTCTAACAAACCTTCAGAAAAAGCACTCAGTCGTATCATTTCATACCTGGTTTAGTGTTGAATTTAGCTCTGTAATGGGAGGATTGAGCGGGTTAAGGTTAAGCCACTCTGCTCGGCTGCTCTGAATGTGAAATGGAAACACCGGCCTGGCAGCCTTTCTGTTTACATTCTATGAATAGGAATCACATGTTGGATGAAATCAGCCTTTGCTCTGCTCCGTAGGCTGCAGCAGAAGAAAATGTGCACACAAAAAAAACAAGAGAAGAAGAAGAAGATTGGACAAGTGGACACAGAGAGATTGCGAGTGAAGGAGGAGGAGGAGGAGGAGGAGGAGGAGGAGGAGGACAGGAGGAGGAGGAGGGGACAGATGAAGGGAAGGAAACCATGCCAGATCCTCTTTTTGAGAAGGAAAAAACATCTTTTCATCCATGACGCAGCCGCATTCAGACACATGGGCACTGTCAGAGAGTGATTGAAAGTCTAACATTACAAATTGAATACATAATCACATGTTGGGTTCAGCCATGTTCCGGTCATTTGGAGGACTCTCATACAGTGGGGAGCTGACCTATTTCCGATTTCTAAACCCAAATTGGACAAGAGCTGCAGTCTTTTAGAGTCTGGCCAAACTCACTTGTGCTGCAACGTGACATATGACACTTTATGTGGCCGTCTTTGATTGTAATTATGACGTTGCCTCTCTAAATAGGCATACTTCTTGCAAAATGAAAACACTCACATTGTAGTTTTTAGCATAGAACTCTACCAGACAAGAACTGTAGTATTTTGGGTTCTGGAAAGCCTCAGTAATACTTTCCCTTGACTTACATATATTTGCTTGTGTGCAATTTTGACACCAATTAGCAAAGTGTACTGGCTTTCTCAATAGCAGCATTTCATCCGCTAACTCCACGCTTTCACTGGACTACTGTTAGGAAATATGTTTTAGAGTCTGACACTTTAAGTAATGAAAGCGAGGCTGTGTTAAGTTGTTTTTATGGCTGTTTTTAAATGTGTGTATCCCTGATTAGTACCTGCGGCGTGCCAAATATAGAAGTTCTCTGTGCTGTAGCAACATCTTACAAACAGGACTTCTTTTCTGTGAAAGATGCCTTCTGAGCCTGCTGGAGTTTGGTTAATTCATAAAGAGGGTTTTCAAACGAAGGGAAATAAATCACACAAGGTCTTGTCATGCGATGTTTGAACTATTTTTGAGGTGGTAAATGTTTAAAGAGCTATTCATATTTTCCAGGCAGTTCTGCTGTTTAGCGAATCGTTATGACTCTCCATAAACTGCATAAAGTGCGCCGAAGATAAGAAATGTGTTTGTAATGCTGACCTTTTCCTTGATCTTCCATAGCTGGCTTGTTGCAAATGGATTTTTTCAATAAATAATAAGTGCGATGTTTTTAAAAGTTTTTTTTTGTTTTTTTTTTTATGCCGTTGCTTCATGAGTTTACACAGGGAAGAGAGAGTATTTTTAATTTGCTGTATTAAAGGGTAGGGAAGTTAATTGTTATAAAACCACATTTTTAACCACAAGTTTAAACATAAAAAATACAATATAAATGTTTCCTTTCTTTTTGCTTATAATCGTGAATAGTGTAAAATCATGATATTTCTCCTCATGATAATTGTGACTCTTAAATTAATATCGTGACATCCCTAGTTAGAATTAAAAAATACCTGATTTAAAAGAAAAAAAGTACATTCAATTCTAGTATGTTAAGGTGTATATACTGTCCAACAATTTATTTGTTGAAATAAAAAAATTACTTGAAAAAAAAAAATGAAATACTTAATCATTCCTTACATTATTGGCCCATTATAT
Source organism: Chaenogobius annularis (assembly GCA_015082035.1). Lineage (NCBI taxonomy): Eukaryota > Metazoa > Chordata > Actinopteri > Gobiiformes > Gobiidae > Chaenogobius > Chaenogobius annularis. The sequence goes on from BJKM01000002.1 coordinate 1,005,294, forward strand.
TTATGCCGAGTTTAAATATGCACTTGAACGATCGCAAGTTGGGGAAAAAGAACTCTCAACTTCCACACTTCCAAGCTACTACTTTTAGGTGTTTAGGAGTTGTAATAGATTTGTGAAAGAAAGACCAGACACTAATGTTTAATGACCAACTTAGCTTGCTAAAGTAAAAATGCTAGGATATTGTTTTTTTTTTAAACGTTTAAAGTAACTGTTCTTGGCCTGCAAAGCTTGTGTGTTGAACTGTTCCCTTCCCAACATGGCTGCAATGGGGATCCAGAGGCTTCACCTGTAGCCACTCCCAGTATTTAAAGACAACTGTTGAAGCTGTTTTGGCCTTTCGTCTGTGTGTTGTTTGTCAGGGTTGTGGCGGCAGCACCGGACACTGTGTTTTGACCCTAGTTTTATTCGTTTGTGTCTCCTTTGTCACTTTAATTCTGCTTATGCGCCTTTGTTTTGTTAGGCCTGTATGACCCGTAAATTTTTGAGGCTCTTAGCTTTTTTTTTTCTTATGTATTTCTTATGTATGTGTTTCTGGAATACCTTTACAATCCTGTGTATTAAACATCGCAACTTTATTTGACCATTTCTGAATCGGAATCAGAATCAGAAAAGGTTTATTGCCATTGTCAGTGAACACAATTCTCTAGTAGTCTAGTCTAGTCATTTGCGTTGGTGATTTGGTGCAACATACAACAATGAACAATAATAAAAGCAATTTATATCACATCAAATAAGGCATGTTTTAAAGAAAAACAAAAACATTTACTATAAGATAAAAATGTACAGTTCAATTACAGATGTAGTGCAGAAAGTGAACAGTGCAGTGAGTGGTTGATTAAATTATTATATTTTCCATCTTGGTTCAGCAGTAACAGTAACAACAACAAATCTTAATTGTTAGCACTGTTAAAGAGCGGACTCCGTGATTAAAATCCAGAGTTTCCGAGATAAAAGCACATCAATGCAAACAAATCGGAACCCTGAGTTTTCATCTCAAAAACACAATTACCCAGCAGCATTAGTCTTGATCTCAAAATCAATACCAAATCATTCAAATAAATACAATCTTATCATGTTATCATGCAATCAAACCAACATTGTAAATCATAACCTCTTTTGTCGTTATATTTGCGTAGGTATAGACTATATCTATAGCACCATTTTGCCTTTAATCCAAGCCAAATATATTTAGCAAGTGTGTTTCCTTCCCAGGTAGAACACTTCACCTCACCAGGAGTGGCATGGCCGTTCACTCCTCTAAATGTTTCACTTTGTGTTGCATAATGCCAAGGGTTTGCTCCAAAGTGTCGGTCGTCGTTCGCACCCTTTCCCAAGAATGACACAGCTCAAGTGCAATGTCCCTGTTGATGGTGTTTAGAGCTGTGTGTTAATTACAAGCCCATGGATCGTCAAACTTGCACACATTAGCCCCTGTGCTAAAAGCAAGGGATGTAGTGTGACTGCTGGGATATAAATGGTGCACAAAATGGGTCAAGTTCCTGATTTGCAGGACTTAACGAGTGGATGTTTTGTTTTTGTACTTTTTGTATGATATATTGTCTGTAATCCTGTTCATTTGAGATTATTTTGTAAATATAGCGGCACCAAAAGGATGGCCCAAGGCAGTAACACTATTGTTTGAGGCAGAATATAATCTTCTTGATTAAATATGGAACAAGAACTTAAGTGCTCAGGGTCAGTAGTTGTTTTTCTTTGAGGTGAGGTTCTGTCTACATAGCGACCTGATTGAATGTCCTAAGCAGTGGGGAAAATGTATGTTCTGTATCCTGTTGTTGACATATTTTACCTCTAGTTTATTTGGCTCTTTGCTGTGGTATGTGTTGTGATTTGAACTTGGTCTTGTAAACAAATTTGGATTATTGAATCACAATCATGTAAGCACACGACTGTCTCGGCCATTACATCTAAATAAAAGTTAGCCGCAGAATTCAAAACAACGTCACTCCCTCAACCTAATCTCCACTCTGCAAATACCACGGCCAATCGCGTCTATGTGCGGCTGGTCTGTGCGCGTGAGCCCAGTGAGTATTTCCTCACACTGCTGGTAATCATTTAGGTCCAAGGGAAGCAAACTGACCGTTGTGAGCCTAGAATCCACCTCTCTCTTGCAGGGAAAGGTGGTAGATGCGCGATCACCAACACTCTTTACTCTGCCTTGTCATTCATTCAGTACAGAAAATGTTCTCAGGATCACGGGGTGCTTTTCTTGGGATCATATTATACTTTGTAAATAATTGCTAGATATTGTAGATACATTTATATATGTTAAGTATCATACTCATTCCAGGCAAAGCAGTAACATCCGTACGGAGACAAGCAGGTGCTGTATCCAGTGAGGTGCTCCGTTCCATTTTTATATTTTGTATTATCATGTCACCTTCCTACCATTTAAATATTTTAGCTGAATGAACGTACAGATTTTGGGTAAATTCACTTAAAATCCATATTGTTTGCTATGGATACATTGCTTAAATAGAAAAAGTGCAAAAGTGGCTTTATTCATGATATTCAATACAATGTCCATTATATCTTCCCCCTCTGTGTTGTGTGACGTGGTCTGTTGATTGCTGGTAACATTGTGTTCACAGGTTGTAATTAGTGCAGATTCCTTCAGTAATACTAGTCCGTGTGAATGGAGATTTTCACAGGGATCAAGTAACTGCATTTCTTTTACCTGCTTCCTACTGGGAGTTTATGAATGTAGAGCCAAAGCCCCAATGAAATGCATTAGATCACATTTGACATTGTCAGAGGTTTTATCAGCGCTTTATGGTTATCCTCTTGTTGATAACCCACTAAATACAGTGCAGATAGAGTAGGTTTGTTTGCAATCTGATTGAGCAGAATCCAGTGCCCGTTTAGATTGTTCACATTTGCTTCAACAGTGCCATTCCCTCTGATGTGATACCGAACATACTGGAGTCACACCCTAGGGTATTAGTGCAGACGAAGATTTCATTGCTTTTTGTTTATTTTCTTGTACTGGGTTTCAAAAAGCTATAACGTTTAATGTAACTGTACTTTTGATGCACCTATAGCCGTTTTCTCTCCAAGCACAGTTTGGTTTCTTGGTTTCATGCATTTAGACATGAGGATTGACAGACTAGACATTTCGGGTGTTTTTGCCTGTTCTTCAGACAATACGGTATTGATGCAGGGATTGTTGTCACAGCTTGTTTATGAAAAGAAGACAATGCCAATTCTACTGTTATATGAATAACTCTTTCCTGAGACAATGACTTCTCGCTCAAAATTATGTTTTGACCGCTTCAGGATGGTTATATAATCCAAATACCAGCAACAGCTCAACTGTTGTGCAACTGTCTGCAACTACAATGATAGAATTGTTAATTGTATTAATAGTGTTGTTACTCATTGTTATCTTTTTGTGTTAAGTCTTTTTAACGAAAAACACTTGGAAACATGAACCCTGTGAGGTAGCTTGCCTCTTCACTGACCTGACCTGTAGCTTGGCTTGGTGGAGGATATGTGCTACAGAATATCTTAAGTCTTCAAGTTTCTATCTCTTGGTGTCATGCAGTTGCCTGGAAAGTCCATAATGATCTTTGAGTTTATTTTTCTATACAAATCAATACCAAGCTGGTCACTGTGTTAATCTCCTTGGGTTCAGATGGATGTGATTGACAGGTGGATTAGCCAAAAGAAACATGGCTGCTTATGAGGAAAAGAGAAAGGATAAAATATCATAGGAACTGAAAAACATCACGGATTTCTGCTGAATCAATGAGCGAAGCACAAAACGCTATTAGTCTGAGAAGAGAGAAGTTTTTGTTCTAAGTGATCGATGACAAATGAACTCTCTGTTTCACATGCGTCACTGAAATAAACAAATCTGATTGCACGGTACTTTCTGAGTTTGACTTGACTCAGCGTGTGTATTCTATATCCCAGGAAAATCATGCAGCTGCCCACACCAGGAATCTTACAGTGCTGCTTTAAATGTTTTTAAACAATTATATGCTGCAAAAATTATATAAAAAATTATTGCAGCAGAAACAATGTAGCGTAAGTGACTGAGCCAGTGTACTTTTGTATTGGCCTGAATACAATGAGAGGGAGCACATCAGGAATTTGCTTGCCAGTGTAAATACCTATGCCAAACCATTGAAAAGCGCTAATTGTTATGCAGAAAAAGAGCACAATTTGCTCTTTCCAACCCAAAAAAGACTAGAAGAACTTCTCATGCAATATGAGCTTTGATTCAATTAGCCCAAAATCACAAATTCAGTTGCCTTAATACTTTAATACTTGGGAAATTTAGACCTAAGTAGGTCATCAGTATATACCGTATTTTCCGGACATTTAGCCGCTCCCCTATATAAGCCGCATTTGCTCTATTTTTGAAAAAACGATAATAAAACAATACATAGGCCGCACCTTTTGTATAGGCCGCAGAACTCTTTCCTTGACTTTTGGCATCGCATGAGCGCTTCTCGCTGTCCCCTCCAGCGGCGTCTCACCGTACATTCATGATTTTAAGCTTGCGTGCAAGCCGCGCGGTTTCCTAGCAAGATCGATGGCCTTTCAGCTTAAAACTTGCTTCATACGAACTTCTTCGTTTGGTTCCATAATGAGGGGCAAGAATTTGAAAATAATTTATAGTTGGTAATTTGTCGTCCGTGTTCTATTGCTAGCTGAATAAAAAAGCAACATCTGCTTCTTTGCTTAACTTTTCTGTAGTTTTGATTCTAATCCGGTTAGTGCCGCCCCTAGCGGTGAAAGAAAAAAACCACAGAAAAGCCGCAGCCTCTAAATAAGCCGCATGGCTCAAAACATCTGACAAAAGTAGCGGCTAATAGTCCGCAAAATACGGTAATCACATTTATTGCATGCATTAACTCTGAAAAACTTCATATATTAAGAAGCCACAACCCACATTTAAAATTTGTTTTGAGAGAACATCGAGTTATATTGATTTCTTATAATTATAATGTCTGTCATTGCTCCCAGCTCAGGTCATTCATTGAACTAAAACCCAATACCAGATGTGCAAAGTCATTTCTGATTAGTCAAAATGTGCAGAGGCTCACTATAGTCAATCTTGCTTTAGTGGCGCAGAAAGACACAGAAAGACACAGTTATCAAATAATCTATGTCTCTCTCACGTCAATGTTTTTACTTCTGCTTTATTTTATTTTACAGGAGACCCAAAGGAGACCCCAAAGGTCCCTCTCTTACAGTGTTTGGGGGAAACAGTTTGACATGTTAGGTGCTGAGACTTGTGAAATATGAAATCAATTGTTTTGTTCACACTGTTTCCCATTAAGTTGTGATATTGAAACATTCCCTTGCAGTCCATTCTGTAGGTTTTTTGCACTTATCCCACTCGGGGCATAAAGAACTGTCTTCTCACATTATTTCTTTTTAATGACTTCTATGAACCAAGCTACCCTCTGCGAGCAATACTCCTGCTGACTGTGCACAAGCCACTCCCTCTTACCTGAATCTAATAACTTACGACTGTTTGAGTTACAATCAGATAGTGGTGAATGGGCGGGTATACTGTTTCTGCTGAAGTATTCAATAAAAAGTTGCACCTGGAGACAAAAGGTACAGGGAAAAGGGAAACATTTCAGAGTGCTTATTTTCTTCTTCTTTCTTGCAGGTTACGGGCCAGCTTTTGTGGGAATTGATGTCACTCTTGGATTGGTTTAACTGAAGATGGAAACACTGGAGTCTGAGCTAACGTGCCCGATCTGCCTGGAGTTGTTTGAAGACCCTCTGCTGTTGCCCTGTGCCCACTCTCTGTGTTTTAACTGCGCTCACCGTATCCTGGTGTCTCACTGCTCCACCAGCAAACCGCTCGAGTCCATCTCCGCTTTTCAGTGTCCCACGTGCCGATACGTCATCACGCTGAATCACAGAGGTCTGGAGGGCCTAAAGCGCAATGTGACTCTGCAGAACATCATTGACCGCTTTCAAAAGGCCTCCCTCAGTGGCCCCAACTCCCCCACAGAGAGCCGCCGCCTGCCGCCTCCGCAGCGGCCCTACACCGCCACTATTAGCGGCACCATAGGCACCCTGGGCGGCGGCAGTGGCACCAGTGGAAGTAGTGCCCGCGGCAGCCCGGCCACTTCCAGCCACTCCCACTCACTCGCCAATCACTCCAACCACAGTAACCACACCAACCACAACAACGCCAACCACAGCCCGGCGGTCATCGCCAAAATGGACTATCGCATTAGCTGCCAGTTCTGCGAGCAAGACCCTCCTCGTGAGGCGGTGAAGACGTGTGTGACGTGTGAAGTGTCATACTGTGACCGCTGTTTGAGGGCCACACACCCGAACAAAAAGCCCTTCACCAGCCACCGCCTAGTGGAGCCTGTCCCAGACACTCATATCCGAGGTCTGACCTGCATGGAGCATGAGAACGAGAAGGTCAACATGTACTGCATGGTGGATGACCAGCTCATCTGTGCCCTGTGTAAGCTGGTGGGTCGGCACCGGGAGCACCAGGTGTGCTCTCTCACCGAGCGATTTGACAAACTCAAGGTGAGTGTTGTGTACAGACCACACTGTTTGTGTCAACACTGCAGCCCATATCACTGCACCACTGTTTAGAGAGGTGAGTCGCTGTATATAGGACACATAGTGGAACATGAATGTTCCGTAAAGTTTGCTAAACATCTTGTTTTGTAACCAACCATGTTGGCTCTGAAAACATTGATTCTGTCTTATTTTGCATACTGAATTTTCAATAGCTTCAAACAAACTGGGATTAACTTCTGTTTGAGCAAGAAGACCAGAAAGATGGCAGAGCGAAGGGGACATTTGGGCTGGGTGAATGAGAGGAGAAATCAGAGCAGCAGCGCAGTGGGGAGGCCATCATTATAATAGTCGATGAGCTGGCATTCCCTGTGGCCGCCGAGCTTACAGAGGAAAGAGCAGGACTGCTGATTCAGACTGAAAAACAACAGGCAGAGGCACAGGCTCCAGCTAATTCCACCCCTATAGACCAGCGGCAGCCAGCATCAGGCCAGCACTGCCATGTGGACACCAAAAATAAGTAAATCATTTGAATGTTCTGAATTCAATCATGTTTTTATTTAACATTTCTTTCAATTGCTTCATACAATAAAACACTGATATACATTATATACTACTTATCTATACTCATTAAAATATGAATTATTATGATACTTAAAAGAATCACTGCATTTAAAAAAAAACTGCAAATGGAAAATTTGGCAATAATATACTAAATTATTATTTAGTTATTTATTATTATTAGTTATTATTTATTATGTTTTAATATTTTTTCTCAATTACAATATTCAGATGATATTTTAAATGCATCAGGAATGTGCTAACATGTGCTTGTAAATGTCTTGGTTAAGGTTCAAGACGAAGATTGGACGAGATGTTTCTATTCAATTTATTTTCAATCAGCCCTTTTTGAAGTTATTTTTGATAGTTTTAACTATAGAATATTGTTGCTCTATATTCAAAACCACATAACTCAGTCACTCCAACACCATCATCCAGTTCTGTACTGTGGGTTTTATTCTGTTGTTTTATTCTGTTGTTTTATTCTCTTGTACAGTGTCCTTGGGTGTTCTGAAAGGGCGCTTTTATAAATAGAAATTGTATTATTATCATTATTTATTATTATTAAACAAAGCAAGTATGTTATTATCCATTTTCCCATTTACTGTATCTCCCACTTCTATAAGCTAAACACAATATTGAAACATGTTGTGCTGCCCGGTGGTCGAGCGGTTAAGGCACAGCACACATATGCCAGGCTCCAAGTGCAGCCGGCCGCACTGTCGTGAGTTTGAATCCTGACTCCGATTTACTACCTGTCCTCTCCTGTCTAATAAAGCCTACGGACCACAAAAATCTTTAAAAATAAATGAATATTTGAAAAATTTAACTCTTCATGCGCTTTTAAAGATGATGCCTCTTTGAACACAAGGCCCTCGGCTTGTGTTTTATTTTTTAGTTAATAGCTTAATATAAAAAGACTTGTTTTTACTAAATTGATCATCTGTATGTGTTGGAGCAGTGTTGTTTTGATGCCTCTGGACTATATTGCTCTCAGACTCTGTACATGACCCCTGCTTTGTTCCCAGATAAATCTCTGGAGTGAGGACGTGCTCTTTTGTCCTTTCCCAAAGTCACCCAGATAAAGGAAATTCCAAACATGTTTGTCGTCCTGAGGTGCAGGGTGTTACTTCGGTGTCAAAATGGCATCATTGTGAGAGAACACAGGCAGTGACACATGAAACACCTTTGTGTATGTGCACCTTTGGAAAGTGATGCTCTTTTTGATCAAAATGGAATTTGATGAATAATGGAGAAACACAAAAACTGTGTTGTTTTATTTTAAAACTCGTTCATGACCAGATAAATGTTTGAATCATTTCTATGACACTTACACAAACTATTGTTTATTTCAATTTAGATGACAAACTCTATTAAGTCAGGTCATTTTTATTCGATCAGATTTACAAATACTAAAGTTAGCTTTCTTCCAAAATGTTCTTAAAATCTCTTCTACCTGAAAGGACCATTACCAGTATTAATTCCCTCTTTTCAAGTCTTCTTCCCATCCTCCTATTCTTTGCTCTTGACTATAAGGGGCTCTCTTTACCCTCTGTTCTTGCTGCTCCCTGGTCCACTGTGTTCTTTTGAACGTTTCCCAGTCGAGGCTTTGAACTTACTTGACTTTGAAATCTCCAATCGCCTCCGAATCTGGCAGGAGACCAGCCCCAGTTCAGGCTCCAACCAGGCTCACGAGTGGCAGTGGCAGGGAACTTCTAATCTTCTAACTCGGGCCAAAGCAAAGGGGAAGGAGGGCTTTTTTGTGCATAGCTAATCATGGAGATGTAGGTCAGCAAGGAAGTTTATTCTTTTGATCATTCACCTTACAGAAGTCTTATGCTAAATACATGAGGTCTTGATTATTACTTTTATTTTAACATAATTTCAGTTTTGCTTATATGTGTAGAAAGTAGAAAGTAGGGTGCTTGTTGTTGTTGTTGTTGTTGTTGTTGTTGTCGTTGTCTTTTTGAGGACATTTGACCAATCCAATGTTAAGGCTATAAAGAGTTACGTTAGAGAACTAAGGTACTATGATTTTTTTTTATTGTTATGGCATCGGTGAATAGAACCACATGGAATTTTTGTAACGCCATGTTACAAAGAGTTCTACTTTTGTATGACTGTATTTTTTAAAATATTTTGTGTGTGTATTTTTATTATCATTGTGGCATCAAAATCGACTATTAACCTTTTTCTTACATTTTAGAACTGTTGCAACACTAGAAATACTGTATTATCCTGCAATGAATCATCTTGTCTTTAAAGCAGTGTGATATCGGTTAAGCATAAAAAAGTACATTTGAACAAGAGGCAATCAGTAAATTGTCAGCAAACACTTAATAATCAAAACAAGAATCCAGAGAGCACCACATTTTTCTATCGGCCAGTAAGAAACCCTTGTTGCCATAATGTTTTGATCACTCTAATTTCACCTGAGTTTGAACTCCTGAGCTCCGAGTTACCCTTCACATTATGTTGACAGTCCCTTGTGCGTCGAGGATATTGCCAGTGTTAATAGATTTGTCTCACATTAAAGGAAAGGTAAGCTTCCCTCAGGCATTGTTGTGTGGAGATTTTGGGGACAGAAATTACTAACAAGTGCCAAGGCAGTGAAAAACAATGCAGAGCTCAAAGTGCAGCCAGTTAATCCCTCAGGCTGTTCTTAAGCACAGCTCTCTCTCAGTTTTATAATTGGTAGACCTTAGTAATGGTGTTTACTTTGATATGCCGTAAATGCACTATTTAAAAAGGAGCTCGAGAGCGTTCTTGTTATCATGCCCTTAAAAGGTGCTTCAGATGTTATTAGATTACAAGTGCCTTAACAATTTGACGAGAAAATGAATTATTTATACTATTTTTAATGTAATAATATGTTGCCTTAGTCAAGTTCAGTATTACCTTATATTTTACACATTTAATTCTCAGTATTGGAGAAGTTGAAGGATTTAATCAAGTGCAGGTTCTGCTGTGGTCAGTAAATCAACAATAAACCAAGAAAGTGAACATTGTCATAGAAAATGGACTAAAGACCATTATGGCCACCAAGACATGTCTTGATGATTTAGTGTCAAACAAATACTTGTACATTGTAAACACTAGAAATTCATCTGAATATTGGCTCTGAATTCTTTCATTGTGTAAAATCTGCACATTTTTGTGCAGATTTTACCAGTGATGCTGACAGGGTTTAGCCAACTGCAGTTTGGCTGGGTAGACTAATAAAGCTTCTTTCCTCTTCATTGATACTTGTTTAAATATTGATTTGCAGCCACTTGGCAGCCGAAGTAGTGTGTTTTCATCAAGTTTAATGAGCTGACACAACTTCCACAGCATCTGACATCTGTGACAGTGAAACGCAGAGGCTTGATCACACATGTGAGCCATACAGGCCTTCACTGTGAGACAGTTTTCTGATGAGCGTCTGTTAGGAACATGACAAGAAAAAGGAAATATGCTAAACATTTCCCAGCGATTATTGAGCTAATTCCTGTTTTGGGAGCAGCATCCTGACACCACCACCCTCTTTTCATCCGCTCCTTTCCTCCAAACTTGTGCCTCTCTTTCCTCCCCATCTCTGTGTCTAAGCCTCTTATGACACTGGTGAACTGTGCTGCTTGAGGCTGTGCATCACGACTTAAAAACCTTTAACTGCTCTGACTCTGGATGTTTGATTTGTCAAATTCTGAGCAATTTGTTACTTCCAATGAGGAAGCAATGTTTTCACATGTCTTTTGTGGTATAACACCATTAATTAATGTATTTGAATATCTGTGGATATTGTTGAACACAGATATAGTATTGTCTTAGTCTACAGTAAATTAACTTTTGCACACACACACACACACACACACGTATATATATATTTTCATGGTTTAAAATAATTAATCACATGAAAACAATAGAAGCCTTCACTGGTGGTTTCTAGTTTATTTATTTATTTGAGACAGGACAGATTGTACCAGGTTGTAGCTCAAGTGCTAATTTCCACCTGTTAGTCCCTGTGCTTGGGAACGTTATTAAGTCCCACTGTTTACATGGAAGATCGTGCAATGCAAACTCCGCAGGTCCCACGCCACACGGGAATCTATCCCAGGTTGGACCTTCTTGCGGTGAAGCGAGAGCGCTAACCACTGTGCTACCGTGTGTGAGGTACAAGTCTGTAATTGTAACATTTAGAATAATATTCAGCTAATCCTTCCCCCCTATAGTCACTACATTTACATGCATGCAAGGACAACTGGATAACTGGCCTAGTCCAATTCAAACCAATTTTACAAAATGTACATAACTGCGGAACTACACTGTAGGTGTCTTGATTCAAATCATCCAGTTCCCAGTACCACATCTGGAGAAGTGCGTGTGTAGTTGTGTTGCTGCTGCCTGTAACAGCACAGTCCGATCACACTAGGAGCAGTCTAGAAGAGACATTCAAGTGCACTAGGTAACGAAAATATTTGTTTGAATGTGTACTTTTCATTTTAGATGAGCGGAGATAACAAACTACGGTCCCTCCACCGCAGAATAGTATGTGTTGTTTTGGTCCCCTGTGTTAAAGTGAAAGTAAAATCCAATGCTCATAGATACTTATAAGGGGGTTACGTGTATGATAGTCGTTTTACTAACATTTATAGCTTCAAAATGTGCTTGCTAATTTTAAATTATTAGACGTCCCTAAACATCTCTCAGATCTCACATCTATTCGGTTCTTTTAGCTACATGTAGACTGGGAAAGTAGTGGTCTAACAGGTTTTTGGGGCAAAGACAAAATTACTTTGGTTATTTATCGCACTTGGAGTCCTCAGTTCAAGTAAATGTAGTGAGTGTTGTCCCTGGTGCCCTTCTCCTGCTCCTGTTTTACATGAGCAACACATGCGTCTCTATTCTCCACCTGCGTTCTATCACTTCTCCCTCCTCGCTCTCATTTGGCCTGCAGCCAGCCTGTCTTGTACCACATTCTGCATCTCCACTACGCCCCCGGCCCGCACCCGCGTTTATTGTCAGTGAAAGATGCTCACAAATCTCCGGTGTCTCTGTAATGGGCAAAGTACAGCTGGCTTTAAATGTGATTCAGCTTCAGTATTTTCATGTGTCTGAGCTCTCCTGTAGCATAAGCGTGCATGTCTTGTGCAAAGGGTTTGGGGTGTGCGACGTCGAGGGAAATCATGGTGACACAATGGTCTAGAACAGGGGTTGGCAACCCGCGGTTCAAGAGCCGCATTTGGCTCTTTAGCGCTCCCCTAGTGGCTCCCTGGAGCTTTTTCAAATATGTATGAAAATGGAAATAGATGGGGGGATATATTTTTTGTTTTTAATTTAGTTTCTGTAGTAGGACAAACATGACACAAACATTCTTAACGTTTTCCAATGCTGTAAAAATGTTTATAATAAATATTACATTTCAACATTTCTGTCAACGAAGATTTGCATCATAGACCTGCGACACATGTTTCAGCGCGGTGCAGTGGCAGATGGCTGTTGTAAACAAACCGGAACGAAAGATAGCTGATGAGAACAGATGATTCAAGGATGAATGGACCGAATCATTTACTCACATTACCAATGCGGAAGGATTGCCTGCATGTTTGCTTTGTAATGAGAAGTTGTCAATGAAAAAAAAGAGTAATTTAGAAAGACATTTCCAGGGAAGGCATGATAAATGTGCAACCGACCACCCAGTTGAGTGAGAGAGAAACATTGAACGAAAGGGTCATTAAAATGGCTGGCAACATCACCAATCGGCAAATCAAGGAGATTAATTCAGCTCCAGCTTACTCTGTGATGAGGTGTGTGATGTGATCGATATTGAACAGGCAGTGCTCTCACGTAGGTATGTTCAAATTTATAATTGCAGGATGTGTTCAATTCCACTGTTGTCCAAATATGGGGGTAAAGAGAAGAGGATTGTATTGTTATTGAGGTTTGAAGAGGACAGCGTTGTTGTTGTTTTTTTTTATCCTCAAAATAAAAATTACACAAAAAATCTGATTTCTTAATTGTATTTCTATATTTTCATAAATGCAACAAAACATAATACATTAACATTGTAAAGGAAGTTAAACTTAAAGCACCAAATATTGTATAGCAGATTAGTCAGGTGGTGCGTCATCTCTCTTAGGTGTGCTGCAGGGAGAATACACATTTAATCAGGAATGCTCATTATGTACTGTAGCCTAGGCATTTTGATAGTAGGCTAATATAGCTAATATACACTTACAGCCTGTGTTCCATTTATATAAGGCTTATATAAGGCTTTTAATTTTTTCCGGCTCCAGAGAAATTGTTTTTGGGTTTTCTTTGGTCCAATATGGCTCTTTGAACATTTTGGCTTGCCGACCCCTGGGCTAGAAGGTAGTGGAACGCTTTACACCTATGCAATAATACAGACCACATATAAAGCCACACAGAGAAGTGCATGTGTGATAGGTTGCATCATGAAATTCTGTAGTAAAAAATTGCACTTGCACTCACCAGTTCATGAATATGCAGTATTTGTGAAGACAGAAGATGGAAATGCTTTTAAGAGCGAGTGGTCCAAGTGCACACTGGTTTCACCAAGAAAGTAATGAGCTGATGCTGTTGTCATTGCCCGAGTTGGCAAGTGGTCCAATCTGCTACCTTTTTCATTAAAATTGTTTAACCCTTTTATCGTTTTTTATTAAGTGTTCTGTCCACTATAGCCCTAAGTAATGCTCAGTTTAAATGAAGCAATAGTAAAGTTGGACTATTTTGTGGAGTTTATTCTTGGGTGGGCGATATTGCCAAATATAAATCTCGATAACAATAGTCATATTGTCACACAATATTATGTCAATCCAACAGAAATGTGTTAAAACATGCCTTAAATGTGTTAGTTGAGGTTTATTTAGAAGACAAAGGTGTCAAAAATGTGTAAAATGACTCACGAAAGTACAGAAATATCACTCTATACCCTTATTTGTGGGGTGGCTAGAGCAAACTTTACCCACCGGGCCTGAAAGGGCTGAGTTTGTGAATGACTGGTATAGGCCGATAGTGCCTTACTTCCATCAGTCTGCCCCAGGGCAGCTGTGGCTACAACAGTAACTTACCACCAAGCTACTCCACAGTGTGGAGTGAATAAATAATGCACTGTAAAGCAATTTAAGTGCCATGAAAGATGCTAAATAAATCAAATGATCAATCAAAAAATTCTATTTTATAGCTTACAACATAACTTTTAGTTCTTATCTTTAATCAGCTCTTTTTACTATAAATGGTATACTCAATATTAAAATGTTGAACACGTCAAAACAGCATTCACAATATTATATTATAATGTCTGTGTATTACCCAGTTGTATTAGAAAGGGAAACAAAAATGATTGTTTTTTGTCAGGGGTAGTTTGGCCGTAGTTTGGACTTGCCTGGTTTTAGTCATTATCATCAAAGTTAGCCATTTTACATGTGTAATCAGACTTTACTCCACTCTGCACCGTTTTCTCACTTTTATTACCAGTTTAATCACATATATTTTCACAGACTTTGAGCAAGTATTTATAATACAAGCAGTTAATCTTCAGAGAGTAAATTTGATAGAACAAATCTAAAAAAATAAGTATATGATGATAGTGTGAAAATATAACACCAAATATATTGATACTTTTATCCAGATTAGAACGTTATATTCCTACATATAAGTAGTAATGTATAAATGTATAAATCATGTTATAAATTGTGTTGACCCATTGTAACAACTAGATTCAATTTCACCACATAATTTACAGTAATGCACATCATGTGTATAATTTAGCTTGTATATTATTCTTGTATATGTATTTCCATTATTTTTATGGATAATGAGTTTCTATTTATAGACTTGAAGCTGGCAGCAGTACATAACAGAGGATTTGCACAACAGTGGAATGTCAGCGCACTTCCTCCAGCTTCACAGTATTGTAGTTTATTTTTCTGCAATATGTAATGTGGAAGCATCTTTTTAACTGTTGGAAAGTAAAGTGATGGCTGCATTGTATAGCTAAAATGTCAGAGTAAATTTCATTCAGTGCTGCTAAATATGGTTGTGCTTTGGCACAATAGGCAATAGTTTTTATACATTGAATATCTGTCTTTATTTTTTATACAGTTTGGAGGATTCTAAATAATAATGATAATAATGATAATAATAACAATAACAATAACAATAATAATAATAATAATAATAATAATACAATAAAAACTCTGCACAAGGAGACTTCTGTATTTCTTTGTGGCTCCTCTTTGTGGCCCTGAACTAGAATTTTCTGGTCTTTGAGTATTTTGAGAAACTGTGAATGAAAAATGACGCATAACAGTGAGTGTTTACAGTGACTGGAATGTCCACAGCATTCATGAAGTCTGTGTCTGTTTGGGAATGATTTGTAGATGTTTGGAGATTTGTGAAGCAAGAACACGGCCTTCAGCACGTTCACACTGGCAGTGAGACAACAAGGAAATCGGAATCATTCCCAAATGAAAAAAGTCAGAATTACTGACTGAAAAAACCACTATTATGTTCAAACACTGTTTAACATTTCAGCCAATAAATAAAACTCTTGTAATTGAATATATGCTTTTTTGGGGGGGCAAACCAGGACTTCTTTACTATTCAGTTTTTCAAAGCAATGGTTTGGTCTAGTGCTGCTCCAAGACAGCTGGGCAGCTTTGAGTACTCCACTTCTAATGGAAAACACAACAGCTCTGTTTTTGGCTATCAGAAAAGCTGAAAAGGACTTCTACACTGATCGTTTATACGGGAGTGATTTGCCCGTTTCTGGTCACACTCGGCTTTGTTGTTATTTTCTTATGTCACAAAAGGATTCCCTTTTGAAAGAGCAAAGCTTGAAGGCGTAATTACAGTTGGTTCAATGCAAGATTGCAACCAACATCTCTATCAAAGCATTTAAGGTACCAGTAGTTGCGATTTATCATAACAATATTTCAACAAACAGATAAAACATTTTGAGGTTTTTACTGCAGTGTGTATTGTTGAGGTGGGCACTATGGCAAAAAATATCTGGAGCTGGAGCCCACTTTTTAATTTTACCATGATTAATGCACACTTTGTATTTTTTAATTGCCTTTAAGAGGTAAATAAAGTAATCTGCTTACTCTGGATATGCCCACTTCTCTGTGATTGGTTGAATCCAGCTGTCACTCACTCATGGCATAACAGATGCTGACCAACATGAAAAATTGGTGCTAAAAAGAGTGTGTTTGAGCAGACAGCTGCATTAAATAGAGAAAAAGAGAATCACAATATGATGTTATGATCAAAAACGCAGATTGTCACAAGGATGAGATCGCAATCGATTTTATCACCATATTGCCCGGCCCTAATTGGTTGTTTAGCTGCTTGAAAGCCAAACAAGTAAAACATATATATATGATATGAAATTTAAAAAAAATCTGAAATACTGTGTAGCAGTCAGGGCAATCAAGGCAATCAGTGATTAGCCAATAAAATCTAAAATAACTGTGTCACAACTATATATGAATTGTTCTAAAATATATCCAAATAAGCCCGTTTTCCCCTCACTTCTGCTGCTGAAGCTTGGCTGAAATCACAGTGTCTTTTAGTGTCCGCTACAGGCCGCTGGGCATACTGCGCGGTAAGTATGGTTCTGATTTGACCATAGCGGAGCAACATGTGACCGTGTTCAGAGGCCCGTTCAATGCTCCGCTCTCTAACATGAGCTTTTAGAACCAGAGCGGAAAGCCGCTTCTTTAAGGCGTCTGCGCATGCGCTTTGAGGACCACACAGCCTCAAACCCATGGATCTATGCTCAAGCTACGCTGAATAAATCTGTGTGGGAATCAAGGATGTTTCAGGTTTTGTCCCTAACTGAGCGTGTGCAGAGGAGAAGCAAAGCAACAGCAGCGCCAAGTTTCAATAAACAGACTTAAAAACGATCTTTTAGAAACAAGTCAGTGTTTGTAGCTCAGGCTCTGTTCATGTTTATAATGATTAGATGTTAGTTAGAAATACAGGCAGTCATCTAACAACATAGGATGCTAATTTGTGTAATGAATTGGTCTATGAAGCTTATTTATCCATTTAGCACTCTTACAAGTTATGTGAGTTTAGCTCAGTAGGAACGGCGTTCGCCCTTCCTGCGGGAGACCCGGGTTTGAAGCCCAATTTCGTGTTCCAGTGTTTTGCTTTTTTTTCACTTTTCTATTATCCACTAAATATTGATGAACACCTCCGGTCTGCTTGCCCATCCTTAAAAGTCACCGCACGCCACTGCTGTGTAGATACTGAGTGAGAGAATGATGTCAAATACATTTTAAGCATGAAAAAATGAACAGCATCCTCTTACATTAAATTCAGATAAAACATCTGCAAAACTGTTTGAAATGAAAGTAGCAGCATGTTGGTCCTATGTGCACAGCTGCCCAGCCCTGTTCCCTCAGAGCATTCCACTCCACTGGGCACATTTCGCCCACGGGGAGAACAAATCTGAACATTTTTGGTAATGAAAAAGTTTTTGTTAGTTTTAATAGAAACCTAGAGTGTTTCTAAAATGGCACTCTATGAATGCAGCGCCATCTTTTTTCAATGCCCTCCTGCTTTGAACAGGTGGCCATGGACTTTATTTTTAATTCAATCCGAAATTGATTTAGTTAGGCCTATCCACCCTTAACCTTGCTGTCGAAGAAGTTCATAACAAATAACGCAAATGCATAGGTTATTCTGGAGCTTTGTGTATTCCATGTGACAGTCCTGTTGAGAACATAGCTCCCACTTTACTCCAGCCTCTCTCTTAAAGTGACTCTAGCTCCTGATGCATGTTTAATAGGACAGGCCCTTTTTGTCAGTTGTAAAAAAAGAAACTTTTCCATCTCACTCCATAATGATAGCAGCATACTTTGATGTAAACCTTTGCCCGACCACGAATATTAGTGGCTTTATGAGATTATATGAATTGTGAATGCAAATGTGTTTGAAAGATACTGAATACAATACAAAAAGGTACATGCATTTAGGTCGTAGAACCCTTAGTGGAGATGTCCCTTTCTGTAAAAGCAGGCTTCAGCTTTGTAAGCAGGTGTGGTGCCCATGCTCCATTCACTTTGACCTGTTGTATTCTATAAAAATATGTTCCCGTCCTCTAACGATAACTTGCCTATACTTTGTCCTGGTAACTACAGCCTAATAACACCCTATAGCTCACATGTTACACTCAATAGACTAAAACTAATTTATCTTGTCTGTTTTAACAACCTTAAGACCAATGCCGTGTTATAACTTAAGACATATATATCTTATCCTCAAACTCATCCCATGGTCTTTATCTCAAGTTACAGGATGTAAGTTCACTTCTCCAGGGAGACACTCCAATTAGGAATGTGTGTTCTAGATCCTGATGCCAGAAACTTGAGCTTGCACAATCATAGGAATGACAAGAACGTGCTTTTCCTATTTGCAGTAGTTCTTGTTATCATCGGACACACTTTCCTGATTCTAGCCGCATTTGTATTGAATTATCCCAGGCTCTACCTGATTTTAGCACAAACACATCGATTAACCAGGTTAGATTAAAGCACAACTAACTTTAGCAATGGAGCTCCCCCTGCAGCTTCCTTGTGAAAATACACTGTCAGAGAACAGACCCATTTTTTTATGTACCACAATGGTACATAATCTTCTAAGTATGTATGTCCTCTTGTCATTAATGTCTTGCCATATTTTTTTTTATTACAGAGTAGATTCAGAGTCTGGGTTACGTTACACATTGGACCTCTCAGTGATTTCTGCGCTAGGATTCTCCGCCTGTGATATCATAGTGTGTCGGATTCATATTCAAAGTGATATATCCAAACTCATTTGCCGTGATAACCCCACTTTCTCATGCTGTCAGCGCCTCCTCCATTTCTCCCTCTCACTATGTAGTCTGTCTCATTTCATTTGGGCCCCCTGCCAGGCGCTAAGTTGGGAACAGGTGGAGTATATGGATGTTATGTAGTGGACATTGGTGCTACTGTTCAGCAACCTCATCTAGAAATACAGAATTCATCTGCGCTGGTGGCATCAATTAGATAAGATATAAAGTATAGTAGGGTGAGAGTGAATCATTTCGCCACCTTAGAGGAAGGAGAGCCATCTGTCAAAGCGACACAGCCACTTTGATGCTAATAGAGACACTCAGTCTTGTCACTGACCACTGTCATTTGCTGCAGGGATTGTCCTCTGTGTGTGGGTGTGTAATGCTGCAGATCTCCTTTTTACTCTTTTGGACTTTGGATTTACAGTAAAGAATTCCAGGGTGAATTGGAGATATCATCAACAAATTCAAGCATTCATATAGTGATACCCAACATGTTAGAACGCATGAACGCCTCAAACAATCTACTGTGTAATCAATCTGCAATCACACCATGTCCTTCCTTTCTCTCATCCCCCATTTCACGCCTACCTTTCCTGTCTAATAAAGCCTTCGGGCCCCCCCCCCAAAAAGGCAGATTAAACTGTTCAGTTACTCCCAAATCTTTTACCTTCCCAATAAAATAATTAGTTGACTATGACACCATTGTTGGCATAATCAACTAAACTAAAGGACAACAGACCAAAGTGTGATTTTATTCAAATGTTAACTACATACTCAAGTCATCTCTCTATTTTGGAGTTTGTTAAACGATAATGTTCAGTAAGCTTATGTCTCTGCGTTAAAATAAATGTTGTGTTGTCCATGACCTAGAGCAAAAAAAATGTCAAGCTTTAGAGACAGAAAATTGCCACTTAATAATGCCATGTTTGTTAATTTTCCATTACATTTTTATAAAGCATCCTTTCATTGTAGAAGTGCAGTTGTTGACGTCGAGGGTAGTGATACATGGGGATTATGTAGTGTTGATTTCTCACCGTATGTCTCAATGACAGACACGTCTTCTATTCAGTCAGCCTGAGGGAGAGCCAGAGGTAAGACTTCAGCTGGCAACATCATACTGCACCAGGGGACACATATCAGCTATTATACAAATATAAGAGACGTTACACAGATACTTTGGATTCTAATGGGTTGCTAAGAACATATGTTGAATTGGATACAGTGCTTGTCCATTAAAGGTGCACTATATAACTTTAACTTTACACATGTGGAATTATAGTTTGCATTTACTTAATTACAGTTGTTTTTATTGCAAAAAATACCTTGACAATCAGTAACTGGGCGGCGTCACTTCCTTTTCTCAAGGGTGATAGGTAAGTTTAAAGCTCTGACATAAGCAATAACATTTCCGTGGAGACAAGCAAGTGGAAAACTCTCCATCAGAAAAGCCACATTGTGCAACTTTTAAGTAAAAGCATAAGTAGTCAAATAGTTTCATAAGACTGGCATTGCAAAATTAAAATTGGACTTGAACTCAAATAAATTAATGTTAGGATTGGTGGACTTTTTGGAGAGCTGCATTTGTAGATTTAATGCTTTCAAGAAGTAACAAACTCCATATTTCTCGACATAGACTGCAGTCTGCAACAGAGCTATTTCTCACAAATGTAGACTTGTAAGGTAATTCACCCGGAAAACCTCAAATCTGTAAAGTGCACATGAATTTTGCACCAACTCAAATGTGCCGAGCTTGGAGTCTGCAGACAGATTATCCATCGTGTTACTGTGCCGAGAGTGATCGGCTAAAACACCAGAAACGACTCCGAGCTGTAACTGTCACCTCAATTCTTCATCGTGTTTAGGCTCAGAATCCACACCTTTCCAAGTCTTATCTCCAGGGAACAAAAAGGCAGTCAGTTCCTGATGGCTTCTTATAACCTTATATTTTCTCTCCAGAATAAGGATCGCACTTGTGTATAGTAACTCAGGTTTTGTATCAAGATAGCGTTTAAGATGATTCAAGGTGACACGGATCACACAATATGAACGCGCAAAGAGTTAAGAAGAGATTATATTAATAATAATGATACATTTTAGTCAAACGCGCCTTTCAAACACCCAAGGACATGACACTGAGCAACAAGTTAAAAACATTTATATAGCATAATAAAACACAATATACAAACTGAATGATGGTGTAAGACTGGCTGATTATGTGTTTTAGGGTTGAGTTTGGATTTGAAGAGCAGAGAGTTTATGTTGTGAAAGAGAGGGATAGAGAATTGCTTTGAATAATGAATTGCTTTGAAAATGGTGAGGATAATTTTGAAGTGAATTCTTTGTTTTCGGACGTGGGTAATGTGATGACTTGTGGATGTTTCTGGAGGGATTTATAGGGGAGACCAGAGAGGATAGAGTTGCAGTAGTCTATCTGGGAGGTGAAAAGGCTGTAGAAAGTATAGCAGTGGTGTGTAAAGTGAGACGAGAGATGTTATATAGGTGAAAGAAGGCAGAATGGGTGATGCGATGCTGTTGGAAAGGAAGTGTACTTTCAAGGATTGCACCCAGACTCTTGACCTGAGGGGAAGGAAGGAAAAGGAAATCATTGATGGAAAATGAGAAAATCCTAAATTTGGAGCGTGTAGAAGAGGTGCTTACAATGAGGAGTTTTAGAACTGTTCAGTTTGAGAACCAGGAGTTGATTCCCTGTAGACAGAAGGTATAGAAGGGTAGAAGTGAGGTAGAGCTGGGAGTCATCTGCAAAACAGTGATAGTGAGTAGCGCCGACACAATATGAAATCAACCAGGAGAATGTAGATGGTGAAGAGAAGGGGTCCCAGGACAGATCCTTGGGGCACATCAGCAGAGACAAGGGAGGATTTTTTAATTTGTGAGATTTGAGTTAAATAAATTGATATGAAGTGAACAAGGAGAGAGGAGTGTGGGAGATGCCAATAGATTTGAGTCTGTGAATGAGAGCGCTGTCTGAAATGGTGTCGAAGGCTGCTATAAAATCGTCAATGAGGATAAGGAGTAAACCGGAGTCAGCTACTATGAGCAGGTAGTTAGTTTCTGAGCTATATGGAGGAGGCAAACACCAGATTGAAATTGTTCATTGATATAGTTGTGTTTGGAGTGGAAGGAGAGGAATGTTTCAAGAATTTTGGAGATGAGGGGTGAGTTAAAAATTGGAGGTTGTTGAAGTTGATAGGGTCAAGCGGACAGGTTGAAAGCTTGGGATTCAGAATGAGTTCAGAAACAACTTGGACAGAAGAAAGGGAGAAGCTTGAAAATGTTGAGAGGGGTTCAAAGGTGTCCACTCCAGAAACCTCAACTCTGCTGGCCAGGTGTTGATGGATAGTAGTGCTCTTAGATACAAAGAAGGGCATGAGTGAAATACAACAGTCTGAAAGTGGTTGGGAAGTGAGGGGCTGGGGGCTGTGGAGTTGAGATTTCTGGAGTTTGAACAGTTCAGCAGAAGAATACTAGCAGAGTGCTTTCGTTTGCAAGTGGACGAGGGGCACAGGGAGCAAGGTTTGTGCCAACTTGTACATCCACAATGTTTAGAGGACTGGAGAAAGAGATGGGAGCGAGCAGGAGATATACGAGCCGAGGAGTGCCAGTTAGTCAAACAAATGCAGATGCGACTGGCAGCGACAGACAGATGTGTATATTGTATTTAATAATCTTGGTCAATTCCACTGGTCACTCACAAGATCCAGTAAAATAATGGTTCATTTGTTGGCGGGCAGCGGCAGCAAACGCACAGCAGCATTTATCAGGACATTTATTCGGAATATGGGTCTTCTCAGTTCCACAGTCCATCATTTGTGTTCAAAAATGGTAGTTATGTACAGTATATTTGTGCCATATTGCAACTTTCTCGATTTGAATTATACAAGTCCTGGATGCTTGTCTGTAGGTTTGCTAGTCTGTCTGCTAGAAAAACCTTGAAGAGTAATTCAAGGCTGTGATTTTGTTACGCTTGAAAATAATGTAGCAATTATCTATTTTTTATTTTGAAAAGATGGCCATTGTCAGTTTTCTTGGTTTAATTGATCAGACATTTACCATTGAAATAGAAGAGTCAATGACTCGTCCCATGTCACAATTTGCTGTATTGTTAGGGTTAGTGCTGTGTCTCTATGCATGTTTAAATGTCACAATGGTTATGCACTTATGCATCATATCATAGTGGGGATGCTTATGGAGCTTTTCTTTTGTGAGAATTATTATTTTTGTATTTTTAAGTCTCTCTTACAGCGATTTCCTACTATTGTCCTTACCACAAGCAAAGTAGATATTTTAGCCCAATTTAATCTATGAATATAAAATCCATTTTTGCACCTGAAGCTAATCAGGAGGAAATGGGACTGTGCTGCAGGCTGAACTCGAAGCAAATGCACGGAACAGGTTTGGGACACAGGCATAAAAATACCTCCTAATGAGCACCGACCTCTTCCTAAAGTGTAACCACTCTGTGCCACCTTCATTTATTTATTTTAAAGATTAATAAAACATGAACCAAATACTATTCCGGCAGTGTAGTTTGCCTTTAGCGTGTTACCTGTTTTTCATTTGTCCTTATGCACACTCTAACGCAGGGTACACAGTGCACTCTTTTACTGATGCTTGTGAATACAGTATAACATTATCTGCAGGAGCATAGCCGCCCAACCCCTGCTTTACGTCTGAAAAATGCAGTTCTAAAGCTGTGCACGCACCCAAAAATCCTTCATGTGAATATTAACGATGTGAGAGCTGCAAACTAGTTCGATAGATTGCAATACTTACTTCCTCCTTTTGCAGTTTGAAAATTGGGTAATGCACCTTTAAAGACATTCATTACATATGAAGTTCCTGAACCCAATCCCAATTGATACTGGGTCAACATATGTACAATTACTTAGTAGGCAAGTATTTATTCTTAATGACAAAGGACCATTATATTATACTAAGGGCTTGTGTCTTGCGCCTGTTTTCAACTCTCAAATTACCGTTCCCATTCTACCCCCACAAAGCAGCACAAGAAAATAACAAATATGATGTTAATATCTTGAGTCAGGAGTCACTATGCTCCAATCTCAATGGCAATCTCTCTATCCTGCCTGCAGCTACATGCACCAACCTAATGATATCATCCACTGGATAACAAACATTTGCTATAAACTGCGCAGCCTAACTATGCTAGAATCTTTTAAGATTGAACACATATAATGATCATTTGTTGTATGGGTCTTTGTCACTCGGAATGCGCTTCAGAAATCATTGAAGTATAGAAGATGTGCTCGGATTGAAATACAAATAAGATGAAACAGCTAACAGGCGATGAAAGGAATGGAATAGACAAGAAAACAGTGATGTAAGCTAATGTATGAGTCAGAATTCACTTCTGATTTAAATAATAGGTGTGTCAGTGTTGGTGTCTTGCCTGAATCTTGGTAGTTGATCTTAGTTGTTTTCAACCCTCTGAATCAGATTTTTACCAGCTTTAAAATCAAGCCTTTTTGCAGCAGTCCAAACTAAGTCTTCACTCTCTTAATGCATTTCTTGTGTCCTAATTATTCACAGTGATGAGTTTGTAGGCGGGTTTCACAACTTTTAGAGACCGAAGTGGAGTTTTGCCATCACTCCACTGCTAACAACAACTATTATGCTAACACCACCAGCGTTAGGGGTTTTCAGTCAAGAGCTACATTAAAGTTATTCTAAAGTTAACACATTTTACATGGAAAATAGCTATGGCCCCATGGTCTTTTTCACTTGTAGCAGTTCTTAAAAAGCCACCCAATTCTGCTGAAATGTGGATCTAACAACGCAAGGCAAGTTTATTTGTAGAGCACAATTAATACACAAGTCAATTCAAAATGCTTTACACAACAGTCCAAAAATGCATCAAAATCACAACTAATGCATACAATTTGTCTTTTGGTTTCAGTCAGTTCAGCCAATTAAAAAAAAAATAATAATCTTAAAATCTGTTCATGTTAAGAGATAAGAGAACCTTACCGCTTTGGCATGTTTTGATATATATATTTGATATTTGGCCACATATACCTAATTTAAAGCTATTAAATACGCGGATAGGCTCCAAGAATAAGTCTGCTAGATGGGATGTGTGATAAGTATATTTTTAGTTTTAGTTTAGAATCGGTTAAAACATTCCCTGGACACCAAAACTATTGATCACACTGATATCCATCTGATCTCAGTGTGTATTGTTTTTTAATGTCATCCGGAACTGCAATATTGTACCAAGGCTGGAGTTACAGGTAAAAAAAAAAAAACCACACAAAAACAGAGAAATAACCTAAAACCCATTCATCCAGTCTCTCACTACCTCTGTTCATCATGGTGTGGTTCCCAGCTAATCCACAGCATTAGGTTCTCATCTTTTCAGAGTCGACATCACACCACACTCACGTGCAATCTGATATGAGACTGTTTAATACTGGCTAAGAGAAAGTGATTGTTGTTTTTTGTTCTTTTACATACTTTTTTGCGATAATAGTTTTGTTATATATTATTGGAATACATTGTAGTTTGTCAAGTTTGGCAGTGGCAAAATGAACATTGGCGAAAATAAAAAACTATCTCTATTATCAGCTGGACATGGTTCTATCAGTACTTAATAATTTAATAGTTTGAAAGGCATTATATTAGGATTTATGTCGTCGTCATATACTGCTCTTCAACAAATATAACCGGAGGACTCGGTCAAACAAGTTTAAAATAATGTATTCATATTCAGTATTGTTTTGGTGGTAAGTTTATTCATACTTAAACAGTCTACATATTAACTTGTTCAAAGACATAAATCTGCATTTATTTTATTGTTTTAAGTTTGTTTTTTTATCATAGAAACATAGCAGAGGTGAAATCTTTTAAGATGCAAATGTCCTTGTTCAATGAAGAGCAGAGCAAGTATAATTGTTAAAGTGCGTCTTTGGCAGTGGGGTGAAAAGATGTGGTTGTAAGGCTTCCCTATTGGTCTCATTAATTGGGCCGTGGCCTGCAGACCGGCATTGCTCTGTTTGTTTTGTACTTGCTCTCCAAACTTCTGCCCAGTGGAATATCATCCACACACACTCACACACACACACACAAAAGTGTTTCCCAGAAGGCTCGAGTTACTGACACGTCCGCCACTCTCAAAAGCTTCTTGTTAACAACAGCTGTAAATTGAGCTTGTTCAGTTCTGTGGGTCTTTCTCAAGTTTAATCCCCCCTACTTTTTTCCGCTGTGTGTTTGGGACTCTTTTGCATGCGTATTAATATAAACCTAATTAATTAAAATTTAAAGACTTGGCCTGAGGGTTCCATTTTGTGGTGAAGTCAATCTGTTGTTGTGTCTGTGAAGGTAATTAGTCTGCCAGAAAATCTTTTATACCCCAAAGAGCTTCAGTCTCTTTTGATTAGACCACAATACAAGCCATAATGCTTGGCGCTGGCAATAATCGTTCACCTTTAGCTGAAAGAAGCTTGTTAAAGGAAAGAAGGTGTTGCGACCAAAGGGTGATAGTACTATTGCAGCCTGTCAATTCTGTCATTTTATCTGTCTCACCCAGCCATTCTCCAAGTTGTACTCTTCATCAAATGAAAAGAATGGTACATGGCACAAGGAAAAAATCCTTCATTATCTCTTATGATCAATCCGCAAGCGTTAGACACATACAAGACTCCCCTCTCCTTGTTTACTTGCAGTTCAGACTCCATATTTGCCATCTTTGAAGTGTGTTTTTTAATGAATGTTGATGTTCACTGTGGTCCTTTACTCCCTGTGTCACTCGTCATGCCTGCTGGGCTGAAGCCACAGGAGTGCTAATTCAAGTGACCAGCTCTATTTAGCATCTATAGCCAATCAACGCTATCATAAATATTGAAACTATGAAATGAAATAGATGTGTGTATGGAAAGGATGCACACGTCGCTCTTCAGTCTCCTGGGAGCCAGCTGTGTCGGGATATATTAATCAGTTTCATCTCCAGCTTGCTAATTAATCACACATCTGTCCCCTTGCACTGGTGTTATTCTTCAAATTTAGCCACGCACACAAAGGTATTACGCCAGGCAGTATCACAGAATCAGAAGCCTGCACAAGAACATCTGAAAAAACACCCAAAACTCGCAAAACACATGGCAACTGCAGTACTTTCCATTGTAATTGTAAAAGTTGTGTTCCTCCGATGACACAGACCTGCCCTTCCTCACTGTAATGGAAGACTTTCATTAGGATTATTATAAAATTAACAATTTTTACGTGGAAATCTGCTCTGGCACAACACGCTAACAATATGTTTCCTCTTAAAATGCTGCCCAATTTCTAAGTCTAATTGGCAGTTTCAACCAGGGATCTTGTAGAATTAATCTGATAATTTGTCAGCACACCACCTCTTGTGGCTGGAGTTAGTATTGTTGGTGTTAAACCTGTGCAAGAGTGTGTTTTTAATGTTGGGTGTTAATTGTGTATCCGTAGGCCTATCAGAGCCCGGGCAGAGTGTCAGAGGCAGTGTTGGAGGCTTCAAAGACAAGCGCTGCGGTGAGTTCCCTGGATGCTTCAACCACCCTCTCTCCCCCCACACTATGGCCACGACAGGAAGCCATCAGATCATAGATTAGTAAGGCATACAAACTTAGGCAGTGCTGAAAACATTCTCATTTACATGCGATTAGAAGAGAAAACATTATATTATAATCCCTTGACGAGCTAAGAAACTATCAACTGTAACGCTTGCAGTCATACCATGATAAGCATTTAATATAAATATGACAAAAGTTTTTATTTCTAAAGATGCACTATTCCCGCCACAAGGAGTTTCAGTTCTAAACTGTGTACATCCAAATTGTTAAACATTTATTGCATTATTTTCTGCTCATCATAATATATCAAGGAATAAACTGCCTCTGAATGCAATAATGCAAACAAGAAGGCAAATGTATAATGTAAACTGGAACTGGTAGAAATGTATAAATTAGTCCAAATGTGTGTTTCTGTAACATAGTTATTACTCTCCGGTACAGAACTACACCGTAGCGCCTGTTATAAAGACACACTCCTCTCTCACCATTCCTCTCCAGGTGCCCTGTCTCATTCAGTTGCATGAGTAGATCCACTTCAAACACCGTGCACTCCTCTGCCTCTCTGTCCCCCTCTCTTATGCGCAGCTGTGTTTTTGTTGCTGCTGTTTTGATGCTCGTCGTTACAGCCATTGTTGATTTGCTTCACATAAACGCCATCGCTATTCCTGACTTTGTGTGCTTGTTCTTAGCTTTTATCTTTTTTTGATGGGCCCGATTGGGCTTTTTATGTTTTTGTATATGGTTTCACATTAAGGACAACATTGGACTGTTTGATCATTATTTTGTCAAAGTAGGTGAAGCGGTTCAGGTTTTGATGTAATTGTATTAATGGTCTGGTTGTAGAACATGTCCAGGTGTGTTATGTAAATCAATAACTTTGAATTTAGCAGAGACATTTGCTCATTGATTGTCAAAATATATCATGAATTTTATAAACAGGAACACTGTTTTTCTTCTGTTCTGTTCTTCTGTTCTATTATAAACCTTAATGCATACGGTCCCTTGTCCATTTTCATAGGTCTCAATGACTGGTCTCCAACTGAAAACAGCAGTCATGCTTCACTGCATTATTCAAAGATGTCTGCTCAAATTTGCAGCTGCACAGTTATTTGGCTGAGATTTTATAGTGTTATATGCTGACCCTGAGGCCACTGAAAGAATGGACTCAATCAGTTTAAATCACAGGAAACAGTAGTAATGCATCGGCTTGGGCTGTTCATCACAGCAGCACTGTCTCAATAGGCGTAATGTAAAGTCATTAAACAATGGAACTTAATGGAGAAGCCTCAAGGCACAGCTTTAAAAGTTGCACTTTCATCAACCATTTACATGCTCTAGTCACAATAATATCTTAATATTGTCTGCTTCAATACAAATCAGTTTGACAGACACTCATTCTTGTCATTAGTGCATAAGTAGACCATAAGTCTGGTGTTTGAATGACCTATGTCATTACAGGATGTATAACATGTATGTTCATTAACATGGACTGTCCCCAGCAACTTATAATTACAATAGCTCACTTAACAGAATACGCACCCCTATTGACTATTTTATTCGAATTCTGATGTTACACTGTTTGTACTGATATTTTGTTTATTAAACACTATTATATAATGTACTCTCATATTGATTATAAACTGTATGTTTATTTATATTGAGATTTCCATTAGCATATATAACATGTTCCTCTTCTCAACAGCAAACTCTGGAGAACAACCTGACCAATCTAGTGAAGAGGAACAGCGAGCTGGAGAACCAAATGGCCAAACTCATCCAGATCTGCCAACAGGTGGAGGTAAGCAGCACTGTTGTTGTGCTACTTTTAAATGAATCTCATGCATTTCCCATTAAAGCCAGTAATAGACAAGTGGTGAGAACACAGAGCACAAGACATGTGTATGTTCTGACTAGCCCCTTGTACCTTTCAGCCCTGAATTCGCAAAACACTGAGTCAGACTGTGGCCCCTGAACAAAGAGTGACATTGAGTGGCTCTCAGCATTAACTAGTGTCAGACTATGCACCACATCTTTATGTAATTCAGACAGAAATGACCAAATACGGATTAATTTTAAACAAGGTCAAAACTAACTCACTGCTGGTATTTTTGGTTATCTTGAAATAGGTTGTAAAGTTGTTTAATACAGTTCTTAAATGGGAATATTTTAGAATTTGGTTTGAATTTTAGACATCACAACATGTTGATTTTGAGGCAATGGTAACCAACAAGTGTGATGGATAGAGCTGTATGATGGATAGAGCTTTCATTCCAGGTGCCCAATTCTTTTCCAAGAAAGGGCCAGTGCCTTGACAGATTTCAGTGCTTTTTGGGTACTTTTGGTGAACTTTAAGCTGTTTGTGACATAGAAATGTCGATAGAAATAGTCAGTCAGCTTGTGCGTACTTTAAAGGAGAATTGTATTTGACGTGGCACAAATCCGCCCAGCACTCTCTCTGGTTGATTTTTTCAGTGAGTGGTGTGTTTTTTGTGTTCCATACTGGTCTGTGGAGAATTATATACTCCGCCAATCTTGTCACTGTTGACCTCTTCGTCTTGAGCCAATTCCGCGCTTTAATGGGAAAAGCATTATGGTATGAGGGGGCTGGACTGTGCTAATGCTGACCGAGGCATTGCTAACATGAACACACACTGACACATACTTCTAAAACTTAATACCCACCATCATTTCTCAGTGCAATTTGACATTAATGGTCGCCCCAGAACAAATGCACTCTAGTGCCGCCAATGCCCTGTGCACAGTTCATTTCTCATTAGATGCTGCCAGCTGTATTTTCCACCAAGCGCTCGGAGGTCCATGAACAACAATTTGGGATAATCAAAATGAAATGATTGCAGCATGATTTATTAACAATAGACAAAGCTTTCATCACTGAGCAAGAAAAAATCTTTATTGTCTCGGTGCGCATGCAGAGTCGTGTCAGTGCAACAATAACGACTCATCATTTATTCATCAAAAAGAAATAAGGACTGATGACATGGAGACAAGCCTTTCCATTGGGGCCGTGCTAATGTAGTAGATTCAAACACAAATATCTAGACGATATTTGCTCGAGATGGAACGTTAAAACAACCGTTACCATGGAAATCTGCCATTTTTGCTGCAGCAGTGCAGATCGTCCACAGAGTTATGTTGACAAAAATCATGTTAAAAAGTAAACAAAAGTGCGGTGTACCCGTCAAGATTCTGGGTAACTACTGGTAAATACATTTATCACAGTGTCAAAACACTTTATTAAGTTTAGTATTTAGCATCTTAAAATTGCCAATGGTTTAACATTAGGCTAACTTAAAATTCTAAGTTAAGGTTAGGTTTAGGGTTAAGGTTAGGTTAGGTGTCTTTATTCGTACCCTTGGGTAAATTGGTTTGCAGTGATTAAGAGACATCAAACATACATGCACACACAGTATAAAAAAACACAGACATAATGGATTAACAAATTGAAAAATTGCGGCCAATGATCTTATCTAAGAGGGCAATAGCTGCTGGGAAAAAACTGTCTCTATATCTTTTGGTCCTGCATTTTGGCACGACCAGTCTTTGCCCCGATGGCAGGAACTGAAACAGAGCGTACAGGGGGTGGCTCCGGTCCTGCATGGCACTGGAGCTTAGTCTCTGCAGCTGGCTGGTATATATAGACTCCATACTTCGTTGTGGCCGTCCAATCAGCTTGCATTTCACAATAGGGTTCACATTTAGGGTTTGGGATTGTCTGAAACCCTACAAAATCTTGCCAATACAGAGCCTTAGTTGCATATTTTTACATTTTACATTTTCTATTTTCTAATAACAATTTCAAGGTGCACTGTTATGGTGGAAGATCCACCACCTGCTGGTTTCCATGGAAATGTGATTATGTAAAATAAGACGCATTTCTCCTTGGAGACAAACAAGTGGCACCAACAGGCTAAGTTACAGGTCAGATCTGGGGAGAGGCGACCCCACTAAAAGTTAGAATGCACATATTTGAATGTATTATTGAGCAACAGATATACACAGAATGGAAGAAATGCAAGACAAAATAAGTTTTATGCCATACTGTGCAACAAAATAAGTTTAATGCCGTACTGTGCAACATTCCAAGCAAAGTGGCAACATCTCTATAAAGACAAGCAAATAGTGGACTCCTCCCAGACAAAAATGGCATAGTACACTTTTAAAATGTTATGAGAAAATATGTCTTTCTAGTTTAACAAAATAAATGATCTCCTCAAAAAAAAAAGTGATGTTCAAAAGAGGTTGAGCATTGCCTGCAACCACAAATCAGACTCTGGAAAACAGGAAAACTCCAGAACTGAAATAATAAAATGATTTGAGAGAAGAACCTGCAAAGTAAAAAGTCTGTCGGTTTGTCTGAGTGTGACCTGGTTTCCTCTTCCTCTTGTTTGCATCATACTGTATCTGTGCCAGAGATGTGATCAAACGGAGGAGTGAGCGCGCAGCGTGTCAGCACATGGCAGCGGTGCGTTGGGTTCCTCTCAGCTTCTCTTCTGGGAGCGCACTTCTCCTCCAGCTCAGGAAAAAGATGTGTTGAATCGACGATGAGCTGGATGTGTCTTTCAGAGCAGAAGAACTTCTTTATATCAATATTTGGACAGTTTTGAATGAAATAGTGAAGCAGCATTATGCACAATGTATGAAGAAAAGTGCTTTTTGACCTGAGTTATTCCAACTTTTAGTAACTTGTGATAGAAAAGACACAATAGAGTGCAATTGCGTGCAAATCACTGTGATAGAGTGCAAATCACAGACATTTTTAACACCTCCCTGGGGTCATGCCACATCCCAGCCTGCTTCAAGTTGTCCATCATTGTTCCTGTCCCCAAGAAGCCCCGGATCACTGGACTTAATGACTACAGGCCTGTGGCGCTGTCGTCTGTAGTCATGAAGTCATTTCAACGCCTGGTCTTGCCCCACCTCAAGTCCTTCACCTCCCCCCTGCTGGACTCCCTGCTGGACCCCCTGCAGTTCGCCTACAGAACCAACAGGTCTGTAGACGACGCCATCAACCTGGCACTCCACTTCATCTTGTAGCATCTAGACTCCCCGGGAACCTACGCCAGGATCCTGTTTGTGGACTTCAGCTCTGCATTCAACACCATCCTCCCTGCTCTGCTCCAGGACAAGCTCTCCCAGCTCAACGTGCCCGACTCCACCCGAAGGTGGAGTCACCGACTTCCTGACAGATCGGAGGCAGTGCGTGCGGCTGGGGAAGAATGCCTCAGACAGTAGGACTATCAGCACAGGAGCTGTGTACTTTTCTCCCAGCCACGACTCCGTAAAACTGATCAAGTTTGCGGACGACACCACCCTCATCGGGCTCATCTCGGACGGGGATGAGTCTGTCTACAGGAGGGAGGTGGACCGGCTGGTGTCCTGGTGCAGCGGTAACAACCTGGAGTTCAATGCCCAGAGGACCCCCCCTCCCCTGAATTTTGTTAATTGACAATGGCAATTAACCTTTTCTGATTCTGATTCTGAATTGCCATAATGATAATAGGGACAGCCAATCGATTTCAAATGTTCTTTAAAAAAAAAAAAAGAATAAAAATGAACAATTTTAGGAATGAAAGTGCTTCCATGTGCTTAGATTATGACATAGTAAAGTATAACGAGGTTTGGGCTCTTTTCCTTTAACCGTTACTAGTTAAATAGCGCAAGCTATTCACCCATGCATTGGTGATTGTCTTTCAGCTGCAACATGGTATATAAACCCAACTGTTTGTTTAAGAACGGTCAAATCATTGGCATCAAGCAGAGAAAACATCTAAGGAAACAGAAACTAGTTTACTACAGATCTGAACCCCAGTGAGAGTGTTTGGGAAGAGCTGGAGAAGGCTGTTGTGCAGTGGTCACTCTCTCCCATCATTAATACAAGATCAACTGGTGAAAAATAATGCAGCACTGGATGGAAGTACATCTTTTAGTATTGCAGAATCTTATTGAAACTATGACAAGGTGAATGTGTGCTGTAATCCATGCAGCAACAAAATATTAGAGTTTGTAACTTTTTTTCTGTGGCAACTTTTTTTTTGGACAGGCCATGTATCTACATGTTTATCTGGGTCAATTGCAAACATATAGTTTGAAATAATTGTGTACAGTCCAAAGTAAACAAGACAAAAAAGAGAGCATTTAACCATACCATAATGTTTTCTCTTCATCATTTGCTGACTGAGTAGTATTTTCATTGATTTATGCATGTTGAGTAATCGTTTAGTGACCTACATTTGTGGAGTCAGTTCTCAGTAAAGTTCTGCCAACGCTTTATATAATATATTTTGATTGCATTTATAACAAAGTTATGGTATTATAAATATTATAATCAACAGGAAGCTTAGTTTGCCAGACGCCCTGCACTGTTGCCATGACTGTCAACATTGCCATAACAATGAATGTCTTTTGAGTTTCTTTGATTGAAACCAATAACCAACCATTATACCAGGAGACAAGGGACAAACCATCTTAGCAATGTTCAGGCAACTCCAGGCTCCAAAGTGTGGCCAGTGGAAAGCCAAAGAAAGCCTAGGCATAATCTTGCCCCTCGAGGCTACTGCTGTTGTGATTTTGGGGGCGTGTCAAAATGAATTTAATTTAATAGAATCTGACAAGGGCAGGTGATCACTTTTGGTATATGTGCCAGACAGAAGAGGAATTTATCTGCAGACCTTTGAACAATTCCACAGTGTGTAAAACCACAATAAGAAGACCGTCATTTTCTCCCCCTATAGATTTGGTTAATTAATCCAAAAAGGATAAATACAAAGTAAAACAATTAGATTTTAAATTCATAATTTATACAACAGAGCCATATTATTGATCCACTCGTATGCAGATGATTGTTTTTATATGTTAGGACGTCTCCTGCTGCACAAGTGATTCA
This sequence comes from Chaenogobius annularis, assembly GCA_015082035.1. Classification (NCBI taxonomy): domain Eukaryota; kingdom Metazoa; phylum Chordata; class Actinopteri; order Gobiiformes; family Gobiidae; genus Chaenogobius; species Chaenogobius annularis. The sequence goes on from BJKM01000002.1 coordinate 1,039,690, forward strand.
AAATATTCAAGGGGATTTTCACTCCATTCAACAAAACTGTGTAAATTTATAATTATTAATGTATGTATGTATGTATCTGCTCTCCAAAAGGCACTTGAGTGACTCAAGAAATGTATGTACTCTTACGCTTGAAGGTAATATGATTGAACAAGTACCCCATTACAAATACTTAATATCCAGTAATCTGGATCGATGATAAACACATACAAGAGCTGACAAATAATCTTGAAGCCAGATTGGCATTCTTCTTTAGAATCATTTTAGAAAACAGTTCATCCAAGCTATTTTAATTAAATAACATTTATTTTTGTAAAGCCTGAAATCACAAAAGCTGTTGCCTGGAAGGGCGACTGCAAAAAACAATGTTCACAGGAAATTAGCAAATGTCCCAAGCTCCCGTGTCCCTAGACCCTCCTTCTCGACATCAAACCTCTTTGGGAAAAGTAGAAACCGCGAGGCGTTCCACAGTGAAGGAGACATCCGACTCCCTTGGACGGGCAGGCGGACACGCTTCAATTTGCAGATAGTATGGAGCTGGAACCACTCAGGAGGAGAACCAGTTCTTCGAGGCAGACGAAGAGCTTTTCATCTAGAGCCGACCTGGGCATTTGTGGCCCCAGGGGCCAGATGGGGCCTTCAGCCTCTTTTCATCCGGCCCCCACAAGATGTTAGTTTGTATTTTTTAACTGTTTTAGCTATGCAACATGTGTCTGCACTTGTGTCCTTAATAAAGATTACATGAAATGAATGAAATAATAGATTCAATAGCCTGTATTTTACAGAAAAGTGCTTATAATTATAAGAATTTGTTACACCAATTATTGCGGTCCAGCCCTCAGCCACTTGCCTGGATTCAAATATCGCCCTCGGAGGAAAAATAATCACCCACCCCGATCTAGAGGCTACACTTCTCTCAGTGCTGAATTATGGTGACAGAACATTTTTATTTTACAATCGTCCACCCAGCTTTGCCAGTGGAACAAAATAGAGCCTATTTCAATAAAATTATTCTATGCCTTTTAATGATTTGTGTAAGTGTGTTTTCTTGTATTTGTTAATTTTTGTGATTTGTTTTATTGAATTTTTTATTGGCATTTTATTTGGTTTGTTTAATCTGTATTATGTTTTAACAGGGTACTCACTAAAATAGTAGTCTCATTGGGTTTTCCCGGTATAAATAAATGATAAATTGAAAAATATATTACTTTCAGATCAGATCATTTATCAACAAATATTTAGCCGGTGGCCGGCCACATATTATTACATTTTTCTCGTCTCTACTTTGATGCATTAGTGGCTAGATTTTCCTCAATAGATCAGAAAAGTTAATCAGACCACAATTTGTCCCTTCTTGATGCTACATTTAATCCAAATCATCTCCTTAATTTTGCACAGTTTGATGAGCAGAATTGACTACTTCTTTGATGTCTCATAAATGCTCCTTTATGTACAGTCTTGTACAATATTTTCTTATGTACTGGGTTGTAAAAACTTACACTATTCTATGAAAAAGCAGTAATAGCATTGTTAATTGTTATTAGCAGTAATAACAACCAGGGCAGTACAGCGCATCCGGTAAGTGTTTACTTTAAAGCACATGTACATAAGTATTTGCGTTGTTTGCCATGACAATCAAGAGTGACGTCAGGTACATTGTTTTTCCACTGATCATCCTTGAGATGCTTCTACAACTTGATTGGTGTCCATCTGTGGTAAATTCAGTTGATTGGACATGATTTGGAAAAGCACACACCTGTCTATGTAAGGTCCCACTCTTAACAGTGTCAGAGCACAAACCAAGCCTTGAAGTCCAAGGAACCGTCTGTAGACCTGAGAGACAGGATTGTATCAAGACACAGATCTGAGGAAGGGAACAGAAACAGTTCTGCAGCGTTGAAGGTTCCTCTGAGCACAGTGGCCTTCATCACCCGGCCAAACTGAGCAATCAGGGGAGAAGGACCTTAGTCAGGGAGGTGACCAAGAACATGATGGTCACTCTGACAGATCTCCGGCGTGTCTCTCTGAAGAGAGGAGAACCTTCAAGAAGAACAACCATCTCTGCAGCACTCCACCAATCAGGCCTGTGGTAGCATGGCCAGATGGAAGCCACTTCTCAGTAAAAGTGTCATGACCGCCCACCTGGAGTTTGCAAAATGCACCTGAAGTACTCTCAGATCATGAGAAGCATTCTCTGGTCTGTTGAAACAAAGATGGAACTCTTTGGCTTTAATAGCAAGCATCATGTCTGGCGGAAATCCGGTTCATCAGACTCATCACCTGGCCAGTACCATCCCTACAGTGAAGCATAGTGGTGGCAGCATCATTCTGTGGGGATGTTTTTCAGCGGCAGGAACTGGGAGACTAGTCAGGATCAACAGAAAGATGAGTGCAGCAGTGTACAGCGACATCCTTGATGAAAACCTGCTCCAGTGCACTCTGGACTACAGACTGGGGCAAAGGCTCATCTTCAAGCAAGACAGCAACCCTAAGCACACAGCCAGGATAATAAAGGAGTGGCTACAGGACAACTCTGTGAATATCCTTGAGCGGCCCAGAGCCCAGACTTGAACCCAATTGAACCCAATTGGGGAGGGTACATACTTTCCAGGTGCACTGTAAGTCTGTTTTAGAAACCACATTAGCAGGCAGTTGACGAGAGATTTAAAAGTGTTATTAAAAAAGTCACTCTGACAGAAGCCCGGTGGGTTTAGTGCATGGATGTGTCTCCTGATTAAACAATGAGCTCTAAGCCTTTAGCGGAGACCTGTCTGCGTTTATGTACACCAAAGCCCATTGGTCTGTGCTGAGACTCTGAATGAGGAGTCTGTGATGCCGCCTAATCCCTGCACCAGCGCTCGTCTTGCCTCACTTTACCCCTCCAGACTCTTCTGTTTGTCTTCAGGATTGTTCTGGGGATGCCATAAGGCGTTCTGATTTGTGAAGCTTAGAAAAATACTCTGTCGTGATCATTGCGTAAACTAATTCCTGTTTTTGGTTTAGTTTTAGTTTGTCTAAATCCGCATTATCTGATACTAATCCAGTACAGTTGTTGTGCTTAGTCTGTGTGTACTTTGGAAAATAATTTTAAAAAATCAAGAGCTGGCAGATTTTTTTCATCTTGGCTTTCAGTGATAATAGGCAGTGTCTTTTCAGTATTATCTTTATTGCTGTTACCTAATTCTTAACAGAAAAACAGTAGTTTAGAATCAGAGTAGCGCAAACATGTGTGATTCTGTAAATCTGTCACGTTCTATCCTGGTACATGGATTCAAGTGCAATTATAGTTCTCTGGACATCCTTCATTGCGTCTGTAAAGCTGCTTGTGTGGGATATCGACTAAAACGCTGCATCTCCACTTCTTGGTTTGGTTTAAAAGATTCAGGTGGTGATTTGGATTGTGGTCTGAGGTGCTGAAGCTGTAAGGCAGTTCACACAGAGCTGGAATGGAAAGGCCGAGGGGCAATGTAAAGAGAAATGGGAGCAGGAGCAGGTGATGGGAGTGGAATGAACACAGAATTGATTCAAGGTGTGAAGGTTTTGGTTTTAGCCAGAGGTTAACTGCGGTGTTGGACCCTGACCAGTCCTGAACAAGTTTGGTATAGGAAAGAAAATGTACCTACCATATCTAAGATTCACTTTCTGCTAAAGCTTCATTCTAGATTGCTTTATAATCTGATAATGATGAACTGAAATTAGAGCTGCAACAATTACTCGAATAAATCGAATAATTCGATTACAAAAAAGCTTCGATTATTATTATATTGCTTCGATGATTCGTTTAATTTACATATTTAATCAAAAACACGTGAATCTGTGGCGCGCGGGGAACGACTTGTGGCGCTTTTGTTTCTGCAACTCTAAACACCGCATCTAGCTCCGCCCACCCCAGCCCCCGCGCCGTCGACACGCCACCGCGGACCCCCGCACTCCCCCACTCAACAACTCTGCTTCCCAGTCACAGTCGTACTTTTAAACAGCCAATGCACATAGAAACAGCACGGAGGACCGCGGTTATGTTCGAATAATCTGTTGCGAACAGAAAGTCCGAGACGCGGAGGCCAAAGTGACCGGCACACGGAGCCAAAACGGCCAAAACGCAAAATGCTCAAAACGCCAGGACCACTGGTCCCACCCAAATGTCTTATTTTAAGTGCTGTGACAGAGCTACTGTAACTGTTTACAATCTATGACAAGTTAATTAAGACCTTTATATATACTCTTTCTATACAAACAGAACAGTTTGGACTGAAGTGAAATGTTGCTGTTTTGGGGACAAATTCATATGAAATTAAGAATAAAATGTGTTATTTTAAGCATAAAATTCCTTATTTTATATTTGTTTATTACTGTGAGCTATAACGTTTATCTAAAAAATGATTTAATATGTGTTTAAATGGTTTACTGAATGCACCAAAAAATTAACCGATTACTCGATTAATCGAAGAAAAGAATCGATAGATTACTCGATTACTAAAATAATCAATAGCTGCAGCCCTAACTGAAATTGAATGTAAATTGACTGTAGTGCCCAACATTGACTCAGGGTTAAGTGCTCAGTCAATGTTTTTATAATAGGTAATTGTATATTCAAGACATATTTGTATATTTTGTGTCTTTACAGGCTCAGTACGCTGACAGATCATTGCAACAAATCTTTAAAAAGATACCATGGGACCATAAAGATTATTCCCTATACATGACCACTTCCAGGCGTGAATGAATGGACAATGTTTTACTTGATTTCCATTTTTGAAAGTCCATTTCTGTTAATATGCATAGCTTTCTGTTTCCTGTTTATTACACAATAGTGTGACCACTGCAGTCAGCTGGGGATGAGCATGCTCTGAGTTTAAGAGAAAACAATTTAGGATCTGTTGTGTCGGAGTGGGCGGGCAATTGCTGTGCTTTCCTCAATCTGTGATGTTATTCTGCAAGTGTGATAAGCACAGACACACTGAGCTTTCTGCTGCAAGTCAAGACGTTTTCACATTGAGAGATGTTTATTCCACTCAACTATTCACAAGATTCAGTCACATGGCAGTTTGTCCTCGGAGGTTGGAACTCCAAAATTGTACATTTAAATTGGAACAACCTTTTAACTTCTTGGAAACTCGTGACATTTCCAAACTCCTAAAATCTGACAGTTAAAATATTGATAATGCTTTTTTCCCTTTAGCTTCTCACAGTTGCTATTGTTCAGCCTTTGATTCTCTAATGTTATACATACAAAGTTATGCTCCGTTACACATAAACATACAAATATATATATACACAAAATATATATATAAATGAACTTAAATGGCTGATTTGAGCACTCAAGTCATTTTTCCGATTTCCGACCTCCGAGAATCAACTGGAACGCAGCATAGTATTTTGAATTGTTAAATGCTATGGCAACAGTCCCGTGTTTCATCATTGCTCTTGCTCATCAGTCCTGGGCCAACCGTGTTGAAGGCATCTGTGTGGCAGGTGGAGGATGTGCTGAGGTTAATGGAGAAGTTAATGATGATGCTGTCAGTCTGTGCTCAGTGTTGTATGGACAAGATGGACGCATCATGCTAATTATGTCACCCAGAATATTTACACACACAATGCTGAATGTGTGCTCGACATGCATATAAACGAATGCACAATGAATCGCCATCAAGTCAAAATAGCAATTTTAATTACTGCAACTATCAAATCACAAAGACTGGATTTTTTTCTTTTATAACAATATACCCTGTCTTGTCATTTGGAATGTAATGATATGCAAATGTACTGCACATTTGCATATGTGGGAAGGCTCATGGTATTATCGAAAGGGCCGCGATAGCCAATTACAACAGCCATAATATCTGGTCATTCTTATGAATTGTTCAGTGATTAGTTTTCTAAAGTGCATAACAAACGTTATGTCATGAACTAAACTGTGAACAACCTGGTGGAATAATATAAAATTATATAAAAGTATTTATGTATAATTTTACTTGTATTGCAAATATATGGTTTTAACACTTTCTTATTCTGTAAAGCACTTTGACAAAGGCCTACATTTTGTTGTGCTCTAAAAACACACTTGATGAATAAAAATGTGAAAGCCCATTAAAACAGTGCAGTAAAGTTTATATCAAGGTTGTTGTCAACATTAGAAAACACGTGGCTCCCTGTGTATTCTGCGGCTCTGGACCTGGTGCTGTTGTGAGGCAGTGGCGCTGCTCTGAAGTTTAGATCCTGGACAAAACTTTATTTCTGATGAATTTTTGGTACTTTCCACATTGTGCTTGTATTGAATAGGTCCATGAGTACCACGCTGTTCTTCAGCAGAGCTACTGTTTGTGGTCTTCTTTTCTCATTTAGCGCTTGTGGTCTTGGTGAAACCAAACCAACTCTCTGCTCGGCTTTCTTCTCTGTTCATAGTAAAGGAGTTTCAATGCATTTAGTACAAAACTCATTGGTATCGGTATCGATATTTGCCATAGTATTACTTGGTATCGGATCAAATAAAAAATCTGTGGTATCGGCCATCACTATTCGCTGTTCTTTGCAATCGCCTCTGTTTTATCCATGTGCAGCTGTTGTTGTTAACGCGAGTGTGTGATCCTATTGGCTCAAACTGTGGCTCTTACGGTGATGGGGTGCAAAGGATCATGGGCTATGTTGTCATCTTCGTTTATCCCGATGAAGCAAACCCAGAATCACTATATATATCGCAATATCAAAAACATGCTAACCCTGAAGTTTAGAGCGCTACAAACGAGTAGGAATTACTATGAGTTAAGTTGGATTTGTTTAAATGTTTGTACTATGAACTGAATTCTAAAAACATAACTTACAAACCTAACTCTAGCACTGAAACATAAAAAAAACATTAACTTACACTTGAGTTACAAAATACTTAAGTAATAATTACTCATTACGTTTCTCAGTATAAATTAGGCAATTTGAGCTTAGTGTCTTGCCCAGTGACACAGCGACAGTACGCAGTTTGAATTTTTTTTTACATTTTATCATCTCAAATACAGCCTTTTATTTTGTTTCTCACACCTTTGATATTCCTCATTTCTGCAAAAGTCAGAGTTGTTCTGCAGAGGTGGTTGATGGATTCAAACAGGTGCCGGCGATGACAGTGTCGGTGTTTGTGTGGGAGGATAATAAACCGAGGAGCGGGTTTAGAGTCAGGTGAATATGAAGTTTGTTTATGAATGCCAGACCTTTGCATTTATCCTGTTTAATTAGTTATTCGCGGTCATGAGTTGGCTCTAACAGAATGAATTGCACATTTTGAGGGTGAATAATGAGGCTTAAGGGGTTAACCTGAATAACCTACATGGGTTATATTGCACAGTTTTTGTGTTTGTGGTCATGTTTGTGGAGAAAAGACTTTTTAAACACTTTTGTTTTATAGCTAATTAAGACTGTTGCACTTTGAAGACCTATTTGGCCCTATTAATCATTAAATCACACATTTTACTTTGTTAGCAATAATTGCAAAATCAAGAAGGCAAAATATTGTTTATTGTTTATTGATGAGATCCACATTAGTGCTATTCTTCTTGCATTGATGCAATACTCAATTAATATTAAAGCAAGTGATAACTAAAGCAATTTGTGTTTTCATTTAAAGTTTAGTTTCAAATATTAAGTTGTGCAAAAAAAAAAGCCATATTACATCCACCAGTATACCACTTCTTCAAATTAGTATCTAGTTTCAATACTAGGTTCAGTTTTGATTAGTATCTGATTTCCAATTCTTTTGACAACCCTAATATACAATGTAGTATAAAATAGAATAATAGCCTATAGTTAAAGGCGCGATACCTGATTTTTACTGTCTTCAAAATGTAATAAACAGAGTTAGCTCATTTTAAACCTGCCGTCCACATGTAGTGCACACATTCCTAATGCGCTCTGAGCATCCTAATAATTTAGATATTTTCTTGTATATATTTACTTATTTTAGCCACAAGGAGTCAGTAAAGAGACAATTGTCTTGTTTGCTTTTGTATGTTTGTTTCAACTCTTAGTAGGTACATAACTTTTACACAGCCCTCAGAGTTCAACTTTAAAATGTGAGCCCCATTTAGCTTTTAGAATTTGTCAGCTGTGTGCATTGATGTTTTTCACGACTGCAGAGCCCCAGCCATGTTCCCTCATCTTGTGGAAATATATTGAACATACAGTATATTTTTTCCATTTCAGTGAATCTGCCCCTGCATATATAATGGCAGTGGCTCTTGTCAGCTGTAAAAACGCAGCAGGAAAAAACACAAAGTTTCTGAATTGGTTTGTCGTAAAAACAAACATTCTCTTGCAAAGTATTTGCATCTGTCTGTGCAGTACTAGACTTGGAAACAGCTTGGCAGCTTTAGACTCAAATATTTATCGAAAGACCTCCCTCCATTTAAACATCGGCTCTGCATTAATGAATCTAAACATGTTACAATGCATACAAATATGTGTTATATTGCATTCGACTGAAAGGGTCATCATAAGGTTGATTTAGATTTTGTGCCTGACAGACTCGGCAGCAGTTTTTAGACAATTGAATAGCAAATGTTTTCTTCTCTGCTGAGTCTAATTCAGGTGAACGTCTCGGTAGCGGCGTCTTTGATTGCGATGCACTGTGTTTTAAAGTGTTCCACTGTCATAATGCCACTTTATACTTCAAAGGCTTGAATCAAACAGAAAGAATAAAGAGAAGTAATAATACAGCAGGAGTGCATTATAATGTCTTTATAGCATGTGTGTGATATATTTCTGTTATGATTATGCAGGTGAACACGGCCATGCATGAAGCCAAGCTGGTGGAGGAGTGCGATGAGCTGGTGGAAATCATCCGTCAGAGGAAACAGGTCATCGCTGTCAAGATCAAGGAGTCCAAGGTACAGCTGCTGAGGACATGCTTTTAATTTGTCACTGCTATTAGTAAATACAGTCTTAATCTTTACTTGGACAATGAAGTGTTCCTAAACGTACATTGAATTGAAGCCACTCAAAAGATGTGGCTAATGTTATTGTTCTTTCATGAATTGTTTTTTACTGTATTTACCGAGCTGTTATCGCTGCACAAAAACCTTTAAAAACGTAATTTATTAAAGTACATTTTGCATGTATTTAGAGCAAAACACACATTTATGTCCTTGCTTTCAGAGACTAAGTGAGAGGATGGTTCTCTTGAGAGTCTGCCCTACAGTCCACTGCCTTTTAACAGTCAGAGAGACAGAGGTGATGTGTTAATATTTAAGGGTGAAGGAAGAGATTAATCAAACACATAATGAGTAATTCAACTAATCACAGATGGGCATGCCGAGATGAGCATTCCGGTGACTTTACCTTTAGATGACCTTTATATTTCTAATGCATGTATAAAAGAGTGCCTTGGCATGATCCTGTTCTTTAAAATTTTACAAGTGCTACATATTGATGCTGCAGCACGACCTCCCAGACAGCACGCATATGGTTATATAATGTAGTTGTCATAATACTTGATACTAAGGAATATATTTTTGATATATATTAATTTAAATACCACACTATTAATTATGCTCTTTTTTAGTTTTTTATTAACCATTGTGGTCCTATTCACGAAAGCTCGAATTTTGTCCTGTGTACATATTATATTTTCAATATTGAGTAAGTCAAATGAGTAACTAGTTTAAGTATCGATTAGTATCTGATTTCCAATACTTTCAACAACCATAATATACAGTGTAATATAAAATAGTACAATAGCCTATAGTTAAAGGCACTGTTCCTGAAAAACTTGAAAAACTTAAATTTTATTGAGAATCCTGAATGACAGAATTCTGAGTTTGGAAGAAAGACACTTTGTATAAAAGTTATTCAAAACTGCACAGATCTTTAAAGGCTGGGAAGCCGAATTATAATTATTGTTATTATTAGTATTAGTATTTGTATTATTAAAACAAATAACAACACAGTGGGAAGCAGGTGTATTGGTATTGCGACTGCTGAGGGGGTTTATGATCAGTAAGTCTTAATTACTGACTCACACACTTGTGCGTACTACTGTTACCCTCTGGAAATGCACAGAGAAGGTCTTCTTATAAACATTGTCGGCTTTACACTTGGCCTTTACTGTTTAATGCTGCTCCTTTTGCCAGTCATTCGTCGGCCTGAACTGTAATGGAATTTCCGTTCAACTACAAAGAAACCACTCTTGTCCATTTAAAGCTAAACTAATCCACTTACATTCATTACCTCTCATATCCTGATTCACCAAATGATCTAAAGTGGGGTGTGTGTCTGTGTCTGTGTCTGTGTGTGTGTGTGTGTGTGTGTGGGTGTTGTCGCGCCGTGGTATACACAGGAGATGCACAGTTTTATTTATTTTTTATTAACCTTTATTTAACCAAGCAAAAACCATTGAGATCTGAACCTCTTTTCAAAGTTGACCTGAAGCAAAGTTAAGATATAACGGCACACACATTTTAAAACATTACACATTTGTTGTAGAAAAAGATTCAGTTGTAGTCATCTGGACTCTCAAAACGTTTCGACTCTCATCCAAGAGTCATTCTCAATCTGTGAAACAAGTCTGAGAACTCAGGTTTTTAACCTACTCTGTGAAAGCCCTGCCCACAGGGCGGGACCCCTGATAATGGGCCATCGAAACCCACTGGGATGGGCCTATTGCTCACTGACTTTGCTCCCTCCCTCCTCCCTCTTCTTTCCTCTTTGAAAGAGGAGTTAAAAAAGAGAATCCTTCCTTAAATCGTAATGAAGTTTAAGATTTCAACCTTCCAGTTGTTTACAATGGTTTGCTGAAACCCTGGAGACGCCCGAGGCATTCTGATGCTGATAAAGGATTTGGAGGAGGGAGCCAAAGTCAGTGAACAATAGCCCATCCCAGTTGGTTTCGATGGCCCATTATCAGGGGTCCCGCCCTGTGGCAGGGCTTTCACAGAGTAGGTTAAAAACCTGAGTTCTCAGACTTGTTTCACAGATTGAGAATGACTCTTGGATGAGAGTCGAAACGTTTTGAGAGTCCAGATGACTACAACTGAATCTTTTTCTACAAAGGAACACTCTGGACAAATGAGGGCGCCCGAACGTCCAGCCACACGCCGTGAGTGGTTGTATTTCCCGGTGTGGCTGTTCTCTTGGTCCGATGGCAGGCCAGGTTGAGAAAGTGGCTTTGGTGTATTTGCTTTACAAAGTCCATAAACTGAGGCGATCAGCTCGGCGGCTTGTCTGGGTCCCGCAGATACTTCAGAGGAGAGCAGAGTTTAGTGAATATCCTCATTTGCTCCATGTGCTCCGTCTGGATGATTTTTTACCAGTGTGGGGTTTGTTTTGATCCTTCTTCCGCATAGTGAAACGCGTAGGTACGTCACTGAAGCATAATCTCTGATTAGTTACTGCAGCGCGTCGGCAAAGCGCGCTGCACAAACACTTGACGCCCAGGACGCGTGTGCATCTAGACTTTGAATGTAAACTGGATGCTTTGACGCCGTGGTCTGAACACCCCTTTAGGAGTTCCACTGATGTGACATTATGGGCTGGACAAAATATGCCTTAAAGTTTAGACTAATATTCAGCCAAGATTTATATAAAATAAATATAGCAGCCTCTATTCTCATGCTGTTTTTAAGATTTACACAAAACTAAACTCACACATAAGCAATATATGTACATTTTGATTATATTATTATTATTTTCAAGTTATGCAAAATTTGAATATTGATTACATGGTTTATCATTTAAAAAAATGCTACAAATAGAGCTGATTAAACTCATGTTGTAACATTTCAAATTAGTGTATAAGGCTTTTGTTATTCATTTTATAGACATAAACCTCAACTTATACATTTAAAGACGTGTTTTAACACATTTATGTTTGATTGACATAATACTGTCTGAATATTGTTAATGTGATACTCCAATAAAAAAAATGATATTCATTTTTGTTAGTATGGCCTAGCCCTACATGCTACAAAATCTAGTCGCGCTATGCGCTGAACAGTTATGCTCACAGATCTTTAACAAAACTCCCAATCAAGTATATAAAGCAAACCCTGTTTCAACTGTAGTTAAAGTTTCATGTTCAGATGCGTTTAATCTGAGGCTGGGGCTTTATGTGACATCTTAGCTGCTCTCCCCTTAAGCAGCCATAATCTGTTGTTGTCAGTGTGAGCCGGCTGTTGAGTGTGCTGAGCAGAGAAGCCAAACAGCTTTAATGGATGGGCTATTATCTAGCAACATGTGCCTCAAATAACATTTTAGCCTTGATTACTTTCTCTCAGAAGTGTGTGTGTGTTGGTGTGTGTCACTTTGGCATCTCCCTCTGAAGCTGAAATAGAACACACTCTTTAGACACTAAATCTGGCAGTGCTGTCTCATCAGTATTCACAGTTTTAGGCTCTAATACAAGGCGGGTCTTTCTGACGGCACAAAATTAGTTTCTTTGAACATTTACTTTTCGTTATAGGGATTGACATCACAATAAGACAACCTAGAGAAAACAGTCATGGAGTTGTCTCAGGAGGAGAAAACGTCTTGACTGCCTGGACCTCCCTGTAGATTTGCAATAGGCCATGATATTGGGCACCGTCATTGCAAAAAGACAAGTTTTAACAGACGAAATCAACAACAGTGCTCAACAACTCACATGGCCTCCATAAACAACCAAGGACAAACATTGGACTCATGTATTCTCTCAGATGCCAGCTCTTCTTCTTCTCTGTACTGGTTATGTCATAGTAAATGATAAATGTATAGCAGAGTCTTCTCTTCACATCTAACAGAGGATGTGTGCGTGAATTTAAATCTGGGAGGGTCGCTTTTATTGTAAAATAATTGCACTTTTCTCACTATATGAACTACAAGCAGCATTTCAAAACGGAGTAAAAATAATTGAGCCTCTTCGCCTCAACATGACTGAGTACAAACCTCTGTCTGGCTTTTGTCATGTCAAAGTAAAATAATGATTATGCGTTAGTCTAATGTAGAGCTGTCCGATAGCGCTTGTAGGCACTTTACTATTTTATGCATTATTCTGTTTCTCCACACACTCGGTGGTGGTCCGCTCTTTCTGTCACTGCTGCCTAATACGAGCAAGCTGCTTTTGTGTGATTTGCGTTAAAGCTGCAACTAACGATCATTTTGCTAATCGATTCGTTTAGCTATTAATCTTTTGATTAATCGATTAGTTGTTTAGAATGCAAAAGTTACGTGGTGAAAAGATTTGTGCTCAATTTGCCCCAGGTGAAGCTGAAGTGAAGCTGTTTGAGGATCCTGGTGGAGCACATTTATGAACAAAAGTGTTGCATCAAACACTCAAAGGCTCAATTTGAGTCATAAAACTTCTTTTCTCAGCTGATGGCATGTTTTGGCAACTATTAATCTATAGACCTGTTAACGATTATGAATTACTAAATTAGTTGACCATTATTTCAATAATCAATTAATCAATTAACTTGTTGCAGCTTTCATTTACATTCCCAAATTATAAGCTTGTTGTTGCTGATGATGTCGTCCTCGTCCTCCTCGTCCTCGTCCTGGTCCTCGTCCTCGTGCTAATGTCTCACAGGTCATTTGTTGGCCTTTTTTGTTTAAGTGAACGTGGAAAAGTCAAACGTAGAAAACTCTTGGAGGACATGTTTGTTTTGTTTGGGCAGAGATTTGAGGAAGGGCAGACTTTCCTCAGAGACTGCCTCTGTTAGAATGACACGAGGCTGGAAAGAGAAAGGGAGCACCTTGCATGGATCCGCTCACCATAATCAAGCATACAAAATCCTGTTATGCTGTTCCAGTCTCCTCTGCAAGGCTTTGCCCCCAATATAGAAGCATCACTGTGTTTATGTGAGAAGAGACTTGTTTATGTGTATCTCACTCCGACCATTTTATCTAAAAGGTTTTGCAGTGAAATGTGTGCCTCTGCCTTATGACTCTACCAATGTTGTACAATATGCTGTATAACCTGACAGGAAACAGTGAGGATCACCAGTCTGCTATGAATGTTCAAGCAGACTGTTTCACAAACAAAACCATGCCCAGCCCAGACACTAGAAAAAGTCCTTTGGTTGTGCTAAATGTGCCACAGTGAGCTCTACATTAATGGCACCAATGTATTTTATCTTCTACTTAATACTACATACAGATTTGCACTTCTGCAGTTTAGATAAACTTCTTGAATATATTGTATTTGATGCAATATTATGCAGAGGCTGCAGGAGAGTTGGTGTTTGCGTTTTACCTGGAGTGTGCAGCTCACAGCGGGCATCATCCCCTGAGAGGCGCACACTGCTGACTTTGTACCAGATTTTTGAAAGCAAATTGTCAACAATCTTTCAGAAAAGTTGAGGTGCAATTGTAATAATGATGCACCAATCCAAAATGGCAGTTTGTTCAGTTTATCTTGTTTACCTTGTACTCATTACTTTGTATTTAATCACGCTGTCTGAACTAGAGATAAAGTGAAGGTGGATGTAGTCTATTCCAAAAGAGTATACTACTACATACTATGATGGCACTACTTCTGCTATAAATAGTATTTACTGTAATAATACTGCTAGTATCCATATTTTTTGCAACTAGTGTGATTTACCAAGGCCTTGATAGAGCCCTGCCCCTTGGACAGAAACAACAAAAAAGTACAGTGTCATTACACTCAACTGGCTAATATTTGAGTGGAATTTTAGTATTTGTTTTTGTGCTTGTTTCAGGTGATGAAGTTACGTAAACTGGCCCAGCAGATCGCAAACTGTCGCCAGTGTTTGGAACGCTCCAGTGCCCTGATTACACAAGCAGAGCAAAGCCTGAAGGAGAACGATCACGCACGCTTTCTACAGACCGCCCGCAACGTGGCTGAAAGGTACACACACATTCACCCATGCACTCAAAGGCCCGGCTGAGGGGTTAACTGAGGCTAAACTCTGCCTAAGTCCACGTTATTTTGCTTTGCTGTCCTGCTAAAAATGTTTTCCTGTAGCTGACAATGATGTTTTTTCCACAGACAAGCAGCTTTTGATTTAAATTTCTCGTCCTTTCAAAAAGTCCAATCCTGAGCAGTGAAATCAGTATTACTTATATTAGAACGCTCCTGCTTCTCTTCAAATCAATGTCACGTCTCAGTTAAGAATCATTAATCATTTTACAAGACAGATCTTCAATTTCTTTTTACATTTCTGGACTAGTGTAATTGGCTCTCTCACCACTGAGCTGCCCGGCTGCCTTTTGGACATGACGTGTACTCATGTTTCAGCTGCAGCGGTGCTGTTTTATGATGCAGTTTAACTAATGCCACTCTGACTGAAAAAACAGTGTTGCCTCCCACAATGCCCAGAGGCTAATCATGCAAATGTGAATTAATGCCTTTAGCATTAGGCCTATTTTTCCTAAAACGCCGGACCCCAAATTCAAACTGAAGCTGTTTCTGAACCCTTTAGAGTTTAAACTAATGGCTGGACTCTTTGTGACGCTGAGCCTCAGTTGGTTTGCCCTCTGATGCCTGATTTGATAATGCGAAGCGGAAACAAGCTCTGCACAGAGGAAAGTCTAAAGAGGAGTAAAGCTGGTGTTTTGTTGAATTTAGACAATTGCTTTTTAAAAGCTGAAGCTAATTTCACTAAAAGTGATATTTAGTGACTTGTAATAAAGTTGAACATTCCAGGTGGAATCCATATAAAGTCCCTATTATTCTTATGAATTTTAGGGTTATTTGTTTGGAGAACAAACTGACCCTGATTCATCCCAGAATGGTTGATTTGACTGGAATATGAAGAATTACAGCTTTCTTTTTATGTTTAAACATGCCTAGTGGCTTGATAGTTCCCTTTTATCAGATGGTGGACAAAAAGGAATACATTAAGAAACAGGCAGCGGGGCTACCCCCGGCCCCACCGCCTCTTAGGAGATTTGGTTTGATTATAAACTACAGTATATAACATAATACTATTTGGAAACAGTTGCATCAGGAAGAAAATCTGTATCTGAAAATAACTGCTGCTGATGAAACATGTCTAGTGTCTTTTGTATTTTCTTGTGCGTTCTCATCCTCTGTCTTCATCTTGCTTTCTCGTCCGACCTCTCCGTCTGACTCCTTGACCTCTCCTTACTCTCTCATCTCCTTTGACATTTGCCTTTGTGTGGTCATGCAAACTCTGTCTGCTCCCTCTGCAGGGTTGCCATGGCAACAGCTTCCTCCCAAGTCCTCATCCCTGACGTCAACCTCAATGAGGCTTTCGACAACTTTGCACTGGACTTTTCCCGAGAAAAGAAGATCCTTGAAGGACTAGACTATCTAACAGGTGAGAGGATCACAGGTAGAATCATGGCTGTGTCATTTGGGGAATTCAACAGTTTTATCAACTTGGCCTACTCTTCACTCAAGTCTCTCACAACCAAAAAACACCTACCTTTAGATTATTTTATTTTTTTTAATGGGACAGTATATATGAACAGCTAGTGCTTTAAATACACTGGATTGAGCTCAAAGTTCATTTCCATCTGTAGTCCATTTAATACAAAAACAAAATAATTACATTTGAATTTACAGCTTTAAGTCTAATTATTATGAGTGAAACATTTGATAAAAGCAAACAGTTCCTCGCAGTTTTAATCTAGTTTATTGCTTCTCCTGCATTTCCACAGTCTGACCCTGTAACTGTGTCTGTGTGTGTGCAGCTCCAAACCCTCCCTCCATACGAGAGGAGCTGTGCACAGCCTCTCACGACACCATCACTGTTCACTGGACGTCCGAGGATGAGTTCAGCGTCACCTCCTATGAGCTGCAGTACACAATCTACACTGGGCAGACCAACTTCATCAGTAAGTCAACCCACGAAACACTACGACTTTTACTGAAGGCTCTCATCGGACACGAGTCAGTGCTCACTCATGCGGCACACATCCACTTTTGTAAATACACAACACAACACAACAGAACACGTGGGGAGTACTTTAACAACACTCTGACCTCTTAGTTCTAAAAACACAGAAGACAGTAGAACAAAAGTTTGATTTTCCCCTTGTCAATATTTCATACAAACTGTTACATAATACAGCTACATGTTTTGTTCTTTTTATCCTTTATTTTCAGTGCAACAAGGCTGTGTATTGTCTTGAAAGAGTCTGAAAGACCACATAACACAAGAGTCTTATCAAATATTAAGGGGCAATGTTTTCAATGCACATGACCCACAGTTACAACAATAGGGCTGCAAGTATATCGCAATCCAATCGAAATCTTTATTAGGTTGTTATTTGTGAATAGCAAACACTGCAATTATTTAAGTAACATAATTTCCCCTACAAACAACAAAATATCCTCTACTAAATTGAGATTGTGGTATTAGTTGTAGTCACACATTTCAATATATATATTTTTTTTTTTTTGCATGGCTTTTCAGATAAATCATAATAAGATAGTATTTTCCCAAAATCAGTCAACTGTAATTAACTATAGGCTACATTGCAAATATGTAATATATATAGTCCAGCATAGAGGAAATATGATCACTGTCCTAAATGATGGTATAATGAGTGAGTAACAAAACACATAAATAATATAATATTCTGTAATAATTTATGTTGCTCACCAATAATTCATATATTAAATTTGGTTTAAACCCCACTGTCTTCTCCCAACATCATTAAAAAAACGCATTATTGTATTTGACAGCAGTAATAAAGTGTACCCAAATACTAATCAATACTATATTGATATTATACTACTAATATCAATCAAAACTAGATCCTGGTCTGAGCAGGTATTGATACTTCTTTTAATCACATGAATTAGTTCAAAGCTGGACGTTTTCTGAACAGTTTTAGAATAATCTTGATCTATTGTATATCACAACTTGTAAGACCACATGGTTGAGTTGAAAATGACATGTGATTGACTAAAAGTAATGATATGTTGTTGTTGTTTTTGTTGTTGTTGTTGTTGTTTTATTATTATCACCATATATAACTGACATTTCCTAAGTGAAATCAAGTTTGAAATGTTAGTTTCATGACACAGATAGTAGAAAATTGATAGCAGTATTTACCAGTCTAGACAGGATGATGCACTTTGTGGATTACGTTCGATTACAGGTGCATAGGCCAGGTGTAAATTGCCTCTCTCTGGCACTTGTGTTGGAAGGATATGATTAAAGTAAATAATCCAGAAAAAGCTCATCCTACACCTGTGCACTCCACTTTCCTGTCCTCCTTCATACTGTCATCATCTCTGCTCCTTTTTCCCCCGAGCCTGCTGGCATTTCTCCTTCTAAAGTGCCTTAACCGTTTGAAACATCAAGATACATTTCAGCAGCACTGGAGCCACAGAAGGTCCTCCGAGATTTACAACTGAGATAGAAACAAACACAAAACACTCTACTGAGCCACTTGAGTTTTTACCACTCGATTCACTACCAAGTGGTTAAGTTCTCTCTCTGACCTGTTCCTCCCATGAGAGAGGTTAAAGGGTTAGGTCAGGACAAGTGTGTGTTTGTGTTTTCATGAGGAAAGTTATCAACCACTGCCGCAAGAGGTCATCTAGAAACAAAGATCTGTCAATGGAGAAATTCACGTCTTAGTAAACAAAAGCATACATGCAGTAAAGAAGTTAAGAATTAAGATACGTACAATGAATAATATAACCCAAGAAAGTCAGGTCAATGCCAGAATACAAGGCACAATTAATAAGTATATATTTTCCAGGTGTTTGATTTCTTTGGACGCATTTACGTTGTCAAACATTATGAGACTTTACCATTTATTCTGTTCAAAATTCACTCTATGGGTCAACATTATAGATACTAAAATTAAAACTAAACATTTTCCTTTCCACAGCCAAACTTCTGTCTTTAGTTACTTGATATTTGATGGATTATATTCTCTAGGACCACACGTACGCACGAGCACAGCAGAAATATACTTTATCTGCTGCCATCTTCTGTTCCTGAGCAGCGTCCTGTGGTGAAGTTAATATAATAATGAAGAGTGAGAGTTGGTATCGCAGCAGGCAGGACGACAGCGCTGAGAGGGTAAAAGCCTCTGTCTGCAGATCTCCACAGTGTTTTGAGACGCCCAGCAGGATTTATCTGTTGTCATGTTCCACTGTCTGTGCGCTGCAGCTGAGGCTGCACTGTGACAGGCTCTGTATGTGCAGAGTGTCACCATCACTTACGCCTGGGGGCATTTCATTTATAGATACATCATTCTCTAACAAATATATATATATTTATTTCATTCATTCATTCATTCATTGAATGAATGAATGAATAAAACATAAAGTCAATGTTATTCCATGCGTTTTTTATTAAATTAAGTTACAGAAAATAGAAGACACAAGTATACATGACATTGAATGTGATCATCTGTGTACCTTTGTACCTTTGTGCCTTTGTACCAGCAGACATATTATGCAAAATCAACTTTGAAGAGCTTTACAAAAGCTTTCGTGACATCGGTGGAAACTAATTTCCCACATAAAGTCATATCCATCTATTAAAAAGACAGACTTTCAGCCGGAAGAAACCAGTCTAGTTTCTTTTTATTCGTCGTTTTAGATCAATAGTGCCATTTAAAATGTCCAAATTATAAAATGTTGATGCACGGCTGTCATAGATAACTTTATAGCAGACAGGAGCATAATGTGTCTTCTTTAAACTATTTCTATTCACAATGATGGTTTTAAAGATGAGCTTAGAAAATGGCTTAGTTTTCATAAAGATATCTCTTGTTTTCAAATGCATCTTCTGCTAGTCATACACGATATGTACTAACATCTATTTATGATGTGAAAAACACTCATTATCATTTCTTGTTCAAATTGATGCACTTCATCCCATTTCAAATCCTCAGTCATTTCCGGATCAGTTTGTCCACTTGAGTGTCCAAAAGCCCGTCTCTCCTCCGCAGCTGGAGCAGCGATATTACACATGGCTCTGTGCTGACCTAATTTGATGTAGCTAAAAAGGAAGAGGTGCTGTCGAGATCAAAAGCTTTGAAAATGGAAAGCAGCATTTTCCATGTGAGCTTTTTAAAACCAACAGAATGTTAGAGCCAGTCTTCGGAAAGAGGCTGAACGACAGGTGGGCGGAAACATTTTCATAACAACAGGGACAGCTGTCAGTGGAGGACAATGTTGAAAGGACTGGAAGAGGCAGTTTGTGTTGACACTGTGTGTACTTGTAAATGGGGCTGAATAACCTGCATTATGGAATAATTCAGGCACATTTGAGAATCTGTGGTTTAACTCTGCTTTGTCCATGTTCTCATTTTGTGCAAGTCTTACCTGCGACAGTTACAATATGGTGCTCACAACTGGGAGGGTCTTTGGTGTTCCCTAAGCAGGAAGACCCAGTGGTGCCCCCAAACACAGTCAGAAGGGCTTTTTAAAAAAAAAAAAAAATTTTATATGTAACATTTTCTGGGGGAATTGAACTACAAACCCATAATTCCCTGTATTCTGGTGCATTTTAGATGTAATATTATTAGCAACTCATTACTCATTTTATTGTGAGAGCCCCCCACAGTCCCTAAATTTCCCTGTCCCTTCAAGCGCTCACTCTCTGCTCTTCTCAAAGGCAAAGGCAACAGAAAACACTGTCATTTGTCTGGACATGATCTGGATTGCACGTCTGGTTTCATTGGCTTTTTCACAACCTTTATTTGAATATAACTGTTACCAACTTTGCCTCATACTAGAATCATTTTTTTTCAATTTCAAATTACACAAACAAAACCCATCTATGTTCCCAGATATAAGGTAAACATGTTCAAATAAAGACTAACTTTAAAGCTCACAATTGTAATGCTGTTTATTCTAAACCATCAGGTTGTTTATTATTATTTGATGGTTTGGTTGTCTGGACAAATATCCAATCAGAAATCAGAATGAGCCTCTCATGAGTCTCTCATTTGTGTTGCCAGTTTCAAAGCTGAAATCCACTTGGGTTAAACCTATGCATTCTCTCTCTGATCTGATGGTCACCGCCTAAAGCCCAGAACCAATCATGAATCTTAGTTTTTATTTATTGATTTATTTATTTGAATGGGAAAGCATGTATTGATGTACAGCTAATGCTGTAAATACACCGGATTGAGCTCAAAGCTCATTTGCAGTGCAGCCTCTGCAGCTCAGAGAGGCAATTCTGGAGGTTCTGAGTTGAACATAAGAGGGAGACACATTTAAGGCACTGCCAACACAGGTTCAGTTGTGATTATAGTTCCTTTTTTAAAACCGGAAGAGAGCATGCCACTTACCGGTACTCTCCATTTAACTGATGATACACATCGTAACCTTTACTTTAATTGTCATCTATTCACTCTATTGTCTTAATAATAAAGCTCCTGCTGCCGTATCAACTCGTGAGGAGCACAAGGGAGAGCTGAAGATGGCCCACATTGTGTCCCTCCAAACCTATAAAAGAGATAAAAGCCCCTCTTACTTTGTCTGATAAAATCTTGTGGAAGTCATCGGGAACATATAGCTTTTACCACAGCGAGTCCCTCCCTCCTCATTCATACTTAAAGCCACTCACATATAAAAGCCCTTATTTGCGCATCTGTGAAGTATTTATATTTACAAGCAGACACTGGCCTATTACTTATGCATGCTGTTGCTATCTCGTTCAATAATTCAACATGCATCCAGAGGGCACCAGCTCAGGGCAGAGAGGGCTTACAGAGCACGTCCTCTTTCAGGATCGTATAACCAACAAGGCTCTTTATGCCATTCCACACATCACAAATACTATTATCACATTATATTGGTTTCTTTGAATGACCTTGTACTGTTTTGTGTTTACCTACAGGACTTCATGAACAATTTGATTATTTTGTACTCTCAAACACAACTTATGTTCCTACAGCAAGTTTATAATTCATAGCGCTGTAGCTTCAATACTGTCCTCGACGACAATACAAACAGTTTTAATTAAATATAGTATTTTAAAGATGAAGGTCACTTTGCACAGCCTTCTATTGCAAAGCTTTTGTGCATTTTCAGTAATATAATATGAGTGTGAATTGCAAAAGTCCTCAGAGGCTCTTTGGTCAAACTTGTGTTCGATAGTAGTAAAATTGTGTGTGCTCAAACATCTTAAAAAAGTTCTTCCAATTAATCATTTTGGACATTTTAGAATAAACCATATTCTTCCAAGGTCGTGCAAAAGCAATTCTACTGGTTTGAGGTGTGATGTGGCCTTCAAAGTGTCACAATGTGCTGTTTGTGTGTTTGTGTGGCAGGTTTGTACAACTCCGCAGACAGCTGGATGATCGTCCCCAATATCAAGCAGAACCACTACACGGTGCACGGTTTGCAGAGTGGCACCCGCTACATCTTCTTTGTCAAGGCCATCAACCAGGCAGGGAGCCGCAACAGTGAGCCGGCGCGCCTCAAGACCAACAGTAAGTCAAGCAGGAAATATGTGTCTCATGTGGGACCTGTGGGGCGCAAATAGAAAAGGTGGAAGTCATTATTGTGACGTTATTCTGCGCTCAGTCACTTTTGTTTTTGGTATAATAGTTTCAAAGTAGAACGTGCTTCCTCCCATTACCCCATTATCAGGGGCAAGCATGATGGTTAAAACCAACATGGCTGCTTAAAAGAAAAAGAAAGGAAAAAAATATCTCGGGCCACTGAAAAACATTGAAGAAATATGCAGAATGATTGAGTAGAAGTACTTAACTCTGAGGTAAGAGACATTTGATGATCGTTGACCACGAGCTCCTCCGTTTCCTATGCGTCACTGAAATAAACAAACCTGATTGCACAGCTTTGTCTGAGTTTGGCCTGAGACGCAGCAGAGAAGATCCAGGCCTGTCACGATAACTACATTGCTACACCAAAATAAACCATAATATTGAAACTGCTTTATGCCACAGACGTTATAATTCTGAAGCTGCAGAATCCAAGTAAACTCTTTTCTGAATAGCAATACCTTTGAGTGCAACAAATGTGAAAGGGAATAAAACACATTAGTTTAAAGCTTTGAATCTACTACATAAAAATAACAAAATATGTCCCACTAGTGCAAAGAAAATCTGCACATGATGAATACCGAGCTCGAAATATCAAGTTCCATCTATTATTAACAATAAGTGAGATATTTTGACAGAGCTAAAGAGGTGGTAACCAGACTGAAATCTTCTACCATAAATGTGTTAAATTGCTAATGCATTTGTATTGTAAAGGGAGTTAGAGATGCTATGCTAAGACGGCTAAGACCATTGAAATGATGTTCTGAGTGCCAGGTTGCGTTTTTTACACTCACAACATGGCTCTTACTAATTTGTTCTCACTTTTTCCAACGAGAAATGCTTTTTGCCTGTGCATGTTTCTCATTCTGCACCTGTCAAAGTGAAGCTGGCAGGTCCAGGAGTGATAGAAGTCCTCCTCAGGCAACATTAGAGCCGTGAACAAACTTGCAGCTCATAGATGGGATATAATCCACTGCATCGCTGCATAATAAGCTTAAACACAGCTTGCAGCCTCCTCCTCTATTTCATTTTGGAGAGTTGCAGTCAGTCAGGATTAACTGTTATTTCTGCTTCTCTGCTGGGTAAGAAATGGCAGGGTAATTTGACAGGAACAGCCTACAGTGTGTGACGCTGTTGAGAGAGTTACAGATAGGTTTGGCAAAGCAGAAAAATTTGACTAAAATGAATGTTTGTCGAGTTTAGCTGAAGTTCACTTGTGTCTTTATTGTGACTCCAGCATCAGCATAGATCCAATACATGTTAAATTGTTACTGCTTCAGTAATAGATAAGTTTACAGTTTTGAAAGTGGTTATAAATGATAAATCTTCTAACATCAGGGATATATCTTTCACTGATGCAGTTTTATTTCCTTTTTTATGGCTTCCAGTTTTTAATGTTACAACAGAGATTTGGGTTTTATTATTCAATTTCCTGCCAAGCTGTTGGTCTGAAGGTTCAGGGAGCCTAAAGTCATATATTTTGCAGTTGGACGTGAGTCTGGAGTGTCCTTAAAGATGCTTACACCTGTGTGGATGTAAGAGGACATCTGCTGCTGTAACCCAGGGCACGTTTCAGCCGGCCAATCGGCCTCTGGGACATGTTACTTATCAGGGAATGAACTGTTTTCTGGAGTTGTTACTAACCAATGTCCCTGTGTGATGTGGGGCTTGTTGTGTAGCTGGGAGCATCAACAGATGGATTGAAAATGACACGGGTGACAACTCTACATCTGTCATAAAACTGTCCAGAGTGTGGGCTCTTCCATCTCCAATTATAGGAGAATGTATGGGGAAAAGCAAACAGATAGATGTGTTATTGAGTGAAAGATGCTCTTTAAAGGAGACATATTGTGCTTTTTCAGGCAGTATTGAACTATAACGTTAGTAGATCATCATTTTTTCAGTTTGTTCATTGTAAAGTACAGCGTTGTCCTTTGACTTCCTGTTCATTGTAACATTTCGATGTAACAAGCAGTGGATTTTGATTTACATGTTTTTATTTTTGAAAAGTGTCTACGTGACATTTTAGAACCAACGTATATATGAGTCTCAATTAGAGAAAGAAAAAAGTATTTACAAAACTTTTTTTAAATTGTATTTATTTAATTGGCAGTTTGTGTAAATACTTCACAATAGTTTTTCATTCCATCTACAGATTTACTACAGTCTTTAACACAGATAAACCTGTTTGTTTTATTTAAATACAATATGGAGGAAAGACATAAGCATTTGTAATTAGAAATTCAAAAGTAAGTTAAAAAAATTCTAATCCAAATTTAGATTAAATTCAATTGAAAGTGTATTATGGTCTACTTCAACACGCGTCTACTCGCTTTAATTTCAGAATTTAGATCGATTTTATGTCTATATGAGGTGCAACTGATATCTGGGTTGTCAAAAACTCTAACTAATCTAAACTAGATACAACTTCAAACAGGAATCGAGACAAAAAAATCCTGCAAATAGGACAAAACATTTTTGGGAATTATCTATGTCAGAACTACTGTAAAACAACGTGACTAAGAAACTACATTGTATTGTCAAAAAATAGGACAAATATCCTCACTGTGATATTGAAATTGTATCGAGTTTTGAGTCTTTCCTTAGTGTCAAAATGATGTATGCATTTTTTTTTATATGATGTAGACAGCTGTTGTAAATGAAATATCCTTTATTAACTAAATGTACTTCTTAAATGAGTTTCAAGCCAATTTCCAACTTTAAAAAGGTCACATGAGGCTGTGCGCTCCCGCTTCCCCTCGTAGAACAAGAACATGTTTTATTTGGTCGTTTTAACAACTTCAGAGTTGTTGAACTGATAAAACCCTCGACTACCAGTTCTATCTATCTTCTACTTCCAAAATACATTGGTATTCATTGTGCCTTTATCACTTCTTCTGGTACTATGTTTCAGATTAAAATGGGTCACAACCAATCTGATCACAAATATCTCTGTGACAGTCTTATTATAGTCCTCTCCCCATAAGCACCATTTCTTCTGCTTCTTTTTGTACTTGGAAGTAGCTCTCAGTCTGTGGCTGGAGTCTTTAGCTGTCACATTTTTTTAAGATGAGAGACTCTGGGGGCTTTTGGCTAAGCTCATCATATTTCAGACAGTGGCTTCAAAAGTAGAAAGCAGCAACAAGAAGTACAGATGCAGCAAAACTCACAAGTCTGATATAGAAGTACAGCAATAAGCCGCATTGTGCTGGGTTCGAGAGGCAACATTATTTAATTCAATAATTAAGTTGAATGAACGATTACTTCAAATCCTACCAACACTATCCCTTTATGCGACCACCACTTAGTTTGTTGAATTTTACTTTAACTTTTCGCTGCAGCAGTGTGAGTATGTGTAAAGTGGTGCACTTCTTGCAAATTCATCTTATTTTTTGTTTTAAAAGAAAGGCCAACGTCTTGAATGTAATGCATTTTTTAAAAGCTCTTGGTGTCTATTTTACATTAGAGAAAGAATATATAATAATGCACTGAGAAGTTGGTATTCCTTCTCAAACACAAGCTGGTCTCAGGTCAGATTTCTTTGCGGTGCTAAAGTGGGTCATTACAAATATGTTATATATTATTTATTTATTTTTTTGTGAAAACATTAAAACACATAAAAGCAGCAACTGCAATTACTATTTGATTAAATACAGATAGATTATCTACAGATTAGCTACAGATTAAATGTATCATTTCAACCAAAAAGTGTGGTGATGGGCCTCTGTACGTTTGTCTATGTGAAGTCTGTTAGCTGAAAAGGCTGTCATTGAATATACACTCTTTACACTTAATTTGTCACATTTCAGAAAAATAATCTCATCGTCTCAATTGCATGGATTTTAAAAAGGAAGGATCGAACGTGACTGTCCTACTTTACCAATATCCACCCTCTCACTAGTTTGCCCTCCATGTCCTGTTCAAAGAAAATGTCACACACTTATTTCAGTTTTACTCAAATGGAAAGAGACATTAAAGTTTCTCAAGATGATGCATCTTTTACTGAACACTTACTTAATATTGCTTGCAAAGACACTGCATCAAGAACTGCAAGCCGTGCCAAAAAGCCTAAAGTTAAATTGGATTATATTTAACCTCCCAAGAACTCAATTTGCATTCAATCAGACCTGACAAAAGTTCACCCAAATGTATGAAGCTGTAAAGTGGGTGGATCCTGTTTTAGAATAGGCTTAGTATTTTTCTCTTTGGCATTAAAACTTCCCAGTCTAACCCCGTCTGCGTGGCCTGCGATCCTTTACCCCTGGCGATGGCGCATAAGCTGCTCTTTTTGGTGCCCTCTCCGCAGTCTCTGGCCCGAGTCCTTTACCATCTGTACTGTTCATCCCAAGGGTAAAGTTTCTCCTATCAAGATTCACCAACGTTCACCAGAGTTTAAACGTAAAGGGCAATGTAACACCTTCACAGGAAGTCAATGAACGCCTTTCTCGTGTTAAATCAGAATCAGAATCAGAAGGGGTTTATTGCCATTGTCAATGAACAAAATTCACAAACATAGGAACTTGTCTCGGCCTTAAGGTGGCAACATAAAACACTGACAATAATAAAAACAACATATATGAAATCAAAATTAAGTATTCAGGTGTATTTTTATCCACATTGTGGTTAAAGATAAGCAAAATGAAAATAGTTATGTTTTTTTTTTTAATATATATATTAATACCAGAAAAAAGCATATGTTTTCTTATGTCTTTTTTTTTTCAGCTTTTGCTTGTTGTCTCTTTTAGCCAACTCATATAATTTGACTGAATGTTTAAATCTTCATTAAAGGCCAGTAATGGTTCCAGCGTACATGGTTATTTTGGTATCACTACATCTTTTAAAGTAAGGTCGAGTTTATGGACTTTGGAAGAAGCTCTTTGTGGCTTTTTGGGTCAATTCAAACTTACACTGCAGTGAAGTGGACCAAAGTGAACATTTACACTATAGTACAGAGAGGTCTGACAGTGTGTTCACAGCTAACATGTGAAGTAACTTGTATGAATTAAAATGACACAGAAAGCTGCCTCTGACCCTTTTACCTGCTTTACCAACAGAGTAAAATCATGACTGGGTTTTACTGTGGCACGCTACAAAGAGGTGTGGGGATCAGAGTGGATAAAAAGTGACACGTGGAGAGTGCAAAAGGCAGAGTGTTGAATGAAAGGGAGACACAGAATAGCTCTTTGCTGGGTGAGTGTGTGCAGACAAGGCCTCTATACAGGGCTTTTATCCATTAATACAGTACTGTCCGGAAGCACTCACAACTACAGAAATCCACACTGGGACTTTTTCTGTTGGGAGAAAGCTTGCTGGTACAGTGCACAACAGCAATGAACATTATAACAAAGTAAAATAGTACTTTTCAAGCAAAGTTATCGATGTATTTTCCTCACGGTGGTAATATTAGTATGTTGCAACTCCGGGCCCCGTTAAATGATAAAAGCAACAATGGAGATGGGCAAATATATAGAAATATTCAGAATCAGAAGGGTTTTATTGCCATTGTCAATGAACAAAATTCACATCAATATATAAAAAACAACATATATGAAATCAAAAAGGGCATGCATTGAGAGACATAAAGAGATATTGTGAATGTTGTTTTGAAGATATGCAAATATAAAAATAAAAAGGAAAAAGTTGTGCTGTAAACTTTCAAACAAGGTGATATTTGTGCAATTTTGTGATACGCGGAATGGTTTGCTACTTATTTGCTGTTGTCCATCTTATTAGATTCATTGACAGTATTCTTTTGTTGCCATGTCTTTAATGCTGATGTATTATATTTAGTGGCGTGACCATGAACTCTACACAGTTCACTGTCTGATTAGATTAAACCCAGGTTATATATAGTCCAGTCTTATCCTCAGTTTAATTTCCGTGTTTACTGAATGTTGTTTCTCCAAAGAGTTATTAAAAGTAATATTGTATGGAGATAAATCATGATAAGTCTAACCATTATAAAAATCTAACATTACTCAAATACTCTTTTGCATTATGCTGCAAAATACATTTGCAGAACATCCATCAGACTAGGCTGCAGCTATCGATTATTTTAGTAATCGAGTAATCTATCGTAGTAATTGGTTAATTTTTTTGTACATTCAGTAAACCATTTAAACGCATATTCAATCATTTTTTTAGATAAACGTTATAGTTCATAGTATAACAATACAAAATAAGGAATTTCTGCTTAAATAAAACACATTTTATTCTAATTTCAGATAAATTTGGACTGGTGAAATGTTGCTGTTTTGGGGACAAACTTCTGTTCTGTTTGTATATAAAGATATATTTAAGGACTTTATAACTTGTCATAGATGTAACACGTTACAGTAGCTCTGTCACATCACTTAAAATAAGACATTTGTAAAACGTTATGTTCGGTGGGCCAGTGGTCCTGGTGTTTTGAGCTCTCATTTTGCGTTTTGCCGTTTTGGCTCCGTGTGCGGGTCACTTTGGCCTCCGCGCTCGGACTTTCTGTTCACAACAGATTATTCTAACATAACGCGGTCCTCCGTGCTGTTTCCATGTGCATTGGCTGTTTAAAAGTACGACTGTGACTGGGAAGCAGAGTTGTTGTGTGGGGGAGCGCGGGGGTCCGCGGTGGTTGTCGATGGCGGGGGCTGGGTGGGCGGAGCTAGATGCGGTGTTTAGAGTTGCAGCTCGGGATTATTATAATAGATCCATGGCTCTTTCACTCATCAAAACTCTTCCCAGTCGCAATCGTGAGTTTCAAACGTGCGCGTCTCTTCCTGCGCGCTTTCGTCAGAGCGGAACAAGCTCCGTGTGAAACAAAAGCGCCACAAGTCGTTCCATGGCTCCGCGCACTACAGATTTACGTGTTTTTTATAAATATGAAAATTAAACGAATCATCGAGGCAATAAATAATAATCGAAGCTTTTTTGTAATCGAATTATTCGATTTACTCGAGTAATCGTTGCAGCCCTACACAGACCATATCTTAGAAAGTGTAATTTGGCCCATTCACAAGTTTGAATTTGGCCACTAAAGGGATCAACAATGGGTCTGCTGCCTGTTATATTTTAGCATCAAAACAAAACCTTACGGGTTTAAGAAGTTTAAGTTTAAGTTACCTGCACAGACTCAATGTGCATGAGCAACAAGAAATATTCATTCAGCTAATGCAAGAGTGACATCATAAATTAGCCGAGGTCCAGAACTTTCATATTGTAATAAAGAGTATTATAATATTATTCCTTCTATGTTTTATCATAGCCTAATGTTGGTATTAAAATGAATAGAAACATTTGCTTTTTTATAAGTTGATTTTAAGCTGACATAAGATGTGGAGTAGAATTCTGCTTTTGCACTGATCAGAAAATCACACACTGGCTGCAACTTTCTCAGCACCTTTGCATTTAGGTGTTTTAATTAATTTCCTCATTAGGCTCTTCTTTCAGTGAATATGAGTCAGATTGTAATTAAAAACATCATTTTTCAGTTTAACATGCAGAGAACGCGTATTTGTCAGTCTGTCTGCCTACCTGTGCCTGCTCCTCCATGTCTGCTCTGCTCCTGGGCTCCTGAGGGGCAAGCGGTGCTGAGGGAGTGAGTGAGTGAGGGAGAGAGAGAGGACGGATGCGAAGGAAAGACACAGACTCTTATTTTTAAATGAGTCAGAA
The DNA here is from genome assembly GCA_015082035.1 of Chaenogobius annularis. Taxonomy (NCBI): domain Eukaryota; kingdom Metazoa; phylum Chordata; class Actinopteri; order Gobiiformes; family Gobiidae; genus Chaenogobius; species Chaenogobius annularis. Next base: position 1,069,759 of record BJKM01000002.1, read on the forward strand.
ACTATTTCGCACTCACTACCGGAGTCCGTCTGGGAAATAGACTAACCTCTCTTCTGTTTTGATTTGGTTGTAGAAGGTTTTGGCTCATCCATTAACTTTTGTTGGAGATGCATTATTAAGTATGCCTTGTCTTTAATCTAAACTAAAAATGTAATCTAAAAATGCCTATGTTGCTATGAGGAGACTGACTAAGGTGTCAGACAACCCTTTAGTTTGTGAGCTCATCATTACCCGTAATCATGACTTGAGCAAACATCTCACCCTCTGCACATGTGTCCTCAGACTCTAGTCCCTGCTGGAGTAGGATAAATGTAGTCCAGAATTCACTTACAGTATCACCACGCTCCAGGAGGGCATGCTGCTCTTTACTGTCTGCTAAAGGAACCTGCGATAATATTTACCCAGCATGCATCTGTGATGACAGGCCTCAAGCTGCACACAGCCCCTAAAGTAAACAGTTGGAGGTAGAGCACTGATGATGACGCTATGGAAGCAAGGCAAGGACAGCCAAGTGCAGCCGGAAGAGAGAGACGCGAGAGAAAAGAAAGTGATGTGAAAAATGGATGGACGTTTTGTGAAAATAAAGAAACAACTGCCAAGACTCGGACCCTTACACTCCCCGTCACATTAAAGCATGTCACCAACAGTGTTCGATCATGTATTTCAAATAGAAAATAGAAATAGTTTCACTCAGACCAGATGAATTATAGCTAGGACCCATAAAAGCATGAGAAACGAATGCTTAAATTGCAGTCCCCTTCAGTCATGAAGATACTCGCATTCTTGCTGACTTCATGTTATATTATGGTTACATTTGCTGCCTTGTGCTTGTTTGATGTGTGCTTGTTTGAACGTTTTTCTCTTCCAAAAAGTAGTTCTTTCATGACACTGGTCTGAGGTTAATTCACACTGCAGTGTTGGTTTATAATAGTGCAGTTTTTATTTTTCCTACATGCATTTGTAGTAAATTAGTTCTTATCTGGTACCACCGGAAGAGTAGATCAGTCTGTCATTTTGGAAATAACTGCTGGTAAGAGGAATGTATTTCACACACTCCAAGGTCCATCAAAAGGTGGGGAGATCTAGAATTATTCTATTTTTTATCTTGATGAAGACATTCCTTGACATGCCAACATGACAGTGGTATTCTGCCCATTCGGTAAGATTTAATGTGATTGGATTTGCTTCAGTCCGTCATTTTGTCCTATAGCCACTGTCTAATGGCATGGCATGGCTTGTTTGGGAGCTGCAGGCGGCAAGAAATGTCAGAGCAGGTAAAAGTTGTGTGCAATTGCCCATAGTTGAGACTGCACTGTGTTTTTACAACAAGGCTGATTTCCTTTTTGCTGTAATTGTTTATTTATGCAGAAAATGTCTTCCTCAGTTACACAAAGCAAGAAAAGAAAAATACTTTGTCTGAAATGATTGGGCTGAAGTAAAGTCGATTCTAGTTTAACACAATGAAATTATGCTAGTTAAATGGTTCCGCTGTTCACCAAATGTGTTCGATGTGCTTTTTTTAATTTGGTGAGTGAAGGCATTAGTAGAATTGTAACAACTTTCACAAAAGAAAAACAATTTCTAGATGTGATATAGATGGAAAATGTATGAGTGTAAGGATTAGAATAACCGGAATGTTACTAGTGGGTTTAGGTTGTTTGCTGGTGGTTTTATATATGTATAAACATTTGTTTAGCCTCTCGAGTAAAATGATACAACAGTTTTGTATTTTACATCTCAGCACTACCTCTATTTACAGCTATTCAATTAGGCCTTATTGCATAAAAATGACATTTTGGCATTAATTATAAAGTATGTTTTGTTAAATTAGAGTGTGTGGAGATTGGATCTGATTGGCGCTAATGAATACCTCTGTTTAATTATGTGTTGTTTGGATTAATGGCACACAAATACCACAGGGGCCGTGTGGCTGCAGTAGAAAACGTATTTGCTGTGACTGATGCTAAGTAACAGCATATTCTTTGCAGCTGAGTCCAAATCTCCCACTGCTGTAGGTGAAGAGGCATCGAGTCGCCAAGGCCTGGCCCAACACACTCCTGTTTTATTTATATTGAATCATGAGGATGACGTGCCACCTCCAGAATGTTATGTTGTATTGCTTTAACTTTAACTAACTTGAGGTCAATGAGAAATTAAGCACATACAGTGGGGGTTCTAGGGGTGGGCAGTCGCTCAGGGCGACATTGCCCAAGAGGAGGAAGAGGACACGTCAGGTGCGTGTGATGCACTGGGCAACACAACGCACCTTCCAGATGTCATGCTTCAACACCCCCGTCAAGCAGCCTTCAGTCTTTCCTTCCTTCATGTGTATCAATATAGACATTTACGAATAAAAAGAAATAGATTCTTCATATTTCATTCTCTTATTTCTTATTCATGTTGTCCACCAAGGGATACATGTTGGCAAGTGTTGGCCCCTCAATTCAGGTCCAATTTCATATGTCAAGGAGAAGTTCCTTTTTATGTGTGGCTTAACTGGCACAGTTCACGTCTTTGAGTAGTTCAATAGACTTGACTACCAACTAACTGTAATGTTCTAGTTTGTGTTGAGATGAACTGAAGCTACAATTTTCCAAACTTATTTTCAATAATTCTACTGTTGTGGCATAAATACATGAAATAAGTCATCTCAGCCAAGGTAAAGGGGCTGTACTGATCATTTTACTGGTCTGGTCATCCAAACACCTGAAGGAAGCTTAGAAGGTTGTTTTAAAGACTTTCGCTGTGGTGAACCTCTCATGCATGACCTTGTTTTGCACAATCTTACTGGCATTAGTTCATAACATTTTCACTCTCCTTTGGCTGTTTAAATGTGTTTATGTGATGTCCTCGGCCTCACGTGCAGCCCTGAACCCCAGCCCACTGTCCCCAGAGTCAGCCTCAAAAGCCATGACAGAGCGGCAGTGTTTGGAAATGGCTGCGCTGGCAGCGATAAGCAGTTCAAAGAAGAGAGCGCATTAATGTAATTGGCTGCCAGCAGCACATTGGTCTCGACGTCTCATATCCACATGCGTTAACACACACTCACCACATGGATTATTGGAGGAGAGAGAGACACATGAGAAGCAAAGATGAAGGTGAAGGATGATAGAAGAGAGGTGAAGCCGGCCCTCATTGTGTCATTAAGCCGTAGGAGTCTGGAGGAGGAGATGTAGGGTGTCATAGTTAAATGTCAGAGCTGTAAGGAGACAGGGACCCAGGCATGATCCCTCTCTCTATCTCTCTGTCTGTCTCTCTCTTACCTCTTATTTTGGTATCAATTTATGTTACTCACTCACTTTCTCCAGGCCTTTTCTCGTAGATTACTGCTGTCACTGTTACCTGAATTGAAAAGTCAAAAGTACCAATTGCTGCGAACGGGCCACTCTGACCTGCCACAGAGCAAGTGAAGGCTGCGTCTCTCAGTTCATTTCCCATCCGTGTGTTAGCGGCTCAGCGGAGAGAGCCGGGTGGCGTCCGCTGCTGTGAGGAAGTCTTTTTTTACCAAAGGCAGCGCACAGCTTTGAAGTGCAGACACTCGCCCTTGTATTTCAAACACTCTCCTCTGTCTCTCCCTGTGAGTTCTCAGCCAGCACTTCTCACCAGACTTTATTTGCTTTTATTGCTGTAATGTGCTGGAAAAATCTATTTTATGTCTCCTTATTTCTAAATCAGTTTTACAGACAACTTTATTCAGGATTACAAATTTAGACAAGAAGTGTCAAAAACTTGAATATAATTAGAAGTATGAAATAAACGTACAGTCTCTATAACTCCAATATAGAAAGTCAATATTTGTCTTGTCAGCCTTTTCACTGGAATAGATTATCTGAGAGTCTTTTGAATCACTTCATTTCCAATCCAAATGTATTTATAAAGCGCAACAACACAATTTACCAAAGTGCTGTACATACAATTAAATATAAATAATAATAAGTATTAACTGTTATTTTTGTTGCCCTATTGGGGTTGTATTGGCCTTGCCCGAGCTCATAATCTTTCTGATTATATATTGTGTGTTTCCTCCTCAGGTCAGCCTTTTAAATTGGACCCAAAGACGGCTCATAAGAAGCTGCGGCTGTCCAACGACTGTCTGACCATGGAAAAGGACGAGAGCTCTCTGAAGAAGAGCCACACCCCCGAGCGCTTCAGCGGAACAGGGTCTTACGGCGCTGCAGGCAACGTCTTCATCGACAGCGGGTGCCATTACTGGGAGGTTCTGTTGGGAGCATCCACATGGTACGATCAGCTCCACCACATTCATCTTACGTAACCACGCATTACAATCTCAGAAACCGAAAAATCTTTGTTGGGCTTATTTTAATTATTTTTAGTTTAATTCTTTCTATTATTCAATCGCAACTCAAAAGGCATTTGTTGTATCAGCATTTTAATAAGAATATTCGTTTATTTTGTGCTGAATATAAACTACAATAGAACCATTAAAATTACTTTAAGAATATTATTAACTTTCTGGAGTTGAAAAGTTACCTGCATGATTCCATGGAAATAGAAAGTTAAACTCTGGTACATTCTCCATGGAGATAGATATGCCAGTGGAATATTATAGTTAAAGGAAGAACATCTTCATGGAAACAAGCAAAAGGAGGCCACTCCAGGCCAAGTACGAGTCAATTTTGTGGTGATGCAAGCCAGCATGTTTTTAATTTGATCTAATTTGGGGGGAAAAGTATATGGCTTCCTGCACAAACAAAGCAAAGTGTCCAAAGCTGAGACGCTACACTGGTATTAAAAATTCATTTTTAATATCAGGCTACTGTTATTTTAGCGTTTGTATGATAATTATTATATTATTTTTTCAGTTATAATACTAATATAATATATCGAGGCTGGGTGGGGACATGGATAACTTCTCTATCCTCTAAGAGGGGTACACCATAAAAAGCTTGAGAAGTACAGAACAAACCAAATGAGTGTCAAAGACTGTATAGATTTAGTACCATTGGCAATAAACACTGCAGCTAACATTTTTGAAAGTAGCTTTTTTGATATAATAATCAGATTTTTTTACCAATGTGTTTGAACTATTTTTGGGAGTTGAAATCTAGGCCATTATGCAAAACTCAGGCATCACAGTGTATACTCTTAGCCTAATTACATTCGCTTCACTAATTGGCTGTGTAAAAAGTGTAGCTCTTGATGCCGTTGATTCCCGGCAGGCCTGTTGCTGTCTCGCGTGTCCCCAGCATGAGGTAGCCTGACTGTGCAACGCCAAACACTAAAGACTCTGGTTTCAACATCACCAATTCATTTTCCCAATGTTTTCTCCCCGCAGGTATGCCATTGGCGTCGCCTACAAATCAGCCCCTAAAAACGAGTGGAGCGGCAAGAACTCGTCTTCGTGGGTGTTCTCGCGCTGCAACAACAACTTCATGGTGCGGCACGACGGTAAGGAGATGCTGGTGGAAGCGAGCCTGCAGCTGAGGAGGCTGGGCGTGCTCCTGGACTACGACAACAACTCGCTGTCTTTCTACGACGCCATGAGCTCGCAGCACATACACACCTTTGAGATCTCCTTCCTTCTGCCGGTCGTGCCCACCTTCATGATTTGGAACAAGTCGGTCATGATCCTCTCAGGACTCCCTGTGCCAGATTTTGTGGAGGGCAACTCTTTGGACCACCAGGAGCAGCAGCAGCAGATGGGGCTGTGCAGGCAGGAGTCGCCCTACTTGACCGGGATGAAGAATTGTCACTGAGAGAAAGTCCAGTGGTCATCTGGAAAAGGGCACCCGGGCAAGAGGTCAGAGGTTAAGAGCTAAAGAGACTGTGCTCTCACTCAGCAATGTGGACACAAATGGGAGGAAAGAATTGTTTGCAGTATGCACACCACTATTCTGTTTTGGTTTAGGTCAAGTTCATGAGTGACATAGATGGTTTTATGACCTTGTGTGGTCTTCCTGTTATTTTAGACTTAGATAGAGTTTATCTAAGTTTGATTTTATTTAGAGCTTTGCTTCAGCCATAGACAACAAGTCCAACTAACATTAATTACATACAAGATGTATGTTTAATTCAGTTTACCAGTCAATTGTGGATGTGCCTTCATACAGTCCACAGTTGGATACTGGACCTTTGCCTACACACCGCTAACTTTTTGGACACTTTATTTTTACTTTGCTTTACGCTGGTATCAATGACCATGTCTAGCTGCCTGTCCTTCGATGATCTTCCTCCAAAATTTTATCCCATTTGTAATGGTTTGTACTGAACTTCCAAGATTAAGGGAGCTGAAAGTTGCTCCCTGATAATGGGACATTTGCATCATGTGACTACTCAACTGTATAATAAGACGTTTATTGACTAAGAAGGTGGTAAAATGTGTTATTTAAGACTAATTTAGGTTTACCTTTATTATTAATCACAACAATATTTGAGATGCACTTTTACAAACACGTTGAGCCCTTTGAAGAGGTTTAAAGGAACTAGGGCTACTGGCACGGCTGCTCACTATGTTCAGCCACAACTTGAATAAATCTGAATTATGGTTAGTTATAGCCATAATAAAGTCTATTGCAATAAAAGTATTTTCTTTTCATTTTTAAAAAGGGATATGACGTTTTGAATCTTGATTAAAAAAATAACTTTTTATTTGGAAAGGGTTGTCACTAACTGTATGTCACTGTGTCATGGCATGATGGTGTTTCCCTCTGTGCTTCGTCTTTACACAGACATTTGATTTGCTTGTCTTGGTAAATGCATGCTACATTTTATGATCCCTTTTGCAGATCATTTGTCTATGTTCAGACTGGAACATATAATTTAGGTTTGTCTTCAACATTGTGTTCATGCATTCTTTTAAAGATCAACTGAGCTTGTTTCATCTTGATATTCAGGTAATGCTCTGACATAGACAATCAAATGTTTAGCAAGTATTAAGCTGTGAAAATACACTGGAATTTGTGTGCTAAAACATTTCAGAAATGATTCACAGCATTGTCTAAAATGTTTGGCAGTATCTTTACTTTGTCTTGCAGTGTCTTTGTTCTGAAGACTGAAGAGTGGGGCAATGCTATTTGGACAGGATAACCTAGGGGTCAAAGTAACACATTTGGGGACTTGAAGAAAAAGAGAAGAGATTTTCTTTTTTTCTTTCAGAAAGATTAGAAAATTCTACCTGGCATGCCATCTTGTTAAATAACATCGGTCAGAGAGGCTCCAATGATAGCGTGTTGATTTGCAATGTGAACTGACAAGCTCAACTCATCTGTGCAGGCATGCTTGGCCAGGTCACTGCATGATTTTATGACCTTGCTGCAGATTCATGACTTTTTCACCATCCTTCGAGTAAGTTATCTACAGACAAGGTGTTTTGTTCATTTTTGCTCTAAAAGATATAATTTGAGACGTCCAGAACATCCAGTCTTCATTACCATTCATATCAGATCCTTTGCCGTGCTTTTCTCTGTCTCATCTCAAATATTTACAGTGAATGAACTTCAGTAGGTTCCCACTCCTCCTTGTAGTGCAGTGTAAACCCTAGAGACAATGCAATAGTTTTTTTTGTCTTTTAGGTTGGTGTAACTGGGGAGATGTTTTTTGTTTTGTTTTTTGACAAAAAGAAAAGCGCTTCTTCTTTTGCCGTTTGGACCTTGACATACAGCACAAAAGAGCAGCTTTGCTGTGAGGCAAGGCTTATTGTTTCCATATATTAAAAAAGAGAATTTAAGCCAGAGAAGGATGTAAATTGTGAGGGGGAAATATATATTATATAAAATTATATATAAATGAAACAATGTTATTTATGTGAAGTCCAATTAAAAGTCTGATCAAAACTTATCTGCAGTGGGTGATTTTGTTTTAGTGCATTCATAGCAAAACAACAAAACATAAATTGTACTTATTAGTTTGCCACAATGCATAGCAATGCCCTAAAACAATTTGCAATGTTTTATCTTTCTTGCAAAAACAAAGCGTACCTAAGTAACAACACAATGATGTGTATTGGACATTTTGTTAAAATGTTGCTGCTCAACCATATTTCATAATCTTGCTTATGGTTTTCTGTTGCAAAGGCTGAGAAAAGCGAGTGTGTAGCAGAGAGAGGCTGCCGGGCATGGACACTGCAAGCTCCTGCCCCTCAGCTCTCATCTGTCACTAAAGTACAAACGCCTCATTACCAGGGCCCTGCCCACAAGCATCTCACACACACACACATACATACACACACACATACACACACACACACACACATACACACAAAGCCCTGAAGCTATCTGCAATATGCTCATTCTTCTATTCAGAGAGGCTAGTATAAATTTGAATGTATTTGATCATGCACACTGAAAATGGGCAAACAAGAGGAATGCCAGGTTTAGGAGGAACATTGGGCATTTGGCCGAGTTGACCCTGTGAGTGCGCTATAATATCCTAAAGTAATAGAACAATGATAGCAGCCTCAAGGTCCGTGTTGTGCACCTGAGCCCCCGTACAGAAGAGATGAATTACCCCCAGAGGGATCAATAAGGTCCCAGTAAAATACAACACACGCGGTTGACCTTGAGTAGTTATGGCTGACCCTGTAAAAAGAGAAACAATACTGCGAGACTGTTTGGAATATGAGTGTTTTGTTGAGGGTAAAAATGCAATGTTGTCCCATTAATGTTGCACACGTCTTGTAAATTTAAGTCATGGTGTATTATGGCAGAATCTAAAAATGTCTGGCTCAGACATTGCTCTGTGGCAGCATTCACATTTATTTGGTACACGTGGGTTTTATCCTGGGTTAGATTTGATGTAATCCAGCTTCAGTTTAGGATTCAGTTCCAGTTTAGTCCCGGTTATGTATGTATGCAGAATTTTCCAATAAAATATGTTAAACTTTATTTTATGTTTGTTTGTTTGTTTCCAGAGTCAGTGTCCAAGAGTAGAGCCGCCTGGTCCATAAAGAAGTCTTTACACCAATTGTGTATATAAAGAAAACGTGTAAAATGTACAACAGTCCTTTCATTACATCAAATGCATGCATTTAGTTGATAACAATGGATTTAAAATCTTTGTGTCAAACATGCAAGACTGAATCATTTTGTTTGGCTGATTTGTAGCTTTTTACTTTTCCACATAAAATCTGTAAATAATTTGTTAATTTCTTATAATTTTGGGGTGTTGGATGTTTGACTTGATGAGCGCTTCCACGCACTGCCTACAGTACATTCACTTCAAGAGCTAATGAACACTAAGTCCACACTGAAATGCTTGGTAAGCGCAATCACCCGCCAACATTTGTGCGTGTAGGAACCTTACCAAAAGTGCTAGCCAGAAATCCAAATGTGTGATCCCACCTCAACGCTGCAGAGTCCCCAGACAGTGGGGCAGAAATGCAAGAAGACGCCAGAAAGATTTGGAAAACAAGCCCCCAATAATTGTTAAATGTGACAGATTCACTTGCTTTGTCACACCTTGAATACTGTTTGGCAGAAGTTGGATTGTATGGTGCAGTTGTCTTTCCTCTCTTGGAAGATGAACATTTTCTCAAAAGACATTAATGTTACCGTTCTGAGGATTATTGTAATAGAAACCTATCACATTTTTTAAAATGGCGGGGCACTACGAGAATAAACTCGTAAATGAACGAGAATAAAGTAATACATTTATGAGAATAAAGTCGTTTTTAAAATTGTAACGTTTGGGGCCGGTGTCAATGTACCGATTCAAAGTGACGAGGGCATTCCCCCCTTAGGAAGTTCGGTAAAGTTACGCTATATCCCAGAATTCGGATTTCCGCGGTCAATAGCTCCGAAATGAAACGTCTCAAACGGATCATACACATACCAAAATTACTCCATTAACACTGGGGCCAAGCGACTTCAACCTCGTTTTTTAAAAATCAGATGCGTATTTTGGGCGCAGCAATTTTTACCATTGCTCCGAATGAGCAGCCGGAGCCGAGACGAGGCGCTAAGGGACGGTAAACACAATAAGCAAAATACCAAAACGAAAACCTTTTTATAACTGGAATGAGCATCACAAGGGCATACAATTTCAAATAACACAGTAATATACAACATGATGGACACCACACAACCTTATTTTATCCAAAATGGAAGCTTTACTGGTGTTTTTATTGATATATTGATTCATTTATGAAAATTTAATCTTCAATGTATTTTTTTTATATTTGGATTTAGAGTCACCAGTTGTTCCAGACACTTATCAATAATGACATATCTATCTACTCAACCCTTATTTTACCCAATCACGAAAGACTTCATTCTCTTTTTTTATGACGAAATATGATAATTCATCGTCTATAACTTTTTTAATATTTGATGTAATCACCATGTTCCCAGCTACTTATCAATAATGACAATATCTATCCTACTCAACCCTTATTTAACCCATCATTAAGTTTTTCTTCTTTTTATGACGAAATATGATAATCATCATCTAAATTTTTTAATATTTGATGTAGAGTCATCAAATTCACAGACACTTATTCCAATAATGAAATATCCTATCTAAATACAACCTCTTATTTACCCATACAGAAGCTTTTTTTTTTTTTATGGAGAAAAGATGAACAATTTCATAGAGAGAGAAAAGCGAGACCATAACACATTTATTATGTAAAAAAATCTTATATGACAGATTCTCTATAAATGAAAAACATTTTAGGAAAATAAATTGAGGGCTAATATAATAATATATTAAATAATATAACATTACATTATTTCACTGCATTATTACTGTGTAACTTTAAACAAAAAAATCAGCTTTATTAATGGCTTAACAAAATCAAATTGCTCATGGTTGACACCACTGACAATACCCAGGGTGGTTTCTTTTGGTGAGGCTATTTTTGCTTTTTGCTTGCATCCATGCACTTCAGTGCAACCATCCAAGGCATTTCTCAACTGTATCTGCATTACAGGAAATGAGAATTGTGTTCAGTTTAATTGTGAAATGTTATATTCAATTCAAGTGTGCGGATTGTTCAGGTTTCCATTTGATGGCAACCAGTCTTCTTTCCAGACGTGTGCGTCTCATCTTGAAGTCTCACTGTGAAATCGGTAGATATAGAAACCAAGTTCATATAACTGTTGTTTACTGCAGCCATTAATAAATTGTTGTGATGTATTTTATAACTTGACCCAAATCGACGAGCAGTGCATTTTGAGTCCGCCACTTCATTAGATGCATGTAAGGGTCCACCACATAATGTTTGAGTCAGAGCATGAAGATACTAATGGAACCAAAAAGTGAAATACTCTCTCTCTATTGAAAATTTTTCATTTTCATTCATAAAAAAAAAAAAAAGCTTCTGATGGGTAAAATAAAGGTTGTAGTAGTAGTAATGTCATTATTGATAATGCTGTGAATTTGATGACTCTTACAGTCAAATATTAAAAATCAGTTATAGACATGAATTATCAATATTTCTTCATAAAAAAGAGAATAAAGGCTTCTGATGGTTAAAATAAGGGTTGTAGTAGTAGATATTGTCATTATTGATTAAGTGCTGGGAACATGGTGACTCTACATCAAATATTAAAAAGTTATAGAAGATGATTATCACTTATTTCGTCAAAAAATGTGAATTAGCCTCAGAGGGCGTAAAAATTAAGGGTCACTTGTAGTAGATAGATATTGTCATTATTGATAAGTGCGCTGTGAATTTGATGACTCTACATGCAAATATTAAAAAAGTGTATAGAAGATGATTACATATTTTCGTCATAAAAAAGGCTGAAATTAAGCCTCCGATGGGTAAAATTAGGGTTCGTAGTAGATAGATATTGTCATTATTGATAAGTAGCTGGGAACATGGTAAACTCTAATCAAATTTAAAAGTTTATAGCGATGAATTATCATATTTCGTCATAAAAAGAGAATAAAGACTTCTGATGGGTAAAATAAGGGTTGTAGTGATAGATATTGGTCATTAATATGATAAGTGCTGGGAACATGGTGACTCTACATCAAATATTAAAAAATTTATAGACGATGAATTATCATATTCGTCATAAAAAAGAGAATAAAGCTTCTGATGGGTAAAATAAGGGTTGTAGTAGATAGATATTGTCATTATTGATAAGTTGCATGGGAACATTGTGACTCTACATCAATATTAAAAAGTTATAGACGATGAATTATCATATTTCGTTCATAAAAAAAGAGAATAAAGCTTCTGATGGGTAAAATAAGGGTTGTAGTAGATAGATATTGTCATTATTGATAAGTGCTGGAACATGGTGACTCTAAATCAAATATTAAAAAATACATTGAAGATTAATTTTCATAATGAATCATATTCAATAAAACACCAGTAAAGCTCATTTTGAAAAATAAAGGTTGTTGTGGTGTCCATCATGTTGTATTTACTGTGTTATTGAAATTGTATTGCCCTATGTGATGCCTCCATTCCAGTTATAAAAAGTTTTCGTTTTGGTATGCTATTTGTTTACGGTCCCTAAGCGCCCGTCTCGGCTCCGGCTGCTCATTCGGAGCAATGTAAATTGCTGCGCCCAAAATACGCATCTGATTTTAAAAAACGAGTTGAAGTCGCTTGGCAGTGTTAATGTGAGTAATTTGGCATGTGTATGATCCGTTGAGACGTTTGCATTTCGGAGCTATTGACCGCGGAAATCCGGAATCTGGGAATATAGCGCTAACTTTACCGAACTCTTCCAGTTTGCAAAAGAATGGGCTTGGATGAGTAAACATCTTAGAACTACATAAAAGCAAGACAGATCGCCACTGCAGTTTAGCAGGACCTTGCCTGTAACACATCATTCACAAAACTGTTGGATCAACTCTTTACTTTCCCCATGGCGTAGCGTAGTGGACCAGTCCGCGCTCTGTGCACAGCGCCCGCAGACAGGTGAGGAGCCTCGGTGTTATGTCCACACATGCTCTGCTCCTCTAGTGCACAATCACCGTTCTTACGAGCTCATCGTGGATGTTACTACGGCCCCTGTAGCGGCACGAGGAGCCGACACTGGGTTTTACACCTGATTCTAACCTTTTTGGCAAACTTGGTAAAACACCAGCCCACACTGGACAGCATAGTGGTGGTTGGTGGTGATACATTTTTGGGGCATGCACCAATTGTGTTTATGTTTGTTAGCATGTTTTTACGCACACAACATCATCCATACAAGCCTCTTACATCCAAGTAACACAACTGCTCAGTCTAACACACCCATGTCGCCCAGGCTGAGACGAGCGCTTAGGGACGTCAACAAAAAACAATACCAAAAATGGAAACGTTTTATAGCTGGAATGGAACATCAAATAGAGCAATACAATTTTAACAACACAATAAATACAATATGATGAACACCACAGATGATGGACAACCTTTATTTTCTAAATTAATCTTTATTGGTATTTTATTGATGAAATATGATTCATTATGAAAATTAATCTTAAATAGCTTTTTTAATATTTGATGTAGTCACCATGTTCACAGCACTAATCAGTAATGGTTCAGCACTATCTATCTACTACGACCTTTATTTTAGCCATCTGAAGCTTAATCAATGTTTTTTATGATGAAATGCGATGAATTATGGATATTAAACTTCAATAGCGTTTTAAATATTTGTTGTAGAGTCACCAAATTCACAGCACTTATCAATAATTACATTATCTATCTACTAAAACCTTTAGTTTACCCATCAGAAGCTTAATTTTTTAAAAATGATTAAATATGAAAATTAATCTTCAATAACCTTTTTATTGGCACTGCACGGGGGAAATGATTATTTGTGATGCTTAAAAGGGTCGCATTATAAAGTTCGATATCTATTGTGGGCTTTTGTGTTATCTTTTAACTCATCCAAGCCATTTTGACTGCGACTTAATTCTCGTTAATTTACGAGTTTATTCTCGTTAATTTACAACGTTATTCTCGTTAATTTACAACTTTATTCTCATAGTGCGCCGTAATTTTTATTTGGGTTGGCCCTTATACCCCGTCGTAGTACGTGGTAATATGTATCATAGTTTTACATCAGTCAAGGGGCAGTTTGTCAAGAAGAAATAAAAAAAAATAAAAGTTGAAAATTACAGGAAGAAAAGCTGAGTTCTAAAACAGAATTCCTCTGTCAATAAGCATCTTTCAATCAAACATGCAGGAATAATTTACGAAACTGGCAGTTTAAACAATAATTTGGATATTATCAGGTAATATTATTTGTCAAATCATAACTTTTGTGTCATTTCTATAATGTACATTGGCCCTTGTTTACAATATGGTTGCTAGGTAACTGTTGTGGGATTACCTCTATCTACATCTGCTGCTCATGTCCAACCAGGAAGTAGCATTATAAACTTCAACAAAATTGTTGAACTGGGGAAAAATCTGCAAAATTTTTTGTAAAATGTTCACTATGTTTTAGCAGAATGTGTAGTCTAACCTCGTCTTTTCAGTCTACAAACAAAGGCGTTGAAAGACTGAATGTACCTTTTCATGACTGTGCTTTTTCACGCTGCTGCCGGCTAGCAATCAAGCTACCGGAGCAGCCCATAATTACACTTCTAATTGTGGAATAATTAGGACTCCCTGTGAAGCTCATTAAGTCATTTGTCACCAAGGCCTCTAATGTGGCTTACAACAACTCCGTAATAAGACCCAATGAAAAGCCGACGTGATGGGCTGCATTCAGCTTTATCTGCTTCTAATTAAAAGTGTTCTGCCCTTTTGAACAACTGTTTTGGCACTTAATCTTAAGTATTGTACGTCTTAAAATCAGAGGTACGTAGCGCTCAGTTACGTTTACTCAGTTTCATTTACTTGAGTAAATTTTGAAAGAAATTGTAGTCGTTTTCTGACACCATACTTTTACATCGCCTTCAAGTAATCATTTATTTGAAGTTCTCTTTCAGAAGTTTTGGTTCCTCTGCCTGCTGTGACTAAGGCTACAATTGACAAAAGCTTTATGGTGGCAATATTAAATGATTTGAACATTTGCAATTCTTATACCTTAGCTTCATTAATGTTTGTGCAATTTTGTCTCTATTCTTCAGAAATACCTGAATCAGTGCAATGTTCAATGTTTTGTGTGTCCAATTACACTATAATTCATAAATTATACATTTGATTCTTGATGCATTTTAAGTCTTAGGCATTTTTAAGTAATAATTTCTCCAAGAACTTTTATTACTCTTACGTGAGTCATTATCTGGGTCACTACTAGGGTACGAGGTCAACAGACTGTTTCAACTTAGATATGGTTTTGGTTAAAGATATTATACATTGCCTCGCTGCTCCATTCACACACATTTGTAACCGGTCCTTTCTTACAGGCATCTTTACAAGATGAAAATAGCCAAAGTAATACCAATTTTTATAAGTGGAGATAAACACCAATTTACTAACTATAGGCAGATTTTGCTACTGTCAATAAAAAAATTGCCATACGTGGCCAATTTATTTTAGGGAAAATAGATCAACCTTGATGGCAGTCATGGAACTGGTAGAACATACATCCACAGCAATTGATAACAGAGAGTACACTATTGGTTGTTTTTAATGTACATAGATGACATACCACATGTCCTGAAAAAATTTAGAGCGGCTTTTGAATATAGTGGAAAATTAACTTGCTAAATTAAATAATTGGTTTGCCAACAAAAAAATATTAAAAAATTAAGTTGTTGACGCCAACCAGCCCGCGCTCGGTATGAAACCGGACTTAAAACGTTCTATTTTATCATCACTCGTTTTCATTGTCAATACCAACGAGCTATACATCATTTTAAAGATTATTTTCTCAACAAAACGAATATGTAATTGATTTGCATGGAATAATATACCTCAATAAGCAATTACCAATAGTTCGTGCTAAAAATCAAATTTTCGTAACATTTCTTACCATTATTCCGGGTTCTGACGGACTCAACGGAGTTCAATCCATCAGCAGCTGTACTCAATCTGTCCGTAATAATCCACAAAACAACAATGTCCACTTGTATTTTTCTGAAGTAATCCCATTTGACAAAATAGTCCAGTAAACAGCGTTTTCTTCAGTGAAAAAACTCACAAATAAAGCTCATCCGACAATTCTCTCTGTCGTATCAAAACACCGGCTCCAGATACAAAATGGCGCTGGGTATGTTTGTTTTCCTCACACTTTCAGCTAAAAAATGTGACCATCCACGAGTTTTTTCGTGTATATATATATATATATATATATATATATATATATATATATATATATATATATATATATGTTGGTGTGTGTGTGTGTGTGTGTGTGTGATGTTCCTTCCTCTATTGGGAAATTCATGGTTACACTCATGTTTACATACATTGTTTTTAGCAGGTATAATAGATATTTGTAGTCTCCAAAACATCAAAATGAATGTTTTATGATCATATATTTGGATAACTTGTTCTGAATATACTTCTTGATTCAAAAAGGTCAACAGCATCAAAATGCCTATTCCTAGAGATTTGAAACTTTACACTGTTGTAAGATAAACAGAAAGTGCAGTGAATATGTATAATTTTACATTGAAGTATATCTTGCTTAGGACCTTAGGGCTTTTGTAGTGTAAATTCTGAAGCCCTGACGGTGTTAATATGCACATCTGCAGAAACTAGAAGGCCTAAGCTTTGTAATAGGGAAATTTAAATACCAACCAAAATAAAAATATACCACATAGAAATGTGTAACACCAATTTTTTGGGCGTAAACATTGACAAAAATCTCAAATGGAAATGGCATATAAATGATCTAAAAATAAAAAATATCAAAAATTATTAGTATAATGTGTGAAAGCAAAACTTTTATGAATCAAATTTCACGATGCTTATTATATAATTCGCTTATGCTTCCATACTGTTTATTATTGGAGATATGGGGGAATAACTACACATCAATAATACAGCCCATCTTCATACTGCAGAAGAAGGATGTAAGAATTGTTAACGGTGCTGATTATTATGCCAAGACAAACCCATTATTTATTCATTCATTCATTGATTCATTAAAATGACAGGATTAAATTGATCTCAATACCGCTGCAGTGATGTATATGTTATGAACCATAAGCTCCCAGTCTGTATTCAAGAGAGGTTGAAACCTAGAGAGACTCAATATAATCTGAGAGGAACTGGTAAATGGACATGAAAAAATGGCTAGGACCAACACCACAGAGAGCTGTATCTCAATTAGAGGGGTTCATCTTTGGAATAGCCTATAATACTCTCATAGTTATAGAACATTAGATTGACAGTTTAGTTCAAATATTATTAGAACTTGTGGAAGACATGTATAAATTACATCATGATGATTCAGGGTAGTATTTGTTAGCATTTAAATTCAATGGCATATTTAGAGTTGTAAGACATTAATGTGATTTATAAACCTACTTTGGTAAAAGATTATTGTTAATTGATCATATCTGACTCATATCTGACAGTTCACACTAAGTTGACGATGTTCCTGTTGTGTTTTACATTTAGCTGTTTTCTTTCATTTTTACGAATAGCTGTATTCTTGTTGTTTCATTTTGGGTTAACAGGGTTAGGCTTTATATAGTGTTCACTTCTGCCTTTACAAGACAACAAGAATATATATGTTATATGTTATAATTAGGGAAAATTCAAGGAAAGGACAGCATAGATAAGGTGATTCATTCTGTATGCTAACAATAAACACAATCTAACAAGACCAAAAATTAGAATACATTTAGAAGTAACTAAAAATGACGCAAAGTGAGTAACTAAAAAAGTATACGTACCACCTCCTTTTTCTCAAACTTTTCACGTCTATTTGAGAACTAGCTGTGATCCTGTGATTTACAGTTGAATTGTGCAGGGTCAGGTACATCACCCCAGAGGAGGACACATATTGCGGTGTCTTATCAGGTGTCAGATTAATGTAATCCTTAGCCCTCTTACTCCATCATGTTCTCAAGGCCCAAACAGCCCCAGCAAGCGCCCATATTCAGCATTTTCCTCCTTGCAAGGCAACTCTACTAATGTAATCACTTTTTTTTCATTGCGTAAACTGTAATTTGTAAACTAGATGACACCCAAGCACAAATGTTGGTGGCATTTTAAAATAACTGACTATTTTAAGACTAGACATTTCACCCCAACATAGACAGATAAATAATAAGTAATTATGCAAGAGATTAAATGCTCATAGTGTTTGCAGACTGTATCGTCCCATATGGAAAGCATAGGGATAATAATAAAGCATTTTATTTATTTTCAAACTGGAAGTGAGGGCCGAAAGCAGCGCTCTGATTGGCTGTGCTTGGCCGGACCACCAAAGTTTCACTGCCAAAGGGTTTGTGAGAGCTAGTTAGACAGACTTTTCTACCTACTTCTGATTTTGCACTGTGACAATCAGGTAACCCAGTTTTAAGTTTTTAGGACAATGACTATGTGCAGTAAGTTCACATAATTTATGGTGAAATTCTAAGTATGATAATGCCACACATCAGCGGTTCAAAAACATTTCTTGTTTCCAGCTTTGTCTCACACTTAAAGCTCCCCTTATCTCAGGTAGCCTACTTGGTAAATAAATCTGTTTACTATAGTAGTATATTGTCAAATCTTACTATGATAGTTTATATTGTTCCCAAATTTTCTAAAAGATTATTAGCCTTTATCTAACCAAGTGAGAACCTATTGAGATTGAGACCAAAGTGAAAACATAACAGAACACACATTTTGAAACATTTGCACATTTAAGAGACTTTTAAGAAAAGAAAACAAAATCTAAATTTAAAAGAACCGACAAGTTTTAAAAGATTCCCTCTCTTTGTTTTTGAAAAATCAAGCAAAAACCCCTAATTGAGACCATTTCATGCACTCTCAACTCAGACTGAAAGGCGTTCCAAGCTGCAGGAGCAGCAAAGGCTAAATCTCGCCTCCCACATTCAGTTCTTCCACATGGGACAGACGAACATATCACGTGAGCGCAAGGCATAAGATCTAGACAGTTTCAGAGATTTTTATTCAAATACGATTCAATTTTACATTTGACTTTCTTTTCAAATCGGTGCCCCCTGGTAAGTGCTTGCAAACCCCAAGTTGTCCATGTACCCTTGGTTGGGAAACACTGCTATACATTCTAAATAACACGCATAGAACTGGTGCTACTTTTGTACTTACTTTTGTGTGATGTCACCAAGCGTTTGAATGACCTTAGTGCCAAGCTGCACCGGAGGCTGGTATAAAGAAAGTTAAATATCTTTACTAGCGATCAATCAACTTATATGAATATCTTAATCAATGGAGATAGTTCAATTGACAGCTGAAGTCACAAAATTGTTCATTGTTAATTTTATTGGCTTTTTAAGGTCTTTGAATGGATTACTTCCTAACTTGGGAATCAGTGCCCGGAGCAAGGCCGAGGCAATTAATCGCACCATTTGTCTGTCCATTGCACAGGCTTTGTTCTTTCAGGCCTAATTGTGTCATTGCTATTCCCATCACAGTGAGCCCATCCCCTTCACAAAACCAAAGCACATTTGTCATCAGCAGCAACGGGCCATCTGTGGAGGTTTTGGAGGTGTCTGGGTGCACGGATACAAATGCACAGCTGGATGTGAAATGAGTGAAGAGCCGCATCTCCACACCTGCTCCACCTGCTCACAGAGCAGCCAAATCCAAAAACAGTCTCCCTTCATCCTCTTCTTCCAGGAAAAACATGGGTTATTTAAATGTCAGATTAGACTCTGATGCAAAATGAGAAGTGCAGTCAATGTGAAGTCAAAGGGAGGTAGTAAAAACCGTTTTGAAATTTTTTTCTTGCATCAACTCAATAGGTTGCATTCACATTCCATCAGCCAATAATATTTAATGCGGATGTGGGCAGCTAAAATAAATATTGTAAAATTGCATATTGTTGTTGTAATACAATGAGGTCTAGTCACCAAGAGAAACCATTCGCTTCAACGTTTGTGAATGTTTCTATTAGATATTTCACCGCAATCAATAGTGAAAAGTTGCTCTTGCCCATCTGAGGTTATGACATCACCACATTCTGGAACGTGAACGTAACCTATTACTCCCAACATTCTAGAATCCCCATGTAAGTAAGTAAGGATTAAACAACAAGCAGAGTTGTTTAATCCATTTATACTATGGTCCCACTAACTGTAATAGCTAATTGGTAAATATAAAAACCTTATTGCCGTCTATTTGCTGTCCAAGGGATCTTTTAGTTTTAGTTGAAGCTGGTTCGTCCTAACAGCAGCACATTTGTTTACCCGTTGCTGTGGGGATGGGCACAGTGTAGTGATATAGAATGTGGCATTAGAGAGCATTAGTTATCTTACTTACCATGGTATAAAACAGTGTAATGCACAGCTCCTCATGGTTTAATCCTTATTTTCCCACCATCTGAGACATGATCCAAGTTCTCAATAGAATAGGTTACATTCACGTCATAACTTCAAGAGCCACCTTGCATTGCATTGGACTTTAAAATAAAATAACTGAAATAAAAATTCACAAATGTTGAAGCTGATGATTTCTCTGAGTAACTAGACACTCATTGTATTACAAGATTGTGTTAAAGATTTTCATTTCTGCTGCCCACATCTGTGTTAAATATTATTGGCCTATAGAATGTTGTGATTTCATCTGAAACCCAGCAATTCATGGGTCCAAAGTGACACTCGTTGCTACTGCCATCTCGAGGACAAAAGCCGAGTGCTGTGCTGCGAGCTGCGCCAACAAAAAGTCTCAAAACAAAGGGTTTCTCTCTCTGTAACATCTCCAACCATCTGTGAGTGGCAAGAAATGTATTACCGTGGTCAGGAGGGACCAGTGGGCTTACAGAAATCACTCCAGACTGAGCGCTGAGCTGTTTGTTTCAGGTAGTTAGAGGCTGGCTAATGCTAGTTTATATGCTATTGCATGGCTATGCTAATAAACATTATCCTATTTGCAGATAGTTTTAACAAGCCTAATTTCCTTTTCTTTCTTTTTTTAATAAAGATGTTTTCCAATCTAAAAAAATCAACAACAACAAAACACAAATCACACAAGCCCAATTTCAAACTAGCCGGGTGTTATATTTTAGGATCAGTCACTCACTCATACTCAGTGCTCTTGAAAGCTTGGAGGGCTTGTCCAGTCGCAGAGGGCTTGTGGATGAAGAAGCGCAGATGTGAATTTCCTCAAAAGTTTGTTGTGGCAAGTTATCGCTGCTTTTAAGCGACCTTATTCATTTTCTGATTCATGCTCTGTTTTGAAACCCATGAATTTGTTGTTGAAATTCTAGAATGTGATGATGTCATAACCTCAGATTGAGGGGCAAAAGCCCCTTTTCCCTATTGATTACATTGTAATTTTCCATGAAAAATCTAAAAGGTAAATTCACAAATGCTGAAGCTGTTGATTTCTATTAGTGACTAGACTCATTAACTTCTTGTATTATACAAAAAAAATTGCATTTTAACAATATTATTACTTTTAGCTGGCCCCATCTATATACCATTAGTCTATACTATAGAATGTTGTGATGTCATCTGAAACACAGCAATTGTTGAGTGATGATTTCACTTTTACTTCCGGGTTCAGCCTATTCATTATAATAGCAGTTTGGTGTTTTTAACCTGCTCCAGGCTTTTGAACACAGCAGCACAAGAAGAATCTTTTAACTCTTGCCTTCATGTTCCATGTTCGCTTAAAACTTCAGTTTTTCTGTATTTGTTGCTTTTCCTTGTGACCAATCAGAATAAATTGTGAGGACGTGTGTTGTCCACTCACCGTGCAGACACCATCTCTTTGGATTATTCGACACATCTCTTGGAATATATAGAGATACTCTAGACCATGATTCGTTGTGCCTGATTTTGTCCTTTTACGAGAAATTTCATTATTTGGTAAAATTTTTTTAAAAACATTATATCATTATAGTTTTGAATTGATTTTCCTCTTGCGAATTAACTTTCAAGTTAAATTCCACATTTTCATGATAAAACAAGTGAGCTTTTCTTACGCTACAGCAGCTGCGATGTTGTTGTTTCGAAAAGCATGGAAAATTTAGTGACCCAAAGTCGAGATGTTTCAGAGAACAGCTAACGCACGCCTGTCATTTTATGTGTTTGTTATATTGCACTGTTTTGTTTAAATGGCAGAGATTTTATCTTTTAGATAATGGATTATCAAAATATGTCCTTAAATCTGATAGTTATCAGACACGATTCAGCATTATGATGATGAATATAGTGTGTAAACGCGTTTCTGTTCGCTAACATGATATGATTTTTAATTCATCAGGAAGCTCAGACAAACTCATGGTGCATTTATCGAGCCACTGTACTGTAGTTTGTAGTCTTCAAAGTATGTGTTTTACGTCTACTAGTTAAAAAAAACTCTCTCTCTCTCTATTATGCTGAGAGAGAGAGAGAAGAGTTTGCTGCTTGGTGTAAGTGAAGACTGTCTGACATTTGACCCGTGATGTCACACTCAGCAATCCTTTAATACTGAGCTGGAGCAGGTCAGAATTCTAGTAGAATTTATTTTGCAAATGTCAGATTGACAGATTTGTTTGATCTGGTTTATAGTTCATATAAAATTTTGGAGCCTAGCACATGAAAACAAAACTGTGCACAAAAGTTTAACATCTTCTCTGTCAGTAGATATAACTGAGATTTTATTTATATATTTTTTTTTCACTTGTAGATTCAGAAAGTGGTGGCCATTATTGAAAACCAAAGTTGTGATTGTTGTCAGTGAAAAGACTTTAAGCCATGCATACTTGTTTGATATTATATTTAGCAGGTTTGGGAACCCAATCAATTAATTTCATGCCTCAACGTTTTGTTGATTTTTTTAATTTCAATAAACAGTCAATCTCGCTAGAGTTACACAGGCCCTTTAGCTAAGATTATGATACCATCAAATTCCAAAACATGAACACCACCTATGAAATGTATTTTCATTTACACAAAATACAGATGAAAGCGACAGGAATGAAGTGAACAGGGAAACAGACATTACCTTCGGAAGTGAGGATGAGTTAGACCACAGTGAGCAGGGAGCAGAGGCTTGGCGCTCTGCCTGCAGCTTGATGGAGGAGAGCAATGAACTCTGGGAAATGAGGATCTAAGCAGGCTGTAGATCACTGCAGCCCACTGGCTCAGTGTCTGACAGCCATTGTCTCTCTCTGTGGAAGCAGAGTCACTGTATTACAGACAGAGACAGCACATGATCATCACAACTCAGCCAATCAATGGAGATGTGCTGTCCAAAATACTGCAAATTTGCATTAAAGAAAAGGGGAAAACATTTCTGGGGGGCTAATATTAGGGAAAGACACTATTATGTGGGCAATCACAAGTATCCTACGTGGCATAAGATAAAATATTTCATTTCATGCAGATTTTTTTTCTAATGTACTGCCATTATTACATCTGTTGCTTTCATTCTCCACCAGTTTCTATCCCCCGTGTAGGACTTGCATATCACATAAGGTTCTATTCTGATGAAGCCAAAGTAGTAAAGAAGCTATTTCTTTCTGTGCATCTAAAGACCTGACATTGTCTTGTATTCTTCTTCTTGAAGATTGTCTCACAGCCAAAAGTTGTGTGTTGATTCAATGTTCTTGATAATGAACACAGAGAATATGAATGGATTTCAAACTAAATCTTTCAGCATCTGCCTTAGCCGGAATTCCATATGTTTTTTGTCTCAACACCGCTTTGTAAATCTACTCTTTGCTTTATCAAACATCATTGAAGTCTCATTTCCATGACAGGTTTACAAAATATCATCGTAGAGGACAGGACAATTTGGCTTATATCGGCAGCTCTGTACTTCACCTGCTTTTGAAGACAGTTTGTGCAAACAGTTTGTGAAGATTGAGTGCTTTTGTTTGGAGGAGACGATCTAAAGAGGTTTGGGTTTAGTGAGAGGGGAAAGTGCCTCAGAGGGGCCTCTTCATCATGACCGAAACTTTGCCTGGTTAGTGCAATATGAACAAGGAGTCTACTGTAGCTTTTATCAGAAGACTTTATGCATCTTTGTATCTGCACTGCTGCAGGACGCCATGATAAAAACTGCTTGTATAAAATGAACTGTCAAAGCAAGAATATCATTACAGTTCTTTAAAGTTACCAATGCCATGACATGGAACTGTTTGTTTCTTGAATCCGATGAGCAGATTTTGTTCAAATAGAGCTCATTCTAGTTGTTGTGTTATGTTGGTGTTTCACTCGTTGACCTAATTAAATGTGCTATAGTTATAATTACTTCTACTTGGCCCACATGTCTGACCTCATGTTGTTAAGAGATGAGCAGGTGGGGAAAGTTTCATAATTATTTCATTGAACAATGACTCAAAAGGTACCCCCCAATTAATTTGTGTGAGTGCCCAGGTTTTGGGTGTAAGAGCCTCAACCAGTTTTGGGATACACTGGAATGTGACCTACTAGATCAATTCATAGAATTAAAAATAAATTATATTTGCATTTATTGCAGACATGAAAGAAAAAAAACATTGACGTATTTATATAACCTATTTATCCAGGTAGGTCTCCTTTAAAACGATGACCTGGTCAAGAGACAGCAGCAAAAACAAAGCCACTGTCACAGTCCATCCTCAATCGTCCAGGTCTTGTGACAGATAGCTTTAGACAATAAGAACAGTGTGTAGCTATTGATGTCCCAAATAGAGTGCTTCTTGTTTAATCATAAAAATGAACCAGGGTCTTAGGGTTTCCTGCTGCCATTGACTATGACTCTGACACAAAACAGCCCCATTGAGGAGCTTAATCTCTGCAGTACGATGGCTCCGCTGCTAAGCTTTCATTACTGTGATGTTTTAAGATAGTGTAATGTACAGCGAGGAGAGTAGTTGACATATGGGTTTTACTGGATTTGCCACAGTGGTCATGATCCACCAAACTGCCTCTGCTCTGTCCATGGGAGAGAAGAAGGCTTTTTCTACCCAGGGACACTGACATTTCAGCCTCTTGCCAAATCCAAAATGTCACCATATATATGAGTTACTAGACATAGCGCCAATAACAAGCATGCAAGGTTTGGATAAAGATCTGTTTTAGACACCCATTTAAACCATTTATACATTGATTATTCATGAATTAGCACCTATGATTGAAACAGTCAGTTACATTAAGATAGAGAGACGAGAGAGAGAGAGAGAGAGAGAGAGAGAGAGAGGAGAGAGGAGAGAGAGAGAGGAGAGAGAGAGAGAGGAGAGAGAGAGAGAGAGACGAGAGAGAAGAGGAGGAGGGAGAGAGAGGAGAGAAGTCGCATGAGATGGAAGAAAGATAGAAGAGGCGGAGGAAAAGAGGAAAGAAGAGAAGGAGGAGAGATAGAGACCAGACGAGGGAGAGAGGGGAGAGAGAGAGACAGAGAGGAGAGAGAGAGAGAGAAAGATGAGAGAGAGAGAAGGGAGAGAGAGGGACGAGACAGAGAGACCAAGACAGAGAGGATAGAGAAAGAGAGAAGGAAGAGAGAAGATAGGGAGGAGAAAGAGGGAGGAGAGAGGAGGAGAGACCAAGAGAGGGAGGAGAGAGAGAGAATGAGAGGAGGAGAGAGAGACATGAAGTGAGAGAGAGGGCAGAGCGGAAGAAAGGGGGCGACGAAAAAAAGGAGAAGAGAGAGAGGGAGAAGAAGGACGAGGGAGAGAGGAGAGAACAAGAGGGGACGTATGAGAGAGAGATGAGGCATAGCCGGATGCAGTACCAGAAACGACCAGGGAGTGAGAGAGAGAGAGAGAGAGAGGTGTGGACAACAGAGAGAAGAAGAGAGAAACAGAAGGAGGAGAGAGAGAGAGAGAGAGGAGAGTGACCTTAAAGAGAGAAGACAGAGAGAAAGACCAGGAGAGGGAGAGAAGAGAGAGGGAGAGGGACGAGGAGAGCGAGAGACAGAGAGGAAGACGAGAGAGACAGAAGAGAGAAAAGAGAGAGAGAGGGAAGAGGAAGAGGAGAGAGAAGAGAGAGAGAGAGGAGAGAAGAGAGACAAGAGAGGGAGAGAGAGGAGAGAGAGAGAGAGAGACATGCCTGGCCAGGGCAAGGCTGGTCAGAGGGCCACACACAGGTGGTGAATAACAGTGCATTTTATATGCATATGTTCTTTTGTTTCAAAAGGGGTGGGTGATGTTGACTAAAATGAATATTTCTAGTTTCTCGATAATGATATTCCTGATGTATTTTAACATAGCATTGGAAATGTGCTAAAACGTGCCTGTAAATGTCTGAATGAGGTCTAGCACAAATACTTTATTATAAGCAATATACCAGATTTTCTCATTTCTAATTTTGCATATTTTCAGAAGAAAAATTGCAATATTATCCATGTTTCAATATGTCTTCCACCTCTGACATCATCAGCCTAAAATAATAGGCTAACCCTAAATAATGGGTTGTGGTTATAGGGTTAGAGTTCACACACACTGGCTTTAGGCGCAAAACCAAACTACATTTTCTCTGTGTATCTAACTCTTCCAGAGGTTGTTGGATCACCACAGAGAATCATTAACACATTTATATGGTAATTTAAGTCAGATGCCCCTCTCTTCACATAGGGCCAAGTATAGAGTAATGTGGGCAAACAGTATGTAATTGTTTCTCAATATAGACACATAAGACAATATCAAAACTAAATTGCACGTTTAACCACATCTGAACCTTACAGCCCATCTGTTCTTCTGGTACAAGGTCATTCAACCTGCTTGTTTCTACATTGCAGACATTTTCTGTTCTTTCTTTTCCAGTTTACAGATGGCTGATTGAATATTCTATTTTGTGATTGTCTGCTGCAGCTGCTGTGAGTGGCTGGATAAACAGAGATGCAGCAAACAATTATTTACATATTATGTATTACACAGACAATCTTTTTATGCATGATACTAACCCATGTTTGTGTTCAGAAAGCAAAGAAACCTTCTCAGATAATATTCAGCTTTGGCAGACAAGCCCAGGATGTTGAGTAAGGTCAAGTCTTCAGGGAAGGAAATCTGGAGTGGGAAATCTGTGAAGACTATGAATGCATAGAAAGTGGAGCCAATCATTTGATCATGTATTAGTGGAGTCCTTCATGTATCTTAATTTTCTTACAGTCAGGGTGTATCTTTATGTGCTTTTACAATTTGTTCTATTGTCATTGATAAACGAGTGTAATCTAATGCCGATCTTCTACTAATTATGGGCAATGTGTCTACGGAGGCAATTACATTAGAATACATGAAAGATTTATATGTCATGAAATAGTAGAGATAAGCAAAGCATTTGGACATTTTTACAGTGACTACAATGTGTGGCCTTCACAAAAAGGCTCTACTATGTATTGGCTGAAGTAAAACAAGCCTTCCCACCTTTTTTCCCCTGAATGCACTTTTGGGCATTGGCTTTCAACACAAGCTGAGCGAGACACTGCCATTGTAGACATGTGCGTGAGGAAGTTAAGTTAGAGACCTGTAGGACCAGTGTCACACTGTTTGTGTTGGTTTGTGAGTGAGGTTTATGCTGCAAATATGTATAAAATATTACCTAACTCATTTATGCAACAAAAATATATTAACTTTTTTAGCATCACCTGTTTCAGACTTGGATAATGGAATCTTTGGATTCAAAGCTGGTTCAGACATTGTTTTCACGATAAAAGCCTTTACATTGTGCTTTCCACTCCTGCAATTGTCTGTCTATAAAATGTCTTCGTAGTGTGACTCCTGTGTGTTTTGTTGTGTTTTGTGTCTTTGGTCAACTTTGATCCAAATCCAGCAGTTTTTAGATGGACAGAGTGTAGTACATGCAAAGTGTGTGTTACAATTGTGTAGTTTTGTAGGCTTGAAAATGGATGTAAGGTGGTGCTAATATTAACAGTGTTTGATCCCTGAGTGGATACTTTAGGAATATGAGCACAAATTTAGACATTAGTGTCAAGTGACAAAAAAAATGTACCACCGCCTGTCTTCTTCCGGTCAGTAGTACAGTTTACAGTGGTGAACCATGGCCAGACACTCTTATTTCAAAAAACAACTATCAATAAAAATGCCACCGTGACCCTAAAGACACATGAGCCACACAGTTTTCACTGCACATTTAACTATCCACAGTTGTCAATGCCACACGTTCAGTCGGAAGTCCAACTATAACTATCTTTTTTAAGGATTCTTTTTTAGCCTGTAGGGTTATTTAGACCGCTTAGTGTGAAATGGGGATGAGAGAGAAGGGAGGGCATGGAGCTTGGCATGTGTGCTGCTACCTTAACCACTCGACCACCAGGCAGTACTACACTGACCATCTTAAATGCATAAAACAAGTTTGTGCGACAGATTAGAGTGAAACGCTCTGCTCGTCTCCACCTCTGCATCACAACATCAGCTGATCGATAAAGCCACACGAAGCACACGTCCAGACAGAACCAACTAAACACAACAGGAGACACATCAGTTTGTTCTGTATTTCTCATTAGGCTGATCTTAGTTTGCAACATATTATATTATTTTATTGACAAAATTATCCAAAGCAACAATAATTACAATATTAAATTAAACATTTAAATGCTGAAATATTTAGGCCTTGTGTGAATTCCCTGACGATTCCCCTCTGCCTGTTTATATAACCACTATGTTTGGCATGAAAAAGCCTCAGGATAAGCCTCTATTTTTAGCAGCTACAGGTTATATGCAAAAGCCTCCTCCTCCTCCCCTTGATGCTGTTAACACCTGCACACTCACAGCTCACAGCACACACTTGAACACACTGAGTTGCAAAAGGATTTGTAGCCAAACGCAGCAGAGCTTTGGTCAGGCTTACACTTCTGCTCCTGCTTCTCCTGACTGGTGTTTGTATCAATGAAGAAAGAGTTTGACTTGTCCAACAATACAGTCCTAAACCCTAAAAGTTACAATTAGAAATCTCAGATTATTGCAGACATAAACAGTATTTGGTCCTGAATAAATCCATCATAATAGATTTATTAATACGCAGTCATTATATATATGGAAACATTTCCCTTTAGACATTTGACATTTGAATGATTGTGCATTCATGTGCACTCGTGTCAGAGGTCATTGCTATGGACAAAATGTATATGTCACAGATGAGCAAGAAAGATGTCGCAAAAAGAGGGACATGTCACTCAAATACAAACAGAAAGATCTAATTTCATCATGTGAGCGGGTGCTGAATAGTAATTTAAATGTATTCTATCTTTATGCTTAAAAAATGACTCAGACAATATAAACATGAACATTAATTTTTAATTCTGTAATTCTTGGGTTAAACAAGAAGTTCTCTTGACTGATGTCTGGAATGAGTTCTGTATTTATTTTGGAGTGTGTTTTAAGCTGGTACCTGGTGGTTGTTGTACCTGACCTCACTGGCACACACTGAAATAAAAGAACATTTTTATAGCCCACAGCAGAGTTTGCTGGGCTGAAAGTCTTCTTATTGCAATCCCCCTTATTTCACCACAAATCCCACATAGCAAACACGACTTCACATGACTTTATCTTATCATCCTACTTCTTTTGGCCAAGCTGTTGAAAGCTGCTACTGTATTTACCACACACACACTATGTACATATGTTCACAGTCCAGTGCATAGTTCATACAAGCCTTTGCACTGCCCCCGCTCCAATCCAGCTTTAGACTGCACTGATTGGCCCCTGAACCTGTGTCGCACGCCGACCGAGACATTTTCCTGACTTGTTCGACATGGTTTTTTCTATACCTACTTGTCTGTCTTCCTCATGGATCTATTAGGTCTTCCTCCTCTTCCACTCCTTGTCTGCCTGATTTACAGAAAACTACCTCTCTCCTCTAACCTTGGGGGTCCGTGGATGGAAGTAGATCGCTCAAACTGTCAAGGTTTAAAGGATGCATGGAGGTGGGGATAATCTCAAGGGTACTCAGTGCTTACCTGATGGAGAAATCAAAATAATTACTCTAGTTTCTGATTTATGTGTGTATATAGCCTCTTCGGTATGCCTTGCTGTCACTCAGCTAGGTGATTCACTACTCTATTAGCTTTAGCCGGGGTCCACAAGTGTCATAGAGGCATGAAGTAAAGCCTTACCATTGAGGGGACGAGGGAGATGAAGAACTTGCCTGTCGGGGTTTGGTCATCTGCAGCCGCTTTAAATGTCAGACGTGCATTGCCCTGATTTAGCTTTTTAATCTGAAATGAATCAGAAAGGTTATATCAAAATATCTTCAGGTTTCAAGCTAATGATGCAAAGCTGGGAAAAAACAAGATTTGTTTTAGAGTTTTGTAAATACAATTTAAAAAAAACAAACTATGATAATGATGAATGATACTATTCATAACAATAAAAATAATCATATTAATTGCGATAATAATTTATATTAGATATTATTTATATCACCACTTTTTTTACAATGAAACATGTGGCACCATTGAACTGAAATGAGCTTTATATAAAAATGTGCTGTTAAAATTTACAATGGGCAATTATCATTCATATAACCCAAAAATGTTAAAGCCAAATGGGAGAAAACATGATTAAAATGTTGCAGCCTTATCACTTAATTCGTAGACAAGAGCTTATCAACTTAATCATGCTTTGTGGCTATACAACTTTTTCATTTGTGAAGCAACTTGGATAAAAAGTATGGCTCTCCTTATTCTTATTTTTAATTCTTTTGTCAATGTCTCAGAAGAAAAAGCTTATTTTTCTCAAATTTCCTGAGAGTTTCCAGCTATTTATGTATTTACCATTTTGTGGTATTGTTTGGTCGCACTAATTGATTATGTCACCTTAAAATTAATAAAAAGCTTCATTAAGACCATGGCAAAGGTATGGTAACTATAGTTTAACAAGGGTATTTATGAATTGTATTGACACAATGCAAGTCCAAGTGTTTATATGGTTCCAAATAACATGAATGTTATTGTAACTTACCACCAATAATTTTACTTTTATGGAGGCTTCATCTGCAGTGTATTATCCTCTTAACAGTATTGTTGTTGTTGACTGCTGCCGTCAACAAAGGCATCAAAAATCAATATGAGATGGAGCAGCATCTCTCCTCATTTATTACATTTCCACAGCTCACAAGCAGCACCGAAAACTCAAGGTCTCCTTCATGTCTGAGCGCCCTCTGAAATTATGTGCTGATGACACCTAAACAGATTGTGTAATTACTTTTGGCCCCACAGCCCTGGCCTGCAACACCGCCTTTTGGATCCTAAAGCAGATTCCAAATGATTCACGGTGTGCAAGGGTCATGTAGGGGTCATCACATGTATATATTCAGTATTTAAAAGAAGAAGACAACTTATTCATTTATTTATTCAGATTGATTTGATTTATCATTAGCCCATGTCACTCACTGCTTCACAACAGAAGAGAGTTCAAATTAGAAATAATTGTAAGTATAGAGTATCTTTACCCCAAAGCTACAATACCACTGATTTTCATGTGTCATAGTATATCTTCAATTGTTTCCCTTGGGCCACTGTTTGAAACCCTCACCATTGTTTGTGTTCGAGAAAAAGATTAAGGAAAAAAGTAAGTGAGAAAAAAGTAGAAGTAGGGGGCTTTTAGGCAAGGCAAGGCAAGTTTATTTGTAGAGCACAATTCGTACACAAGGCAATTCAAAGTGCTTCACATAACAGGGAAAAAATGCATTAAAATCACAAAGACATGGCAGAAATCACATAATCTTAATTTAAAAGTGCCATTTTCAGGCTATCCGTCAAATAGTTCAAGACATAAAAGAGAAGAGTGCAAAGAAAAGCATTTCAGTCATATGCACAGCCAAACAAAACAGTTTTTAGTTTAAGATTTGAACATTGCCAGAGTAGCGGCCTGTCTCACATCCTCAGAAGACTGTTCCAGATTTTAGCTGCATAAAAACTGAAATGCAGATTCCCCATGTTTAGTCCGACTCTGGGCACCAGCAGGAGGCCGGTCCTGAGGTCCTCAGAGTCCGAGATGGTTCATATGGCTTACATGTCGAGATGTACTTTGGTGCTAGGCCCATGGAGCGACTTTTATACAAGCAGAGCTGCTTTGAAGTCTATTCTCTGAGCCACAGGGAGACAGTGCCAGAGACCTGAGCACAGGACCTAATGTGATCGTAACTTCCTGGTTCTAGTCAGGACCCGGCAGCAGCGCGTTCTGGATGTACTGCAGCTGTTTTACAGCTCGTTTGGAGAGGCCAGTGAGCAGGCCGTTACAGTAGGATGCCAGGCTTTATCATAAATGTGTTACATTGTTGGGTAGCTCAACGGTGACACAACAGGAGGTTGTGGGGTCAATCCTGTGCCTACTGTCTATTCTGTTGCATTGTTTTTCAACCTTTTTGAGTCATGGCACATCTTATCAAAAAGATTCTGTGGCACACCCCCGGCTGAAACTTTTAACAATTTTGTTTGGAAAAAATGATGCTAATAACATCTGTGCTACTGAGATATGGCAATCGCGTTGCCTCAGCAACGTGTGCCAGTGTGTGCATGTGTGACCTGGAGACACGAAAAAGAGTCCTCTTTTTGAGATAGATCTATCTTGAGATAGATTCATGCTCCACACAAAATGTATTTCCTCTTTTTTTTTAGTATTTAGCCATGGAAAAATAGTTTGTCATTCCATAGTTTGAGACATACAACTGGTGAGTTATTGACATGGAAGCTAAATATAAATGTTTTTCATCTCAGCTTTTTATACGCTCCTTCACAATGTTCCAGTTAGTGCTTTTAGTCCTGGAGCGCAGCAGGATTATTCAGATGGAGATATCAGGTAAATGTATTCACTCCATGCTCACAAAGCGTGCATTTACTGCTGTATGAGAATGTTTAATATGTCTGCGCTTTGCTCAGTCAGGAAAATGTGTGTGGGAGATTCACCTGCTTTTACCACATGCAACTTCTAAACTAATAGAAGTCACATCCTCCAATGGGCCTAGCAGCAAAATGAGTCTGTTTCACTTTTAATACATAGTTTGTTTTGCCACATTAATGTCTGAACAGTAGAACATAAAGGTCAACATCCAATGGCCAATGTAGCAAACCTAAAAGAAACACTGCCCTATCAGTATTCTCTTTCACATTTATAACCGAATGGAACAAACTGTCAACACACAATTAAAATTATGCAAAGACTTTAAAATACAATTCATTAGCGAGGACCACGCCACAACAAATGGATCGATGATGGATCGATGATGGATCGATGATGGATCGATTAGAGTTGGCTGGGTAGAGAGACACTGAATGGGGGCGCCGTTTCAGCCCAGCAGATTCAGAACCCCCAAAAAGGATTTAAAATGAGCAAAGATGGTCTGGATCTCAAAGTAAAGCCTGGCTGAAAATGAAGATGTCAACTGAGTGGCACAAGAGAAGAGGGGCTGGATAGTCGAGGACTCTATAAAGAGTAGCTGGATGGAATCTAAAAGCAGTCTGTCCATAACTGGAGAATAGGATTAATACCGGTGTGGTTGAATAGAGTTTTGAAAGAGTTTTGGGTGATGAACTGGAAGATTTGGTGAGTGCGATAGAGTTGGTGGTGTGGTACTACAATCTGAAGTCAAACGGGTGGCATAAAAGACAATACGTTTGTGGGTACCCAAGTGCATGGGTATGAATAAGGTGCGAGAGTGATGGGGTTGAGGTTCAGACGAGCAATCGTTAAACAGTGTGGATTACATGGTCGTCGCCTGGGTAAGCGAAGGCTGAGGAGAAGGGATACTTATCCTTAAAAGGAAGTTGGACAACTGCAGATGGTGCGCGATGGATGAGGGAACTTAATGGAGAGCGAATGAGATTGGAAATGAGTGGAACGAAAGATAGATGAGAGGGTAGTCTGATTTAGATGGTTCCTGAAGATCGAAGAAGAGGAATTAGACGATCGTCGAAGTTCGGTGCTGAGCATCGGATTTTGGGACAGCGAATTGAGAGTAGAAGTTGGCTGATTACGGTGAGTAAGCAATGCGGTTGACGGATTGATGGAGAAAGAGTGGCGCACGGGAGTGGCGCACGGGAGTGGCGCACGCGGGAAGTGGCGCACTGGAGTGGCGCACGGAGTGGCGCACGGGAGTGCGCACGGGAGTGGCGCACGGGGCGGTGCCTTGCGGGAACTGGGCGCGAGCTGAGGCCAGTTGAATGAGGGGGAGAGGAGCGAGAAGGGAACGCGTGGGTCCCGTTGGCTATGGAGGAGTAGAGGTCGGTGTGTGTGTGTATATGTAGACGTCCCGGAGGTACGGGTCCGCGGAAGAGGCGCATGCTGGAGGAGATGATGTGTGTCGAAGGCTATGGAGTCAAACCTACACTGTGTGGGGGGGAGACGGGGACCTGCGTTGGTGAGTCTTCTGGGGAACGTGACTACTGGAGATACAACCGACTGAAAGTTCAGACTGGGAACAGGTCAGACTCTAATAGAAAACGGCTCATGATTCTTGTTCAAACGAACGCGCTCGCTGACTGATTGTCTCTTTGTTGAGAGAGCAGAGACAAGGGCTTCTGGGTAATTAGAGGTGTGGTTAGAGTGGAGGCGTGGTTGCTGGAGGAGTAGGAGGTAGAGGCGTGGTCCCGCTCCCAAACCTCAGTCAATGATTACGTCATCAACTAGATCTATAATTATTAACAAAACAGAAGTGCCAGCATTATTATGTTTGTAGAATTTAAAACATGTTACTTACTATGACAGAGGTGAATATAGATTGTATAGAATAGTGATTTTGTATCATTTCACTGCACTAGTATTGACATCAATAAATACATCTTACCTGCAACATGAATGCTCTATTCACTTATGTCTTCAACTTCCTTTTTTTCATGGGAACAAAAAAAAACTGAAAATGCATTTTCTAGATGTTGCTGACAGTCTGGCGACGACGTGTCCTCATTCAAGTTCAAGTGAAAAACGTTTACTTTAGATCCTCCCAGGGACCACAACCTAGTATGGGAATGTCACTCACTAAACTGGCTTACCATTATTTTCAAATAGTTCTTTGAGGGTATAATTGTAATAAAGTTTTACATGTGTCTCTGTTTTACAAAGGTGGAATTTATCCTTTTGCTGGTTGGCTATATCAACATTGTAAATAATTTTTGTCCCAACTATTGTCAACATATTCCTGAAGGTTTAAAATCCTTTGCCATGACCTCAATACTTTGACCTGATATTAAGGTTCCAATTATTTTTTTTATTCAATAATTCCCAGTGTTAATCACCGGTCTGTGGCCCTCCTCTTGGTGTAGTTCTGGCTTAAGGATACAGGACATGGATATAAACATTTTGTACATTTAAAGAAAATATATTTAACGTTGATATCATAAAGGCCTATTTTTATCACATTCTGTGAGCATGTCGGCAATTTCTCACAGCTTTTTGCACCATGTTTTGTGTTATGCTGCCATCTTGTGGAATTGTCCTGGATTTCAGTAAAGTGACATCACAACATCCCATAAACCAATAATCTTTCATACAGATGGGGGTAGCTCAAATTAATGCAGTTCAAATGCATTTCATAATCTAAATGATTGCGCTCAACATTTTGGAATTTACCTTTTGGATATTTCATTGCCAAATTTAAGTATAATCAATCTAATCAGTCTCTTTTTCCCCCCATCTGGGAGTATGACAACACACATTCACATTCAAGAATCTGCACAAACAAGGATACACAAAATATATTTCAATTAACTTTTCTCTACCAAACTCAGACAGTTCAATTGACATGTAAAATACATAAATATTAAAAGTGAATCTTAGTGACTTGTTACATAATAAAAAACATAGGAAATTTACTTACCTAAATCGTTATGTTTTTATAGCTTGCAAAACTACGTAGCAGCATGACTAAATAATATGGCTTTTATG
The DNA here is from genome assembly GCA_015082035.1 of Chaenogobius annularis. Classification (NCBI taxonomy): domain Eukaryota; kingdom Metazoa; phylum Chordata; class Actinopteri; order Gobiiformes; family Gobiidae; genus Chaenogobius; species Chaenogobius annularis. Next base: position 1,105,509 of record BJKM01000002.1, read on the forward strand.
CATTACTTTTTGGACATGATTTATGTCATATTCCCATAAATCTGTATAGCTTTTGAGTTTTTAATGTTTAATCAGACAATTTCTATTGACTGGGTATCTTTCAATGGAAATCGTTTCACCCTACATTGATATCCAGGTAAATTATAAAATCAGGTTTTTGGCACAAAAGGGACTGACTCACTACAATCTGGATTAGACTACAGAGGGGGGGGGAGTTTCAGAGCCGAAAACAGGCAAATTTGTGCAAATCAGGGGTTTAACTTTAAGAAACCAAATCGGAGAAACAACAACGCCATCTGTGATAATTAATGGGCCAGACACATATTGAGAACATTAAAAGAAAGGCGCACAGATATGGTTGTTGACGAGAGAGCTAATAAGAACATTTGTTTTTATACAGAATGCTTATATTTATAAATCAGTTAAATTGATGAATGAACAATAAGTTCCAAATACATAAAACATAGGGCTCAGTGGAAGCCGCCAATCACAATCCAGGAGCAACCCTAAAGCGGCGTGCATAGGCGTGAGCCTCGCCACGCACACTAGAGTAAAACATACATACCCGGGGCCTCCCTCCCGTGGACATGCCCGAAACACCTCCCTAGGGAGGCGTCCAGAAGGCATCCGACAAATGCCCGAGCCACCTCAGCTGGCTCCCTCGCACGGGAGAGCAGCGACTCTAGCTCCGAACTCCTTCCCGTGTGACTGAAGCTCCTCACCCTATCTCTATGGGAGCGCCCACCACCCTGCGGGAGGAAACTCATTTCGAACCGCTTGTATCCCGATCTTGTCCTTTCGGTCACTACCCAAAGCTCAGACCATAGGTGAGGGTAGGAACGTAGATTGACCGGTAAATCGAAGCTTTGTCTTTCGACTCAGCTCCTTCTTACCACAAACAGCCGACGCAGCAGACGCATCACTCAGACGCTGCACCGACCGCCTGTCAATCTCACTCTCCATCCTTCCCTCATCAGTGAACAAGTACCCGAGAGGCTTGAACTCCTCCACTTGGGCAAGACTCCCCACCCACCGGAGAGGCAAGCCACCTTTTTACCGGTCGAGAACCATGGCTTCGAGGATTGGAGTGCTGATTCTCACCCAGCTGCTTCACACTCGACTGCAAACGCGTCCCAGAGCCATGTTGCAGGTCAGGTTTGATGGAGCCATTCAGCGCAACATCATCTGCAACAGCAGAGAGAGATCCTGTGTTCCCCAAACCGACCCCCTCGACCCCTGACTGCGCTAGAAATTCTGTCCATAAAAGAACAATGAACAGAACCGGTGACAAAAGGCAGCCCTGGCGGAGTCCAACACGCCACTTGGAACAGGTCTGACTTACTGCGCAAATGCGAACTACAGCTCCTCCGGTCCAACAGGGACCGACAGCCCTGAGCAAAGGGCCCCGAGGTACTCCCGCAGGCATCCCCCAAAGGCACCCCGTGGGACCGACGGTCGGAAAGCCTTCGCAATCCACAAAAAGCCACATGTAAGACTGGTTGGGCAAACTCCCATTGAACCCTCGAGCACCCAAGAGAAGTATAGAGCTGGTCAGTGTTCCGATGACCAGGACGAAAACTACTCTGCTCCTCCTGAATCCGAGGTGTCGACTATCGGTCAGATTCATCCTCTCAGTACCCTGAAATAGACCGTACCAGGGAGGCTGAGGAGTGTGAATCCCTCTATAATTGGAGCACACCCCTCGGTCCCCCTTCTGAACAGAGGGACCACCACCCCACGTCGCCTGTCCTGAGCACCTCCGCCGACCGCCACGCGATGTTGCAAAGGCGTGTCAACCAAGACAGTCCGCAAACATCCAGAGACTTTAGATACCTCCCCTGGGCGTATCTCATCCACCCGCGGACCCACCGAGGAGTTTGCAACAACCTCAGGTGACTTCGCTTGGGCTGAAATGGATGTAGTCAGCCTCTGAGTCCATCAGTTCCTACTTCCGCTTCGGAAGACGTGACAGTGGGATTAGGAGGTCCTCAAAGTACGTCCTTCCACCCTCCGACGACATCCCCATTCGGTGGTCACATCCCCACCCGCCACCGTAAAACGGTATGTTGCTGGAACACTGGCTGTCCCCCTCCGAGGCGCCGACGGTTTGCCAGAATTACCTTAGGGTCTGTGATATATCGTCCCGACCATAGTCCTCCTCGCAGCCCCCCCGAAACTCCTCCCAGCCCCGGTTTTTGCCTTCTGTGACAGCACACGAGCTGCGCACGCCTGGCCCGCCGAATACCCGTCAACCACCTCAGGAATCCATAAAGCCAAAGAGGCCCATAGACAATGAGTCAGAGGAACATGGTCCACTCGGACTCAATGTCCCCAAGCCAACACCCCGGGATTGGGAGAAGCTCTCCCGGAGGTGTGAAATTGAAGACCCTGCTCGGACAGCGGCTCCGCAGAACGTTCCCAACACCCTCACTATACGCCAGTGGGCCTGTCCAAGGTCTGTCCAGCTTCCTCCGCTTCCAGCGGATCCAAACTCACCACCAGTTGGTGGTTTAAGTTGACAGCTCCGCCCCTCTCTTCACACGAGTGTCCAAGATCGGAGGTCAAGATGACACGACAAACAAAGTCGTTCAAATTGACCTCCGGCCTAGGTGTCCTGGTGCACGTGCACTGTGGGACACCCGTTGTGCTTAAACATGGTGTCGTTATGGACAGTCCGGTACTAGCACCAGAAGTCCAATAACTGCACACCGCTCGGGAATTAATAGATCGGGGGCGCCGTTTCTTCCCAATCACCCCTAACTCCAGTGTGTCACTGTCGTTGCCCACGTGGGCGTTGAAGCCCGGCCCAGTAGAACAACGGAGTCCTCCGGTCGGTGCCACGGTCTCAGTAACCCCTCCCAGGGACTCCAAGAAGGCCGGTACTCAGCACCGTTGTTCGCCTTGGCCGACACCACAGTGAACGAGGACCTGGTCCCAACCGAAGAAGCGTAAGACGTCGACCCTCTCGTTCACTGGGGTAAACGTCCAACACATGGCGGCTGAGATGTGGCGCAATATAGCAAGCCCACGCCAGCCCGCGACCCTTCTCCCCGCAGCAACACTCAGAGAAATGGTTAATACGAGCGTCCAGCCCCTCTCAGGACAACCCACAAAAATATGAAAAAATGTAGAGCACTACGAGAATAAACTCATTAGATTAACGAGAATAAGCTTGTAATAACTAGAATAAAATGTTAATTAACAAGAATACATTCGTAAACGACGAGTTGGTAAATTGGCAACTAAATTGGCTGTCCAGTCTCTGGTTGACGAGTTGGCCACCGGGTGTACTGCCCAAAGGCACATGGACAGGCTCCAGTCACCCGCGAAACTCCTAACGGGAACAAGCGGTAGATAACCCAATGAACAATGAATGAATCAAAGTCATATATTTATGAGAATAAAAGTCGTAGTGCAAAAATAAGTCGACAAATTTAAGATCCGTTCGGGGCTGGAGTCAACGTGACCGTCTTAGGACGCATACGAATGGGCTTGGAAGAGTAAACATCTTAGAACTACATAAAAGCAAGAGCAGATCGCCACTTGCAGTTTAGCAGCACCTTTCCTGTTACGCATCATTCACAAACATCTCTGGCCTCTGGCCCGCGGTAAGGTACAGGGTCTGGAGCACTGGCCCCAGACCAGCGATACAGGGTCTGGAGCTCTGGCCCCTGGCGCAGTGCGCATGGCTCCACAAGCCCGTAGTGCTGTGTTGTAAAACTGTTGCACACAAATAACTCATATGAACGGTGACTTTATACAAAGTTTAGAAGGATGAAGCGGCCGAAGTCGAGGGAGCAGATTATTGGTGAAAATTGTCCAAGACTCCCTCGCCTACGGCTGTGGCTCTGACCACAGTCAGTGTCCTGCCCACTGCCCAGGAGCTGAGCTCAGCACGCAGACCCTTAACCAGAAGGACATGGGGGCACTGCATGAGGGAAATGATTGTTTGTGATCTCTAAAGGGTCCGCATTTTAAAGTTATAAAGATCTATTGTGTTAACTTTTAACTCATCCAAGCCATTTTGACTGGCTTTTTTAACATACATGTTAATTTACGAGTTTATTCTCGTTAATTTACCAGAGTTTATTCTCGTAGTGCTCCACATTTTTTTTACTTGGGTTGGCTCTTATACTCCGTCGCACAAATGTAGATAAGATCACCTTTATTTGTCCCACAATGGGGAAATTCGAGTGTTGCAACAAAGGGTACAGAAGCAGATTAGGTACAGTATAATAATAAAAACAGATTATTTCGAGAAAAAAAAAGAAAGCTCTTATAATCTTAATAATGATAACACTCTTATTTACAGCTGTCATATGGACAGAAAATGTAAGTCACTTTACTAAAAATAATAAGATAAAAAATAAGTAGAGAATGTACTGACTACACAACTATTTGAGTAACAAGTCCTCCAAATCAAATATCATATTTAATATTTTTTGTTAGATCTAAAAATAGGTTTAAAAAAGCGTTGCATCTCGTGTGACAAAACAGCGCCCCTGCAGGTCTTGTCTAAATTACACTCAAGTCACTAGGCGTGTTCAGGAAAAGGAAGTCAGACGCTTTCGACTTTATGCCGACTTGCGCTGACGTCATGAGTTAAAATCTCGTGAAATCCAAACGGGATCAACCAATTGGAGCAGCCACTGGAACTCCCATGCGTTATTAAAATTATAATTAAAAGCTTATTTAATAGGCCTTTTTTACTTACGCTTAAAACAGTCTGAAACTACCCTGTTTTTTCATTTTTTAAAAATTGTTTTACCTCCTTTCTCGGTGGCTCAAATACCTGATATTTGATGCTCAAGATTATCGTCGACCAAGAGATAGGGTAGTAGAAAAAGATTCAGTTGTAGTCATCTGGACTCTGTTTTAGAAAAAAAAAAAAAAAGATACGTTTCGACTCATTCTCAATCAGTGAAACAAGTCTGAAAACTCCTGTGTTTTATATCCCTAAGCTCATGTGAAAGCCCTCGCTCACAGGGCTGCCTCACCTTGAATACCTGTTTAGCATCAGAATGCCTCAGGCGTCTCCAGGGTTTCAGCAAACCATTATAAACAACTGTAAGGTTGAATCTTAAACCTCCATTACGATTTAAGGAAGGATTCTCTTTTTTAACAAAGATTGCCTCCTTAAACCCTCAAATCCAAAAATCAGGTCCCTCGCGGACGCGTCAAGCATAAACCTACCTTAAGCGCAACTGAAAAATCTATGAAAATCTGGCTAAAATTCATGTAGTGTGTCCTCAATTGAATACAGTGTGTGGGATTTTTAAAAAAGGGGTTATTATTTTGTTTGAAAAAGTATTTTTTGCATGCATGTGATGAAAATGTTTATTTCATTTTAAATTTTTCTTAGAACGTTGAGTTTGAAAGTAATATTTACAGCCACTATCAAAAAGTTTTTGTACACATATACTTGTGTATTTTTATGCATTTTTGTACTAGTATTTTTTTTTTCTTAATTTGCCTGTAGTTGAAGAATTGCCCAAATAGAAAGTAAATGTTGTAAACGTTCACACTAGTTGCACCATCCAAAATATAATTTGGCCCAACTTTTCAGCCACTGTCTGACGCAATAGATGGGCAGGTGTAGTGTAGTGTTACAACCCAGCTGTGCTAGGGTCGGGGGAAATAACAAAAAAAACATAGTGGAAAATGATAAATAAAGTTGTAATGTTTAATAAACAGGTGTGTAAAAGATAAATTAACAGAAGGCCAGGGGCCATAACAGCAGGCTTGGACGTGGAAAAACCCAAAGTGAACTTCAGAGAAACACAACAACACAGACCATATGGCCAAACTGCGGAGACTATCAAGCTGAACATTTAACAACTGTCTGACTTTTGACCTGTGTGCATGTTACATGGGAATGGCAAGGCAATGCAAGGTAAGACAAGGCAAGTTTATTTGTAGAGCATAATTCGTACACAAGGCAATTCAAAGTGCTTCATAGAACAGGAAAAAAAGGCATTAAAATCACAAAGACATGGCAGAAATCACAAAAACCTTTAAGAATTTCTCTAAAGAAAGACCTTTTAATTTAAAGACATTTAAAGGTGCTATTTTCAGGCTAGCCGTCAAATAGTTTAAGACATAAAAGAGAATAGTGCAAAAAAAAATATTTCAGTCATATGCACAGCCAAATAAAACAGTTTTTAGCGTAGATTTGAACATTGCCAGAGTAGAGGCCTGTCTCACATCCTCAGGAAGACTGTTCCAGATTTTAGATGCATAAAACTGAAACATAGATTCCCCATGTTTAGTCATGACTCTGGGCACCAGCAGGAGGCCGGTCCCTGAGGTCCTCAGAGTCACTAACATGTCTGAGATTTACTTTAGTGCTAGGCCATGGAGCGACTTTTATACAAGCAGAGCTGCTTTGAAGTCTATTCTCTGAGCCACAGGGAGCCAGTGCAGAGACCTGAGCACAGGACTAATGTGATCGTACTTCCTGGTTCTAGTCAGGACCCGAGCTGCAGCTGTTTTACAGCTCGTTTGGAGAGGCCAGTGAGCAGGCCATTACAGTAGTCTAATCTACTGGAGACAAACGCATGGATAAGTCTCTCCAGGTCTGGTTTAGACACTATACTTTTTGAATTTGGCAATGTTTTTTTAGATGGTAAAAAGCTGCTGATGTTATTGATCTGACGTGGCTGTTTAAATTCAATTCTGAGTCCATTATTACTCCCAGATTTCTAACTTGATTTGTAGGTTTTAGAGCGAGACTCTGGAGGTGACTGTTAACACTTTCTCTTTGTTTCTATGGGCCAAAGACAATGATTTCAGTCTTGTCTGAGTTCAGCTGGTGAACGTAGTTTTACATCCACACACTGATCTGTTGGATGCCTCTCCTCCAACTTAGATAGAACCTTGTCCTTTATATTAATCATGTTGACTACCAAAAAAAAAACAAAAACAAAACACCCAACTCACCTGTTTGTTTACTGCTATAATAATAATGTTTTCCTATTTGATGCCATTCTTTTTGTGTTCAGCCGCTACACACGACACTTGCTGACCAGAGCTCAACAAGTGATTGCAGTGGATTTTATGGAAAACTTTGTAGAACGAAATAGACAGGACAATGGTCATCATAGCAATGCCACTTTCCTCCAAGCAGATGTCACCAAGCTTGAAATTCCCCAGAACAGGTGCATCATTTGAATCAATTTTTGGAACATATTAATCCTTAATATGTTTTTCAAAACGTCCATTGAATAATTGTTTCTTGTTCGCTCAGTATTACTTCATCTTCTCTAACTGGCTGTTGATGTATCTGAGTGATGAGGAGCTCCACTGTCTGACAGAGAAGATGTTGGGTCCTGCAACTATCATTCAGGTATAAATGACATCACCAGAATCATGAACTCTAAGAAAGACGATGAAAAGTAGTTGGTTTGCTTGAATGTCATTAGGGCAGGGGTCACCAATATAGAACAGCTCAACCAAAGCTCTGCATTTTGCCAAAAACTCCACAGGGCCTATTTATATAAGAACTGGGCATGTAGCGATGGCAACAGATGAGACAACCAGCTCCATGTCACTTTTTATTTTTATCAAAATACACAGAATAATCGAATGGTTACAAGCCACTAAATTTGCCAAACCGAAAGTGACAAATCCCACACATGCAAGCGGACATTGCTGGATCTGCAGCGCGATGCTCAGCAAAGGGCACTGTGTTTTGATCAGGTCAGCAATATTTTAATCTAAAGACAAGCTAAAATGAGACAAATAATGCTCAATACCTTTGTGAATGCCATGAGTAGACTATTAGAGAGCAGAAGAGGAGCTGTCAGCGTAGGACAGATGACCACTATCAGACCAGGACCAACCCCGAACTAAACCTGGTCTAGCTCATGCAGGACTAAAGTTTTAAATCAGGACTCATCTAGGACAAAATCCAATCCAAACATGTTTAAAACAGGTCCAACCCAAACCAGGACTCACAGAGGCCTTAATTAGGTCCAAACAGAGCCACATGAGGAGAAACTGTTAAATCTTCACATTTCCATTAAGACTATATTTTTCTTATATTTGCTTTGCCCCTTTGCTTGAATTTTGACAATTACATTAATTAACTCTTTGAATGAGTTGTTGCTAGATGTAATATAAAAGTATTTGGTTTCCTAGGTTTCTGGAGGCTTTCAATGGCATGAACAAGAGATGATCCATAGCAGTAAACAACTGTGTCAGCAGCATAAAATTGCATGTTAGCATCAGAGACACTTTGACCCAAGTCATGGGTACAAGTGATGTACAAGATAATAGGAGGGACCTGAAGATTGAACCTTGTGGCACCCCCTTGTGGACAACAACAAAATTAGAACAAAGACCCTCATATTTAATGCATTGAGTCCTGTTATTCAGTTCATTTGAGAACCATGCGACTGCACGAGAACATCATTTTGATCGAGATGCACTTATCTTCACTAAGAATGGTGTCTGCCAGTCTGTGGGAATGCTCTCTCAAACCTACCAGGAAAACAGCAAGGCCCAGTGCGTCATCATTACACATCATTTTGAAGGACATTTATAATAGAATTACAGTGACAACTTAGCAGGTAAAAGTTAAATTGAACAACTTTATGAAAACAGGGTTAAGATGTACAAAAGGGATTTTGCCTGATGAAGGCTAATAGCCTCACTTATAAATACATTTCACTTTATGCAAGGAAGACATGACGTGATTTTTCTGTGACGATTTAAAAAAAAAAAAGTTTTGTAAAACATAGAATGTGTAATTTTGTTTGTAAATGTGTTACATTGAAAGTAATATTTACCGCCACTATCGGAAGGTTTTTGTACACATTATATAGAAACAACAAATATTTTTATTTTTTGATGTATTTCATTTTCCTAAAATTGCTGTGGCCAAATTTGCCTGTAGTTGAAGAATTGCCAAAATATAAAGTACACGTTCACACTAGTTGCACCATCCAAACGTGATGTGGCATTTGGCCCAACTTTTCAGCCATTGTCTGATGCAATAGATTGGCAGGTGCAGTGCAGGTTTAGGTGTGGAAAAATTCAGGGAAAAACAACAACGCACATATGTGGCCGACATGTGAAGACTATCAAGCTGAACATTTACTAACTGTCTGACTTTGATCTGTGTGCATGTTAGATGGAAACGCCTCTCTTCCAACGTAGATAGACCCTTGTCCTTTATGTTAATCATGTACCAAAAAAATACCTCCCCTCTTTTGCTCTCACCCGAATGGTGGAAAGAGTCTGATGACAGCCCACACCACCTGCAGCGCACCACCCACATTTAAGAGTGACAGGATCAACAGTACTGATTTACTGTCCAGTTCGCTCATCCTGACAGCACCATGGACGAAGGTATGGAGACATCACTCACACTATTAAGTCTCAGATGATAAATTGACAACACTGCCTGTGACTGCACTTTTGGCACGTGCTTTCTGTCGCAATTGTTTTGAGCTGGGGGAACAAATCCCTCTCTCAATGCAGAGTTGGAATGTGTCACTATGTCAGCAAGATCCATGAGTGAGAGTGGTCAATGTGGTATAAAACAGAAACTCAAATTCATGGATCATGGAAAGAGGTTGGTTCACAACTATTTAGGTTTTTTTATGTAACATTAAAATTTAGGCAAATGATTAAAATAAAACATCCAATGAACTTTGTGAATCAAGTTAAATGTTGGTGATTAGAATCTAAAAATAAGATATAAAATTTGGTTTATATCATTCACTGTATGTTCCTGGTTTATTATGTGTGGCTTTTACAGTACGGGACAACATGACTCAGTTTTGGAGGACACACTCTCAAAATGCCACTTTGGAGGAGATGATGTTGGACACTCATGCTCAGGAGCTGACAGAACAAGAGCTGCCAGAGATTCTGTCCATGCTGCCAAATCTGGAGACCTGCAGAGTCCTGGAGCTTGGAGCTGGTATTGGGTAAGGGTCAAGTGTAAAATTTAACAAGTAAAATTAGAAAACCGTCAAAATGGAAAGATTACCAAGGGAAATCTTTGTTGGAAAGCTTTTAGTATAGGGGTCTAACCAGTAGCATATACTGTATGCCAGGCTTGGTGCAGCTGGCACCAGCGTCATGAGTTCAATTTCCGGATTCTACAAATTGCTGAGTGTTCTCACTGCTCTAACCCCCTTTACGCTACACTATTCTGTCTACTAAAGCCTACGTACCAAATAATAATAAAAAATACATATATTATAATAGCGCCATAATAAGCCAACTTTTCCACAAAAGTGTAACCATGTGTCATCTCTCGCGTGGCCTGTTAGTTTTGTGTATTTGCGACCCCCAAACCCAAAAAAAATGGTTTACCTGTAATGTGATAAAGTAGCCTTATGTCTATTGATTGATTTTATTTTGTGGGCCTAGGCCCAGATAAATTAATTTGGTAGCTCAGCAAACAGGAATTTACATTTACCACTGCATTTGAAGGGTGTCAAGCCATATTTAAGAATGTTGCATGAACTACATCTGCATCAACTGGGGGACCCCATGGGGGTCCTGATCCCTAGGTTAAGAACCATTGTTCTAAGCTAATAATGAAGAACCTAAGGCTGAATATATACATTGTCAAATTATGGTGATACATTTTTAAGATTTCCAAGACCAAACCCTCTATCCACCCATCCAAGGGGTCCTGTTGTTTAATCTGAGATGAAAGTGGCACAGTCAAATTCTACCTGAAGGAAAACAAATGTTCTAATAATTTGCAATTATGCAATTCTAATTAAATTCGAATTAACGCCCAACTCATCAATGCATTTATTTCTCATTGTCACTACCATATTTGTTTACAGTTATAATAAAATGTTTCCTATTTGATGCCATTCTTTTTGTGTTCAGCCGCTACACACGACACTTGCTGACCAGAGCTCAACACGTGATTGCTGTGGATTTTATGGAAAACTTTGTAGAACGAAATAGACAGGACAATGGTCATCATAGCAATGCCACTTTCCTCCAAGCAGATGTCACCAAGCTTGAAATTCCCCAGAACAGGTGCATCATTTGAATCCATTTTTGGAACATTTTAATCCTTAATATGTTTTTCAAAACGTCCATTGAATAATTGTTTCTTGTTCGCTCAGTATTGACTTCATCTTCTCTAACTGGCTGCTGATGTATCTGAGTGATGAGGAGCTCCACTGTCTGACAGAGAAGATGTTGGGATGGCTGCGGCCTGGTGGTTTCCTCTTTTTTAGAGAGTCCTGCAACTATCGTTCAGGTATAAATCACCGCAATCATGAGTGCAAAGAAAGAGCATTAAAGGTAGTTGGTAGGCTTGAGTGTACAGATGAAATTTATATTTATATATTTGGCATGCTCATATCATAGAATTAATTATATATTATAGCATTCCTTCTAAACTAAATCTGCTTTGTTCAGGTGACTTTCAACGTGAATTCAACCCAACTTGCTACCGCACTGAGACACAGTACACACAACTTATCACTTCAGCACAAGCAAAAGACCAGGAGAGTGTGCAGATAATTGGTTTTGACATTGTAATGAAGAAACAGGTCCAGACCTACATGAAGGTATAATTGTGAATCTATCATCATTGCATTGTAGTTTGTTGCCAAAGATAAACTGTCTTAATTCCTTCAAATGCAGATGAAAAACAACCCAAATCAGATCTGCTGGCTTCTTGAAAGAGTGCAAAGATCTTTAAATGGAACAGGTCATAGAACTTTCCAGCAATTTCTGGATCATAAACAATACACTCGCAACGGAATCCTGCGCTATGAGAAGATGTTTGGGGCTGGGTATGTTAGCACGGGCGGTCCCAACACAACTAAGGTATAAATCAGACATGGTGCACCACAATATTAAGACCACAAGCCTAAAATTGGTGTATGAGACAAATCTGTCAATGCTTTTTCTTCCTTTGGGTTGGTTATTATTTAGCACTACCTAATGATATATTTATCCATCCAGGGGGCAGCAGTCTAAGTAGGAATTCCCAGACTTCACACACCCCAGACACTTCCTCCAGCTCTTCCGGGGGGATCTCGATTAAGAGCTTAATTTAGAGCTCAATTAGGCGTTCCAAAGCCAGACAGACATTCAGGAGGCATCATGAGCCACCTCAGCTGGCTCCTCTCAACGTGGAGGAGCAGCGGCTTTACTCTGAGCTCCTCCTATGTGACTAAGTTCCTTGCCCTAGCTCTAAGGGAGTGCCCAACCACCCAGTGGAGGAAACTAATTTCAACCGCTCGTATCCACAATCTTGTCCTTTCGGTGATTACCCAAAGCTCATGACCATAGCTGAGGATAGAAACATAGATTGACTGAAAGATCGAGAGCTTTACATTTCAACTCAGCTCCTTCTTCACCACAAGGGTCCGATACAGCAACTACATCACTGCGGACGCAGACCGATTCGCCTGTCAATCTCATCCTCCATTCTTCCCTCACTTGTGAACAAGACCCTGAGATACTTGAACCTCCACTTGGACTCAGAGAGTCTCCATCCAGCTTGAGGGGGTAAGCCACCTTTTTCCAGTCGAGAACCATGGTCTTTGATTTGGAGATGCTGATTTTCATCCCAGCCGCTTCGCACTCGGCAAGATGTTCCCAGCAGACCCTCACGATTCGATTGGGCCCCTCAAGTCTGTCCAGCTTCCACCTCTGCCAGTGGATCCAACTCACCACCCAGTCATTAACCCTTGACCTCCTGCTTAGGCTCCGTTCCCCCCCAGCGAGGTGACGTTCCATATCCCCAGAGCCAGTTTATCTGTCCAGAAATCCGGTCATCGAGGCCTTTGACTGCTGCCCAGATCTCTCTTCACCAGTCCCTTACTGATCCTCCCGCATGTGGTGGGTTCACGTGAGGACGGCCCCACATCACTCGTTCGAGCTGTGCCTGGCTGCGCTCTGTGTGGAAAGGCCCATCAGACGTTCATTATCGAGCACCCGCTCCAGGGTGGGGCCCCAGTAAGGCCAATCCAGGAAACATAACTGGCCTTGTTAGAGAAGTCATCATAAAGGACTTCTGAACTGCTCTCGGTCTGACCCGTCACCTATATGATATAGTCTCATTTTATTTCATTTATAATTTTAGACCATTTCAGCCGTCATTTAGGCCTGATATCGTGACAGAAATATTATCTTAGATGAAACTTTATGTACAAAGTGTGAGAACCACAGGTCTATACTATATTATTTACTATTTTATACTATTTGCCCTGTTGCCTATGCCTATTTTCAAGAACAATGTTTTTCCCAAACTGAGAAGTTCAATATGGTTTAATTTTTGTTCAGTGCATGTTATCTTCGATTCATAGGCGTTTAAAGATATTAATGCATTGTTTTCAACATTCATTTCTAGGAATTTGTGGATTTGTTAGACCTGAAGCCTGGTGAGAAAGTTTTGGATGTTGGTTGTGGGATTGGGGGAGGAGACTTCTATATGGCTAAGGTAAACGAACAGATTCATTGTAATTAATGTACTGTATTGTAAAGAATTACAATACATTTGTTGCATTGACAGTTTACATTGAACATTTTCAGACATTTGGAGTAGAAGTCCTTGGCTTGGACCTGTCAGAAAACATGGTGGATATAGCCTTGGAAAGGGCAGCACAGGAGAATCTACCATCTGTATGTCCTAGTCTGTTGTGTCTTATAAAATTACTATAAAACCAATATTATCATGTTTCATATTAAAGGTTAAGTTTGAGGTGTCTGATGCCACTAAAAGGACATTCCCAGAAAGCTCATTTGATGTCATCTACAGCAGAGACACCATCCTCCATATAGCTGACAAACTGGCCCTTTTCAAACGCTTCTTTGTGTGTAACATTGCATTTTATAACAAATTAAAAGTGTCTATGAAACTGCAATCTGACAATATTGCTTTTTCCCCCCTACACTTCACTTCAGTCATGGTTAAAACCCGGAGGACGGCTTCTGATCAGTGACTACTGCTGTGGAGAGAAACCTTGGACACGGCCATTTGAAGCCTATGTCAAAAAGAGAGGATATATATTGTACACACCAACGGAGTATGGCAAGGTACAGGCATCATCGCATGACGTAAAATGAACTTCATAGTTTATCTGGCACACAGCAATTTGTACTTCAGGACTCCAGAGAATGTTTAAAAAAAAACATTCATATATATATTTTTATTTTTTTTGGGGGGGGGCGGAGGGGGGGGGGGCGTAGGCTTTATTAAACAGGGAAGAAAGCATGAAATGAGGAATGAGAGAGAAGGGAGGACATGCAGTAAATTGTCGGAGTCGGGATTCAAACTCACAAGGCTGGGCAGCACTACAGAAAATGAATGTTATAAATTATTTTCAGACATTATAACTGTGCAACATACGGTTTACTTTTCATACTTTCTTAGAAGAATCTTGTTTTCTGTCCAGTTCAACAGTAAATGTGTAGACTTTGAGTAAGTTATTTACCCAGTTGTTTGCACGTTGACTCAATATCTCTGTACGTCTGTATTTTTCTACCGTCCACCTGTTTGTTTGTTTGTTTGTTTGTTTGTTTGTTTGTTTGTAGTTTATTGAGAAGGCTGGATTCTCCAAAGTAAGAGCAGAAGACAGAACCAGCCAGTTCATCCAGGTGATTGAAATGGAGCTTCAAAAAGCACAAAAACTCAAAGATGAGTTTATTCTGGTCAGTTTGGAGAAAAAAATAGTGACGGTGCATTAAAACATTAATTAATGTTTCACACTGACTTAAACAAATATATCTCTGCAGGAATTTTCAGAAGAAGACTATTATGCCATTGAAAACGGGTGGAAAGAGAAGCTGGAGAGGTCCAAGAGTGGAGATCAACGATGGGGCCTTTTTCTGGCGAAGAGAAAATGAGATTAATTTATGTACACAAACAAATAAATTATCCAACTCCTTTCTTTTTATCTACATATGTTGTCATTTTGGAGTCCACTTGCATTAAACCTTTACATTTAGCCTACTATAATCTTTATCATAGCTTTCCTCTATGTGATTTCCATATTTACAATCATCTGAAGATATTATACTACAATTATATATTACTACACAACAGGAAAAACCAAAAGCTGCATTTGCACATTATAAGCCTCATGACTTTTCATGTTATTATATTGTAACATATATTTAATCATTTACCCCCCTATGTCGTTTCCAAAAAGGTTCATTCACCAAAAAACAAACATCAACATGACTGCGACTGTTTCATGCATAACCGGTTTACTGGTCAAACTTGTCCTGTTGCTACTTACTAACACGCGCACGGACGCACACACGCACACGCGCACCCACACACTGGTGATGTCACTCCAACAGCAGTCAGGCAAAGCAAACAGGTGCATGACACGTATTCAAACTTCAGCTGCAAATGCGTGCGAGCTGCGTGCGTGCGTCCAGTGGTCCTGAAACACTTTATAGTAGGTGACTTTATATGTGTGCGCAATGCTCCGTGTGCGCAGATTTCATTTTGAGCGGACTGCGTAACGATTGGCACTGAGATAGGCCGATGGCTTGTAAAACAACACGAAGGCGTTTGTCATGCTTTCTCGAGTTGCGCTGCGTGCTCGTTGACAACTTCCTATAATAAACGGTGTCCGCCTACTACCGCTCTGATCATTTAACTCCACACCAGGGCAAAATAGAGACGCGGAACATGGCGAAGTACACAGAGCAAGGCATTCGTCTCAGTTCGGTAAGTGTGCAAACCTTTTAGACCTACAGTAGTGTTAAAACCTTTAAGACATTTCTGCGTCTTTGTTTTGGCAGACGTGCCCTACCTTCCTGAACAGCAACTCGACCAGTCACACCTGGCCCTTTAGTGCAGTGGCAGAATTAATTGGTATGTTATATTTAAAAAAGATTGATTGCATACTTTTATAGATTACACTGGTTTGTGAGATTGCTAGAATGCTTATAGAGCACTTCCTCTTTTTTCATGTCTTCCGCAAGATAAGAGTGGCTGTATGTAGCCTACTGCGTGCACCAAGTAACTACAAGTTGGTTTTACGCTTGTAATACAATCTATTTACATCTATAAGTGCCTCAATGTTACTGTAGTTGTGAGAAAGAAAAATGTAGCATCCATTGTGATAAGAACATTGAAATACTGTAGACTATTTGTACTTGTATTTATTTTGATCTCCATTAGCTGTGTAAACTCGGAATAATTCCTATTTTCACAGACAATGCTGCAGATCCTGGTGTGTTTGCCAAGCAGATCTGGATTAACATTCATGTAGAGGCTGGTTACCCCTGCATGACCTTCACTGATAATGGAAGTGGTATGACGCCAAACAAGCTGCATAAGATGCTCAGGTACGACAGGGGTGTAACACGAGGCAGTTCAGACTCCAGGCCCCCCTCAGGGGTTTTAATACAAGACTCATTTTACTGATTTACTGAGCTCTAACATGCTCCTTTTTGTTTTGCCTCATGCCTCATCCTAGAGTCGTATGTCGTTTTTTCATGTATTGTCCAGTTTCTGTGTACGACTTACATGCAAATCTTTATACTTCATGCAAATGCCTGATGTGGAATATTCATTACTGTCACGTCATTCTGCATTTAGCTTTGGCTTCACAGACAAAGGAGGAGGAAGGGCAGGTGCACAGGCCATTGGTGTATATGGGAATGGATTCAAGTCTGGGTCCATGCGTCTCGGTCGAGATGCACTTATCTTCACTAAGAACGGAGGCTGCCAGTCTGTGGGAATGCTATCTCAAACCTACCTGGAAGCCATCAAGGCCCAGTGCGTCATTGTCCCTATTGTGCCTTTCAACCAACAAACCAATATCCTTAACCCTTTTTGTGAAAATATGTTTTATTTAACATCTCCGCAGAGCTAATAGTTCTTAATACAGTGTGTTATTGACCTTAACCAACCTTACATTCACTGGTTGTGACTGAGGACTCTGAGGCCAGTTTGGCTGCTATCCTAAACCACTCCCTCGTCTCCTCCCTAGCACAAATCCAGGCTCACTTTGACTCCATCCCTTCAAATAAAGGCACAAAGATACTCATTTGGAATTTACGCAGGTATAACATTTATTTTATCATCACTCAAGTATATTTTAACTTTCCGTGAATCCTGATTGAATACTCACATAGCCTGCTGTTTTTCATGATACATGTACAGTTTATTCATTGATACATATTTTCATTTTATCCAAAGGGCTAACGATGGCAATCCTGAAATTGACTTTGTGACTGATCCGACAGACTTCCGCCTGCCTGAGATTAAAATAAAAGAGCTAAACAAGAGTTTGAAAAACAGTGAATTACTGAAAGCAGAGCAGAATGTTCCAGACATGTATTACAGTCTCAAGGTAAACTGACATAAATGTCTCATATTATATAATGCACACAGCACAGTATTTTCAAGGTAAGATGTTAGTTTTGACTAACATGTAACGCATACGTGGGTATGTAATGCACATGTACAGTATGTTGTACATGTACATGTATGTTCTTCTGCTAAGACATTTCTCCCGCTGGAACAAAGATGAGCTTAGGAATGCTCTATACAATATGATATGTGTAATGATAGAGGGGATAGACACTTTTATGTGTTGGTAGTTGCATTACATTAGAAAATTACATTTTCCTTATTGCATTATAGTTGCCAATACATATTCTAGTGTATGATGCAGATAGTTCTGCAAACAATCACAATATACTGTAATTTTGCTTTAGACAAAAAAAAAAATCATATTTGATCATGGTCTTTTTTCAGTGATATTTCGTATTTACTTCCAGTCTTTTGAATATCTGTATAAAATTATGTCACGTTACAAATGTTGCAATATAATAAGTCACTTATTTCTTTGTGAGTCAGTTTTCTCTATGCTCCAGAATAATGAACTATGTTTTTTTTACTTTGGACTTTTATAACATAGCTTTACATGATCATATCAGAGCAATGGATTTACAATGAACATGTATTTGTATTGCAGGAATATCTTAGTATTTTGTATCTGAGGCCAAGGATACATGTAATCCTGAGAGGAGAAAAGATTCCCACAAAGTTGGTGTCACAGCAGCTGACACACGTCGAGTATGACGTGTACAAACCGCACTTCAGTGTATCCTTTCACCAAATGTTTGCATTGAGTAGAAAATCAATGACCAATAATATTATATAGTTAATTATTGTTAATAGCCAGTCCTAAGAAACTTAACTGGAGTAAACCAGAAAGACAAAGTGAAGGTGACTTTTGGCATAAACAAAACAAACAGGGAGGATTATGGCATCATGATGTATCACAAAAACCGACTTATCAAGGCCTATGAAAAAGTGGGCTGCCAGCTAAAGGTATGAAATAGATTCTGTAAACTTTACTTCAACAAAAAATGTGTCTATAACTGTATTTTATTCACATTTACAACAGGCTTGTGGACGAAGAGCAGGCGTAGGTGTCATTGGGATAATCGAATGTGACTTTCTGAAACCTGCTCATAACAAGCAAGATTTTGAATATACAAAAGAATACAGGTAAAACAGCTAGTTTTCAAAATTGTATTAAATATATTACTAGCAATAAGATTCATTTCCTAATCTTTTATCCAAGACTTACACTTGGTGCTTTGGGCATGAAACTCAATGATTATTGGAAAGAAGTGATGGAAAGAAAGAAAGAGCTACAGCGAGAATTTGAGGCGGTAGCTAAGGAACAAGAAAACACCAACAAAGGAAACACAGAAAAGCAAGTCCTGCATTTTTTCAATTTTTTCCTTTTATTTCATTTCTTTGTTAATAATTATCACAGTCACATATCAGTAGATTAGATAAATTATCATCAAGTGTGTACTTTTAAATCTTGTCTTGTGGTGCTCTTGCAGTGGTCCCACCTGGTTACAATGTGACGAGTGCCTCAAATGGAGGACTGTCCCAGTTGGTCGTTACAGTGTTATTCCTGAAAACTGGAACTGCAGTCAAAATCCAAACCCACGCTACAGGTGTAGATTCAACCACAACAAGATGTGGTTTTTTTAGCCTATTTTTAAAGGTGCACTATGTCACTTTTCTAGTCTGGTCTGTTACTTTGCTACCTCACTCCATTTTATGTTTTTGTTTTGCCTGGAATGTTCCACAGAAAGCTATAATTAAACGTATGTATCTTAAAAAACATGCATTCTTACTGTGAGACTCCATAGAGATGGATAGGTTTAAGGCCATTCTGTGGAATATTCCAGGCAATGCAGTGCATTGCATTGCAAACACCTCCATGGAGACAAGCAATTAGCGGGCCACTAACTAAAAAAGTTACATACTATAGATATTTTAATTCCATAGAAGCTGCTCAAGTCAAGAGGAAATGAATGACACTGAGGACCTGTTGACAGCCAGTTACCCTAAGAACCACAACAAACGGTAAAACAAAATGACAGCCAGTGATCTGTGTGAGTTTGTTCACTATCTGTACATCTTTGACCTCATGTCAGGTCACATGCCACTCTGTGGGTTTCCACAGCTTCCGTCTAGTGATCTCTCACTACATTTTTCGTTTTCAATGTGTGAACGCCTCTTTAAACTTCCTTCCTTCCTTCCTTCCTTGAAATTGCTGTATCAAAGTTCAAACCAAAATATGTATATGATATAATGCAAGCAAATATTATATAAAATGTAACAACGCAAGTATGAGCTTATGCTATTCACAAAGAATTTCAGGATAATTAAACAAAAGCTAAAGGGATATTTATTTGTTATTTGCCTTTCCTACAGAGAATATTCCAGGAATAAAAAGAGAGAAAAATCACCAAAGGTACTTAAGACTGATGTCACCTGTGTCACATTTCTGCAAAATTGTATCTGATTTTTATTTGTTATTTTTTTGCAGTTGGTGGAATCAGGGTCCAAAAGCCTTGCCCACTGTTTTTCAGACCCGAATATGTCCTGTGATGAATCAAGAGAACCAGAGCCTCTGTCCCCCACGCTCACAAAGGAAGCAAAGAACATGGATATGAACACAGAGCAGAGGCTAGAGGCAGCTTCCACAACTACCTCTCTCACATCAGAGAGAATCACTGTCATCAGAGATACCGCACATGCTACACATTTACACAGAGCAGATGCATCAGAGTCAAGCAGTACACTGGACCAGGACCAAAGTAAAGATACACCCACGGAGCGAGAGGAAACAGGTCACAAACATGATGACACCACGGACCTTGAACGGTACATTTTAGTTATTTTTTAATAATTATTTTAATGATTACTTTGGAGTTGGCAAGGCAAGAAAAACACTTATTTACTTCAGCACATTTCTATCTTTTTGGGGCACCAATGCACTTTCACATGAAGAAACAATCACATCCCAATGTACATAAATACAGGATAGAAGGCCGATGTGTTTTGCTCAACAACACAACAACAGTTGGGGTTCACTGTCATGGCCACCTCACTCCTGGGGTCAAATACTATATCCATCAGTCAAGTATCTTGAAGGCTTTAGGAGTCACTTTTATATTAAATGGTATAACCTACCCTGGGCCATATTTAATGGCGGTTGCAGCTGCAATAATTTTGAGGTATATTTGGGAAAGTAGTTGACTTGAACACATATTCTAATTCTTAAAGATGCTATTAACTGCTATTAACCAATTATGTTATAAATTCTGCTGCAGCTGTAAGAGGAAATCAGATGAACCATTTCAACATGTAGAGAAGAAGTTGTGTCTTTATGAAGAGCTAGATTTATCCAAGGACGGCAAGAGGAATTCAGGTGTCTCAGACAAGACTAACGAAGACTGCAAAAGTCAGGAAGAAAACCACGGTGTTAACACGCAACTGGTAACGGAGGAGGACAGCCGAGAAGCAAGAGTGAAAAGACTGGAGGAGCTGGAAAGTGAGAGCCATAAATTACGACAGCTTCTTGGTTTGGAAGTTATCAGGAAAACTCAAGGATTGCTGACAACTGCTGGCACCAAGAGCCCAAATGCAAAGGACAGCACTGTACCAACCAGAGAGATCGGCTGCCAAGCAGAATTAACAGAAGTGAGCACTAATTATTATTAAAATGCAATCTACGTTTTCTTTTGCTGTAGTAAATTATAATAATTAGTATATATATATATATATATATATTTATATATATATACAGACTCTTTTATAAAATAAAAATGATAATGAATACATTTCTTTTGTCCATCAGACGGCTGTTTCGTGCGGCAGCAAGACTCCGGTTTCCAAATATCACGAAGCATTAATCCAAAACTCTCGAGCAGAGAGTGGATTTAAGGATCCTGAGAAAAAAAAGAAGAATGAAAACCTTAAGAGTACTGGAAATGAAGACCACAATGCCACGTAGGTTTCAATTTTCAATATCAGCCGTAATTACTATATAAATGAGACTGTTTGTACTGTTAATTTCACAATAGTAAATGTGTGTTGTGATCAGGTCCGTGCTGGACAAACTTCATGACATCCGAAACAACGTGGTAGTGCTCCTCACATCCCTCCTGCCTCAGCTGGACCTGTCGGACATCAGTCTGGAGACGAATGACGTGGACAACATCCTGCAGCAGATCATAGAAGTTAATGAACTCAAACTGTGAACGTGTGGATGCACAAGTTACACAAAATTTCTAGAGTAGAGAAGCTTGCTTAACAAGCTATTGCATTCCCTGAGCGTTTATTTTGCGTTTGTTTTTTGTTGTCTATTTATATTTTTATACATTCAAATAAACATCATAATTTCAATTTTGAGTTTTTACTTCTGCCGATGAGAACAGTGCAAATGTTGTCCATCAGGGGGCGTCAATAGACTGTTTCTTTTTTTTAGATTTATCTGGCTACGAATGGTATTGGATGAGCCAATTTGTATTCTACCGTTATTATAAACTAAACCAAACCTTGTCATTATTGAATTATTATAACCCAAATCCAGAAGAGTTTATTCATCTTCAAGTTTATTGTCACGTCACTGTGCAATATTAATTAAAATTATTAGAGAGAGAGACTGAGAAAAGAGAAAAGGATCTGTCACTGTCTGGCTCTTGATATTTCTGCCTTTTCTGATTCCGACGTTTGCTCAAAAATGACAATTAATGTATGAGAATGAGTTACCTCAGATTATCTTTTTAGAGATTAGGTGCAAATGAAAACTGCCGGCCCTCTCCCCGGAGCGCGCCCTCCACGTGCATCAGGCTCTCCTTTGACGTCGCTCCTCCTTTAAAACCCTCGTCACGCACAAGGGTCTCAGAGAGGCGCCTGGTCTTGGAAGTAAAATACGTACAAACTACTGATGTCATGGAGACAGGTTTGTTTTTTCTTGCAGCATTTTGTTGTGCTAGACTCCCGCCGGTCGAGGCCTCTACTCGGGACTATCACATAGCCGTTATAGAAATCGGATGGGATTATACTGAGAGTGCTGACCCTGGAGCCGGAGCCCACCACAAGTGAGTTCAAGCTATATTCTTTTTGATTGATCTTTGACATTTACTGATCATTGATTCATAGTTTTAAAAGTTTAAAAGTTTAATGTAATTACGTCATTGTATTGTGTTTATTTTTTTTTATTTCAGAAAATTATATAAAAATGCTATCCAAAAATATATCAAGGCGGTCTATAGAGAATACACAGACTCAACTTATACTGTCCCAAAGCCAAGACCAGCGTGGTCCGGTACGCTTTGTGTTGAATATATGTTGCTGCTATTACTTGAAGTCATGTCTATTCACAATGTAGAAGCTGTGCGCGTTTATTTACAGGTATACAGGGTCCAGTGATTGTGGCACAGGCTGGAGACAGAGTGGTGGTCCATTTCAAAAACCTGGCCTCTCAACCGTATAGTATCAGCCCAGTGGGAGTCACATACTGGAAGCAATCTGAAGGTATCAGACTTCACAACCTGTGATTATTCCAGTCCAAGAATTACAGACACACAACTAATGTAGCAGCACACAATCATTGAATCACTTATGTGTTAAATAATTATACAAATATTAATGACAACAGGAGAGACCTGCTGTAAAACAGACAAAGATTTGTTAGAGATTTAGACAGCAGTTTTCACAGAGCAGCCCCATGTTTCATCATGTCCTGTTACCAACCGTCACCATTATCTTTAGTCCGCAGAGTTTCTGCAAACTCTGAGCCTAAGAGAATCTAAACTGGTGCTCTATTCTCTGCTGAAGTAGCAGAGTATGTTCACCATACTCTACTTGATTCAGTTGTCACAATTTTCATATTTTTGATATATTATAACAATAGTGCGATTTTATTTTTTTCCTTTTTTTTTAAATTTAGGGGCAGGCTATGAGGACTCAACCGCAGGCCAGGAGAAAGAGGATGATGCTGTTTCTCCGGGAGGCTACTATGAGTATGTGTGGGACATCAACATTAAAGATGGCCCCACCCAAAGTGACCCTGAGTGCCTTACGTACTCCTACTCATCCCGAGTGGATACAGTGCGTGATATGAACTCCGGTCTCATTGGTTCACTGCTCATCTGCAAACCAAGTCAGTGTACCGAACAAATCTCAGAGTTTGAAACATTTTCCTAGATTATTCTAATATTCTAAAAGATTTACACTTGGGTTTTTTCTAGATGCCTTCACAGAGGACGGACAGAGGAGAAGTCCAGCCTTTGTTTTGTTGTTTGCAGTTTTTGATGAGTCCCAGAGCTGGTATGGAGAAGTGGGGGAGAGAAGAGGCAGAGAAAATTTCAGGAAAAGCAATACCTGGACAGAATATCACACTATAAATGGATATATCAACTCCACATTACCTGGTTACCAATTCTTGCTTTATTGTACATATGTTATAGTCGTTGGTGTGTAAGTTTGCTTTATTTTTATGTGTGTAGGTTTGACATTGTGTCATGGTCGTGGTAATGTGTTCTGGCATCTAATAGGTGTGGGCACAGCTCCAGATATCCACTCCATTCAGTTCCATGACCACACTCTACAGGTATTGGCTCTCAGTATATATGATAAGGTAAAAGAACAAAAACATTTGATGTAAGTACTGTGTTGGTTGTTAGGTAATGTCCCATCGTAAAGTCACTGTGGAGATCACCCCAATGACATTCATCACTGCCGAAATGAAACCCACCTCTGTCGGTCACTTCCTTATCACCTGTAACATAGTGGCTCACCGTCATGGTAAGACAAAACACACAAAAATGGCACTTTTTTTAATGTCAGTATATATTTAAGTAACAAGGCTCTTCCTTTTAGCTGGCATGAAGGCCTTATTCACTGTGGAGAAGTGCACTGACATTGTTTTACCCGAGCAGCGTAATGCCAAATACAAGGAAGACAGTGACAGTGATGACTATGATTACATTTTCAACGTGATAAATATTGAACCCAAGAAACCAAAAGTGCAAGCTAGAGCCAGCGGAGGACAAGTGCCAAAAACATGGCACCATTTTATTGCAGCTGAGGAAATCCTGTGGAATTATGCACCTCATCTAAGGCACACAGCCAGGTAAACATGGACTAAGCACTGATAATGTTACTGTTAAAGTCTAAATATTTTTACGTATTTGTCGTCACTTCAACAGTGAGATGCAGTCTCCATATTTGCCCGAGGTCCCTCACCACCTGGAATACAAATATAAAAAAGTTGTTTTTGTGGAATATTCAGATGAATCATTCACCAGGAGAGTTAGTCCCCCCAACACACTGCTGGGCCCACTTTTGAAAGGAAAGGTCAATGATCAGTTTCATGTAAGTAAACTATAAATATTAAATAAAAAAATTAACACATAATGTTTCACTTCTTTATGAGACATTTTAATGGTGTTCTCAGATCACTTTCAAGAACTTAGCCTCTCGTCCTTTCAACATCTACCCAAATGGTCTTACCAAAATTTTGCCACTGAAGAAAAATACAAATGGTATACATTTTTGTGTTGAACACTTCTGAATCAGCCATTCTATATTTATTTTTTAATTGCTTTTATTTGCTCTGTCATGAGACAGAAGCAGAGAGGGATTTGCGTACAATGGGAGTTCCCCCCAACAGCACTTTTGGATACATTTGGAAGCTCACAGCCGAGGACGGCCCCTTAGATGGAGACCCCCAGTGTCTCACACAGCTGTATCAGAGCACGGTGTCACCAGAAAGAGACTTGGCCACTGGGCTGGTGGGCACACTGCTCATCTGCAAATATAACGCCGTCGACTCAAAAGGACGGTTGGTAAGTAGCCTAACACAAATCCCTCACAGGAATGGCCATTACACTAATGTTTTCTTCGTTTTCACAGCTGAGTCCAGACAGGGAATTAAGTTTGATCTTTGCTGTTTTTGATGAAAACAGAAGTTGGTGTTTTGAAGAAAACATGATTAAATCAAAGCAACTCACTTTGTTAAACAATACAGATAGTGAGTTCTACAAATCCAATATTATTCATAGTAAGTTTTACTCTACAATTTAACAATGGTTTATACCTTAAGTATGTTGTTTTTGTTTGTGTTTGTTTGTTTGTTTGTTTGTTTGTTATACTGCAATTATTTCTCATCCAAATTCATTACAGAATTTGACTTAAAAAATATGATCTCATTGGGACTTCATTTACTCAAGTATAACTTCCTCCGTTAAGGTGTGAATGGGCTCATGTTCAGTGGACGACAGTTTGTCATGTGCCAGACTGATGTCACGTTCTGGCATATTGCTAATGTGGGAACTCAAAGTAACTTCCTCTCAGTCTACTTCACTGGGAATCTCTTTGAATACCAAGGCATTCACCAGTCAGTCCTCACACTCTTCCCAATGACTGCCACCACGGTTTCCATGGAGACAGAAATAAATGGTACAGTACAGAATCAATCTTAACAACTCAATCTTAAATGTTGTACTTGACTCGTCTTTATTTTATTTACTGATTGTTGTTTTACTCAGGTGAATGGGAGATCAGTGCATTTGACAGCAGCAGCAAAAGCAGAGGAATGAGCATACTTTATTCAGTGCGTCCATGTGAAAATGGAAAACTCCCTCTAGTAGATCAGGATGAAGAAGAAGATGTTTTTGATTATTTAGATTACATAGACTTTGGACCCAGAGGTTCAAGACCCCTGAATCAAACTATCACTGTTCGAGTGTGCAAGAAGAGAATTAATGATACACAGTTTGAAACAAAAGACACCAATAAAGCTTTACGGTGTCAACTTAAAAATGTGACAGTTGCACAATTAAGTAGTGTCAAATCAAAAAAGGTGCAAGAAGAAGAAATTCCACTGGATATTTTGAAGGAAACTGATGTTAACATAAATTCCGAGCATCTAAATGTGAGGTTAAAAAGACAGACATATAGAAATTGGACAGAAGACGACCTTTTGTCAGAAGAAATAACTAGTGACTGGTTAAATGTGCAAGAGTTAGAAAGCAAAAATGTCTCTTCCACAAGCCAAAAAGAAAATAACGAGATATTTAGTGACATTAATTCGACTAGGTATGACCTTGAAGGGGAGATTTTACTGGACCCAACAAATTCCATGGAGTCAGAGGCCAAAGAACATTACCCACCAACAAACATAGAGAAACAAACAGCAGACTTTGATTTGGAGTTCAAAAATAACACAGAGAATGAAAATGTAACAAGTATTTCTCTGTCTGTCGATTATGATGATTACAGCCAGGAGGTACTGCAACATACAAATATTTTTTCTTCTTCTTTCTACAAAGAAAATCTTATTAGACCCCTTTTTTCTTTGCAGGAGAATGGAACAGATACATTTTACTCTGACTACTTGGACATGCGGTCAGGTGAAATGGGAAGTCGCCACTATTACATTGCAGCAGAAGAAATCACATGGGACTATGGCATTAGGAGACCGTATCAGTTTATCAAACCTAGGTTGGGACACTGTTGCTTTTCAAAATGTGTTGAATCTTCTTTTAAACCACTTGAATTGTGTCTTTACCCCTTTAGAGAGATGCGGCGTGGTATGCGAAAGTTCCTGTTGGAGTATAAGAAGGTTGTATTTCGAGCTTACAGAGATAAAGACTTCCAGCATCCTGTTCCAAGAGGAGAGCTGGACGAACACCTTGGAATCATGGGGCCGTTCATCAGAGCTGAGATCAATGAGCTCCTCACAGTGAGACTTGCACTTAGCCCTCTTTCCCATGCCATGTTTGGTCTTCTTTGGGGCCTTCTAGAAGTAGGCAGAAAAAACTATTTTCCTCTGTTAGTCTCAACAATGAAAGAATCAGAATCAGAATCAGAAAAGGTTTATTGCCATTGTCAATGAACAAAATTCACAAACATAGGAACTTGTTTCAGCGTTAAGGTGCAACATAAAACACTGATCAATAATAAAAACAACATATATGAAATCAAAAGGGCATGCATTAAGAAACAATTAAATTGTCTGAAAATCACTTTTGAAACTTTATTTTAGTTGGTTTTTAAAAAAATGCATTTTCCTGTGTCAAAAATGCATGCATTTGCCTGTGGCAGAAATACAATAAAATAAAGAAATATTTTTAACAATTGTTACAAACACAAATTTAGTGTACATTTAGTACTTGCTGAGCTTTACTTTCTATGCTTCATGACAGGTTGTCTTTAAGAACAAGGCATCAAGGCCTTACTCTTTTCACCTTCAAGGAGTTTATGACCGGAGCCAAGGAGCTGGCTCGGGTCAAACATACGCTTCTAATGCTCCTCCTGGAGTCCCTGGAGATCCAGTGGCCCCTGGAGAGGCCAGAACGTACATCTGGAGAATAACCAAGAAACAAGGTCCCTCTGACAAAGAGCTGAGCTGCAAGACAGGCGCATACTACTCTACACTGGACAAGGTTTGTCTGGGCCACAATTAAAAGCACATTGTATTAATAAATAATAATAGCCACTGAGTTACTTGCATGTGTCTGTAACACTGTTTTAACTGCACTGAATGCTTTTAAAGGACAGAGACCTTCACTCAGGTTTAGTTGGTCCTCTAGTTATCTGCAAACCTGGCACCCTTCAGACCAAGCTGAACAGACAGCCAGATGTCCAGGAGTTTGCACTGCTCTTTCACACATTTGATGAAACTAAAAGCTGGTACCTGGAGGAGAACCTTCAAGAATACTGTGTCCCTCCGTGTCGAGACAACCGTGCAGAACCCTGGTTCCTCACCAGCAACAGTTTTGCAGGTGAGAGACAAAACAGACCATCCATTTCCATACATTTGTGTAATTTTCAATGTTTAGTTATAATATTAATGTCCTCTCTCTGTTAGCTATCAATGGGTATGTGGCCGAGACACTGCCTGGCCTGTTAGTGGCTCAGCACCAGCTGGTCAGGTGGCACCTGCTCAACGTGGGCAGTGATGGCGAGTACCATGCTGTACACTTCCACAGTCTGCCCTTTATTGTTCATACTGGGGTGGACCATCGGATGGGGGTCTTCCAGCTTTTTCCTGGTAACAATTAATTATACAAATTATTTCTTACTGTGTGTTTACATAACACGAATTGCCAAAGGAAACACTTCCTAGTAATTGCAGTTATCAGACAGCTATGTCAGAGTAAACAATGCAATGCAATTCCTATCTCTTTTATAGTTCTTTCTTATTATCTAAAAAAAATTCAAAAATAAACACTAAGGTTTCAATGAGTAATTTGTTATTTTAGCCAAAATGATTACAGTTTCTAACATTTCTTGTTATGTTTGTGGATATTTGATATATTTATAATTAGTCTAATGTTTCTTTGTTCTCTCAATCATAATGAGGTGTTTTTGGTACACTGGAGATGAGGCCTCCCACAGTGGGCACGTGGTTAGTGGAATGCACTGTTGCAGACTACCAACTGGCTGGTATGAGGGCAAAAGTACTGGTCTACAACTCAAGTAAGTCTATTATTGTGTGTATGCAGGTATTCATCACATTGCAGAGACTGTACTTTGTATACAGAGTCACTTCATGTGTAAATCTTTCAATATTAAATCAACGAAAGGGTTTAAAGTTAAGGCAGGGTTTCTTTAGGTTCAATCAGGACTTGGTTAAGGTTAGGCAAGCGGTAATTATGGTTAAGGTTAGGATCAGTCTCCAGGAAATGAATGTAAGTCAATGGTTATGCCCCCAAAATGCATGGAAACGATTTCTATGTGCGTGACAGAGGGGTGTCACTTGAGGTGGTAAATTACGAGCCTCTTCCTCTTTAGAATTTCCTGACTTGCACCAGTTACCGTACTCAAAATGTTTTGTAACAAAAATGCACAGGTTACATCAAATCTGATACACCCTTCCAATGTTACACTCTTCCGGAAAAGGAAGCTAAAAAATACATTCATTATTACCTATTGCTGTATATAAAACATACGGATCTTATGGATATCCGGCCAAATATTGTATGTATTCATTCAGAGTGCATCTTGCCATTGGGAATGAAATCAAGAAGAATAGAGGATTCACAAATAACAGCGTCAAACCATTTAGGTAACTACTTATTGACATTTTATATTGACATTTTCTCTGTTCAAAACCGTGTCCAATGAAGCTTGTTGATACTACAACTGTGTATAGATGGCTGGGAGCCTCGTTTGGCCCGACTGGATCAGTCTGGATATATCAATGCCTGGATGGGCCAGGGGAAGATGGCGTGGATACAGGTGAAGATGTTCAGATAACAGTAATATTACAAATAATGTATCATAGCCATTTTTATCCTGATGTGTCACTTTAGGTTGATTTGCTGAGGCCCATGCTCCTTCATGGAGTGAAAACACAGGGAGTGAGAGCAAAGCTGAGGGAGCACTACATCACACACTTTACTGTGTCCTACAGCACGGACCAAGAGACTTGGACCCACTACAGGGGCAACAGCACAAGACGAACCTGTGTAAGTGCCTTGCAGAGTGATCAGTTATAACCGTATGCACTAATACTTTGTGTGATTGGGATTTAGCTTTTCTTTGGCAACATGGACAGTGTTAAGGTGAAGGAAAACACCTTCTTTCCACCGTTTGTGGCCCGTTACATCAGGATTTATCCTGTAAATTTTGTGAAAAAGCCAGCTTTAAGAATGGAACTACTGGGATGTGATGTCAACAGTGAGTATGTTAACCAACTGCATGGTAACTAATTGCATGGGTAATGGTCAGCACTTTATGTGTCTTTGCATATGCCAGGCTGCTCTCTTCCTCTGGGGCTGCAGGCGAGGCTGATCCCTGACAGCAGCTTCAGTGCCTCCTCAGTTCATTCATCGTTGCTTTGGAGCTGGAGCCCTTTCCTTGCCCGGCTCCATCAAGAGGGCCGTGCTAATGCCTGGAGGCCTAAGGTACAATATCTATTAAGAAAATATTTCTGTGTTGTTTCCAATTCTGCAGAGGTGGGTTACATTTACTCAATTTACTTTACTTTACTAAAATTGTACTTCTCAGAGTAGTTACCAGACACCATACTTCTGCTCTTTGTGCAATGCTGCTCAAACTTTAGTCAAATGTGTGGTTACTCTTCGTATTCTTTGAAAATACCAGATTTTGTGCAGTTTTAATGTCCTACCAATGCATTAATTTAAAATTCAGTCTGTCAGGTTCTTGTTCCAAATAGTTTGATATCTTTGAAATTCACTTTAATCTGTGCTCAGCCGGTGGTGAAGGGGTCGTTGCATATGTGCTGCCAATGTGCGGTGCCACTGCAGGTCGTGGGTCAGAGTCTAGCCCTCTACATTTACTGACTGCCTAAACCTTTTCTATCCCTCTTTCACGATACGACTGTCCTGTCAAAGGAAGCGTTCGGAAGCGTTTTTTTAATCTTTAAAAAACTGAAGAAGAAAAAAATTATTTGCTTTAATCTGGTTGGATAAAACCAGTGAGCAATTATTTTAGTTTTAACAACCATACATTTACATTCTATATTAAGTCACTAAACACTGAGCATTGGTTTATTAAGCTTTCTTTCTTCTCTGGCTTTCATTACTCTCTTTCTTTTAACGTTTGGGGTAAGGATTACACTACTTATTACTAATTATTTCTAAATTCACACCTTTCAAAGCCTTGAACAGCCTTCAACTTTGCTCCAACGTAAAGGATAATGTTTATTTATTATTTATACAGGGGAAGACACTCTTGATAACAGAATATCAAGATAAAATGTCAATAAAACCAACAAATAAGTTAACAAATACATAAACAGATACAGTATGTAATAAAACCATGTAAAGCAAGAGCACTGTCTTTGTGGGTAATCTTTAACAAGTGCTTTAGATATAAGATTATCCAATTTAAATAACATCTGAGTCTTGTTCCATGGATATGGAGCCTTTTTCTCCCAATTCTTTGTTGATACGACATGACTGTAAAATAAGTTGTGAGATCTCAGTCGATGAATACCTGATCTGATGTTCAGCAAACATGTTAAATAATATCTTTTACTTCCAATTGCTTGATTTTTATTATGTCTGACTTTATGGTTTTTGTCATATGTTTACTCATTCTTGTAGAACAACAACCCGCATGAGTGGCTACAAGTGGATTTTGGAAAAGTTCGCCGCATCGCAGGTGTAGTGACTCAAGGAGCACACTCACTGCTCACACAGATGATGGTAACAGAGTTCTCAGTCACTGTCAGTCAGGATGGGCATTCATGGAGCAGTGTGTTGGAGGAGGACTCACAGAGAGATAAGGTACTGTGTCTCCTGTTGTATTATTTATTTCCTGACATATTTGAGTGTTTCAGAAAAATTAGGAATTTGCAAAGAGCAGGGAGCAATTTGATCAAACTGATGAGTCAGAGCCTAGATTTGAACAGACAAAGCCAAAGTTGGCACAAGTTCTGTGACTATTCTCTTCTAAATAAAAACGTTCACTCGACTGGAACAAATGACTACAGCTGTTTTCGCTATTGCCTTGTATCTTTGCTGACTCCAAATCAGAAGGCACTCGACTTAACGTTTTACACTCTTATGTAATCTTTATTAATGCCAATCTGCTATTCATTATAAGAACATGTTGTCATTATGTGAGTCACTCTTTTTTATAAAAGGAAATGCTGTGTCTTACCAGAAACATGTCTATTTTTGTGTTCAGTTTCATTCTTAAATAGTACTTTATTCCCCAGATCTTCACTGGCAACAGTGACCCAGAGGAGGAGGCTCTTACTATGTTTGACTACCCGCTGTTCGGTCGCTATCTTAGAATACACCCACTCGGCTGGATCAATGACATCGCTCTGAGGCTGGAGGTTTTGGGTTGTGACACACAGCAGCTTCCTTTATAGCACAAAAATAAAGTGTAAATTATAAACCATCTACCTGCTGCTGCTGCTGCTGCTGCTGCTGCTGCTTAGCTACTAGTAGAGAAAAAAAACGACATTTTGGTTTTGAATAGCACTCCTTCAAATGTTAAGTTACAAAAAATATATATATTTTGTGCTACACTTAAGTTTTCACACTGGATATTGTAATTATTGAAGACATTATGGATGTGTCAACTGTTAAATGTCTTATTTTGATAAACAAGATTTTTTTCCCCTCTTTTTGAATGGGCTTTTTTTGTGCAGACTCTGTAACAAAAGCGTACAATTTAGAGCTAAAAACAAACCTTTTTGTTATATGTCTGCACTTGTGTTGTTCCGTGATGTTCTGTTCTGTTATTTTGCCTTATCCACCTCCTCCAGAAGCACAGAGTTTGTCTCACCATTATTATCATTATTATTCTTTGACATGTTGAATTATTGTTTGTATGTTCACAGACCGGGATGGTCTGACAGTGTTACTGGAAGTCAATCAGTGAAACAAAGAGTGTGTGGCTTGAGTAGGCCTAATGAAAACAGTTGTTATTGTTGAAAAGGCGTTATCAGTGTGCCATTATCAGAGGAACTTTCCAGTCATGTTGTGTTTCATTTGGAAAACAGAACATGCTTTGGCTCAACAAGCAGTCGCCTTAAACCCTCAAATATATCCACAATATTTTACAAGCTCTAAGAATTGTAATCAATCCTGACCAATTGTTTTTCTAAATTTGACGAAGTCAGTTTGAATTATTTGGTGAAATCCATGTTAGGGAGTGCACTATACTGTATAATTTGTACAATATTTACATTTAATTGTAGGCCATAAACCTAATTTCAGTTAAGTAGTAGTGCAGGCTATACTCAAATGAGCAAATGTTTATTGTATTCAAAGTATTTGCTTTACAGAAGAAAAAATAACAAATAATTCAGTGACACAACGAATCCAATTTAAAACCAATGTTCAATCTCAAATCGGGCGTGATCATCATCTTCTACATTTGACTAAAGCGACCTCTGCCTGCCACACTGCGTAAATACAGGACGGGTGAGCTTATGAACTTACTTCCTACATATTCGAGGCATGGATTGCTCTTTTGTTGACCATTCGCATTTAGATGTATGATTTAACGAAGCCTGTACTGCATTGGTCTTCTTTGTGACCTGTGCTTTATTTGCATTCGGGTACTAATCCTCCACATCAGTATTTAGTCCAGGTTTAACGCATGGGCGCGTAATAAGATAAAAAAAAATGTGCTGCTCTTCAGTTCAATTCACCAACATCACTGACCTACTTCTGCACTGATTCGGCATTCATGATGAATATAACCATATAACCAGACACTTTTCATTTCATTGAATCAAAACATTGACTACCTTTGTTATCAAATCGGGTCATTGCCTGTTTGTTTTGTGTGTGTGCGCACATCAATGATCGCTTGTGTGCATAAACTGAGCGCGGGGCCAATTCACTGGAGCGTGATCTGTGAGCGTCTGCGTGACTGTGGTGAATGAAGAGTCATACTAGGACTACAGCCCTGGATGAACTCACTGCTTCGGTGATGATAACAGACAGACGCCTGAGTGTGGATGTCCCTGAACAACTGGCTTCCTTCTCAAAGCTGTGACTTTTGGGGTTTGTTTAAGGAGTAATTGCACCCCAAACACCTGCAAAGACCTGCAAAGAGAGTAATGGACAACAACTGTTTTGAAATTACAGCTTTATTGTTGGTTTAATAGAAAATTTGCCTCTTTTTGATATAGAGAGATTCAAAGGATATGAACACAAATAATAGATTTCAAGCAGCTTGGCCTATTTAATTTGTAACGTCACTGGCCTCTGTACAACATTTCACAAGTAGGATACATAGAAATAAGTGATGAGAGGCAGTGGAGGTGAGCAGAGGCCGAGGTTTTATCTGAGACAAGGGAAAAACAACAAAGCCCTCCACTCGTGTCACTTTCACATGTAAGGCAATAGGGATCCACCGTCAATTTGAATACAGATGAAAAAACTGTGACAACAAAACAAAATAGCTGTAACATGTCCTTGTCTGAACATTTATCAGAGTTGACCAATGTTAATGTAATCACAGTTTAAGTGTCATAGCTCAGTCCCATACAGACCTTGTTGTCATGTCCCATTATTTAGAACTGATTAAAGTTTTCAAAGTGTTAGGTCAGAGGTACAGAGAATTGGCAAAGCGCATCATTAAGTTTGGATCAGACTCAGAAATGACTCGTGGCACAGTCAGTGGTTGTTAATTTTAAATAGAATGTGCCCCTCTGGACTCTGGCCTGTACATAAGAATGGCTGAAAAAAGCATTGGATGTTCTACATAGGAAAGAGGGTGTATAACAGATTACCCCCAAATCTAAACTAGGACTTGATGATAAACTTTAACACCAAGTTAACACTGTTTTCTGAAGCATTTGTCACATAGAGTGGATCAGGACCAAAGCTCTGCTGCATAGACGATCCATGCAGGGTAGCATTTCATACTCCACCGACTCTTTCACTTGTTACAACTGATTTAGCTTTCCAAAAAAAGATCGAAAAAAAAAAATAAAAGACGAAAAATAAACTACCGGTACATAAGATAGTAACTACTTTACTGAAGGAGTATACAAAGTATGCAACTTGATTTCGCAGCTAAACATTGAAAATGGTGGTTAACAATCAAAACAAAGGAATAGTAAGACATTTACAGTTGTGCATAGGACCACAAAGCTTTTAGAGCCAATATGGCTGTCATAATATATGTACATTTCGGTTATTGTGACTTAGATTATACTGCTGAGTAACAGTATAGTAGTGTAGGCTTTCATGTGAAATTACCAGAGTTCACTGCACAACCTTGGGCTTAGTCATAGAAAGGAAAGGATTGAAATATGTGTAGATGTATGAAGATCTTGATTTGAAGGATATAACATCAACATGAAAAACATAATAAAAAGCAGGGATGGCGACATTACGTAATTTTCACAGTTCTAGATTGGGGGATGTATTTTATCATCAGTTTTCTTAATGTTATAGTTGTACTTAAAATACCATTTTGGCAGTCAAGACCTGATACATACAATATAAACACACCACAGAAAAGTGTGGAGAGAATGAGGTTGAGTTCAACTGGTTTGCTGAGGACCATTTGATTATTGAGGTATGATTGTTTGTCATTGCCCTGTTCAGTGTCAGTCTCCTATAAACTACTCTACAGTGAGGTTTGTCAGTTGTCACTGATGGCTCTGTGTCAAGAGGACAGTTACCAGAATGCAGTAGCACCTGAAGTAGATGAATAATGTCACTCATATTCTCAATACTCAGCCACAGCTTGCACCTTAAAGATTCTACATCATCATCATCAGGAATTGTCCCTCAGATGCAAATCTTCTACCTTTAGAAGAATTACTTATTTTTACCCTCGTTTTGGCCTATTGTTTGCCCTATCATAGTTCTTTGTTGCACCAGTCACATTGTTTAAATGATGCACCTTACAAATGGAGGTAAGTGTTTATGATTAGTGTTTCACATAACTGCAGACTGTCCTCTGACGGGAGGTAAAGATGTCATCACAGTGACTGAGAACATTCCACTGAAGCAGCAAATGATTGCCTGAACGATTGGTGACAGGCCTGAGGAAAAAACATTTCAAAGGCTTCTTTCTTAATTATATCCTGATGCATTGTTATTTGAAATTGTCAACTTAAACACAGGCGCCAGTATATTCATAGAAACAAAATATGCAGTAGCTGTAATTGTACTGCTCAAATATAAAAATTCTCAACATAGTGTGCACAAAATGATTGTATTAGTACATTTTGATAAGCTACAGGTGTAGGCTGTGTGGGTTTCTCTAGCATATTTGGAACAACAAAATGGAATGGTTTAAGGCGAAAAAAATCAGACAAGGATGCCGTGAACACACTATCAAAACAGTCAAAGCCTAAAAAATGACTGTGATCTAGAATTTTAGAAGATTGCCCATGTATTATTAATAAAAAAAAGAAGTTAAAAGAGCTGTAATTCATGTACATCAGATGTACTTTATGTACTTCTATGGTCAATTGAGGTGGTACTGAATACAAAATAGATATGCATCCCTTCACTACTATGTATTTTAAATGCTTCAAAATGAGAGCATATTAATTAATATGAGTATATAAAATCATAACTTTCAAAGCTTGAAAAAGTGATTACAATTAGATAAAATTTCTTCCTCTTGGAGGTATTAGTTACTAAAGTTCCCACTGAAAACACATTGTTACATTACACTCTTGTGCTTATCTCATTCAAAGATTTCCATACCATCGCTGATGTGTCATACCCATCCTCCTTTGTTTCTAGAGCACATACTTTCTGTACTTTTCTGAAGTTGAGAGAACTAACAACCAATGAAAATATATTAGGGTGAGATTGGTCAGTGTATAGTAGTATATGTCTCTGGTAGAGAGGATGAATAATGCTGGTGACTGAATCCCTGTAAATACGAAAGCACTGATAAGCAATAGTCAAGAGTTACAATAGGTATGTTCCATAAAATAGGCATTATGTGTCACCTTTGTGTGGTGCCACTCAGATGTGTGTCTCTACATCCGTGTATCCAGGCAGCATGTCTCCATTGGAGGAGCTCTTGGTGTCGGCTGAGGGAGTGGGAGGCAACATGTGAGCAGTGGGGGAAGTCTCCTCTGGAGAGGCTGTGGACTGGTTTCTCTGGAGTCTGCTTTGGATCAAGGGCACGAAGAAGAGCATCACACCACCCACCATGGGAGGGACCCCAGCCAGAGAGAAGGCCACCGTGTAGTTTCCAAAATAATCTCGCAACAAGCCTAACAGAGGACATTTAATTATTAAACTTTGTCAACATACACAGAAAAAACAATGCTGAAAAATGCTGAAAAATGACAATGCTATAGTATGGCGGGTCAACTGTAATACACATTTTATAATTGCCTGATCACATTAAATAAAACATATCACCATAATGAAGTTTCACTTTGAAATAGTACACCAAATTCAAACCGCAGGAATTAATTAGTGAGAGGCCTTGTGTTACACCACAGCTCCAAACCTACACCCCCGTTACTGACTCAACATTCAAGTTCAATGTCGTACAATCAATCATACAATCATACAAAATGTATGCATTACTGAAAGAATATACACATTTCAGACTTGGAGCACATAAAGGGTTTAAAAGCAACCAAAGAGTCTGGAGTTATACTGATGTACTGGGATTTACAGTGTGTAAGTTTTCATCTTAGTTTTCCTCCACAGAAAACTATACGGATAATTTAATTTAAAAAAAAATTATGCTGAATTAAATGTTTGACACATTTTGTTGTTTGTGTTTGGACAAAAGTAATGTTAAAGAAAAAATATTTATATCAATATTTTCTAGTGTGAGTACGCATAGCGCCAATCCTGTGGGTGCCTGTTTTGAGTCATTAAATGAAAGCCAACGGAGGCGAGGATGAGTTAATAACTTTAGGGCTTCTTTATTTTATTTATTTAACCTTTATTTAACCAGGAAAACACCCATTGAGATTGAGATCTCTTTTTCAAAGGGGACCTGGCCAAGAGTTCAGCAGCACACGGAGCATTAAAAGTTAACAAATATACAAACATTAAAAACAAATAATGTAAGATCAGTATTACAGCGCAACAGTTATAAGCAGCTTACATAAAGTGCAATATTTTCAAACTGCCATAGTTTTAAAGTAAGGTGCGCAGTTTCATAAAATATCTAATAGCACAAACACTGAGCGATAAAGAGACCCATTGTCTCTTTAGTAACACTGAACCAAATTTGTTACAAGAAACTAGATCTGACCATTTCCTTTCCAGTTGAAAAGTGTTCCAAGAAAAAGACACAGAGAAACTAAAAGCTTGTTTTCGCAGCTCAGTTCGAACATGAGGGGCATGCAAGTGATAAATGTTAACATTTCATGTTTGAGCGTAAACAATAGTGGCTCGTAGTTCTCTGAAGAAGTGAATATACATAAAATGAAACCATGCCAAGAAGGGCCTTGCACCAACAGCATCCAATGGGTGTAACTGTCAGTGAAGGTCACAGGACTTTGCTGCAGAGCTCACAGTGGTGAGTGAGGCGACTACATCCCGTCTCTTGTTTTTACTGCTGTAAAACAGCAATAAATGAGTCCACAGTGAGATACACGGGAGCAGGACAGGCTGACACCTGGAGAGTGGGAGAGACCAAGGGGAGTGGAGAGGGTCAGGGTGGGGCTGCACTCGACTAAAGAAAGCCTTGGTTGACTAAAGACCTGCTCTGTGCATCAATTAGTCGACTAAAAGGGGACACAGCGCTGGCAAAAGCTATCAAAACGATTTAATATCTCAATGATTTGACCATGTATCAGTACCAAAAGTGCACTGACAAGAGAAAACATCAGTTATCGAGGAGAGACAGAGTGTTTTTGGAGGGGAGAGGAATTTCTAACCAGGATTCATCAAAGTAGCGTGAATGAAGCTAAATGCTACAGGTATATTTTTGGTTAGAACAGGGTTAAAAGTTCCAAAAAATCTATTTTGAATAATATGTGTCAATGGGTCTGCAGCTGCGGGAAGAGAGAGTACGAGAACTGGTCTGATGTCTGTTTTGTTGTGGGAGGGAAACAAAAGGAAGGAATGCTGTGTGCAAAGGTGAACGCCAACATGTCTTTTTACATGAAAATATGAGAAAGCACCAGTTTCTCACCAGCTATAGGAGGGCCTGCAGTCATGGGAAGAGCCATAAGTCCGAGGATGTAGCCAATAGCCTGTGAAGCCTGCATGGGCCCGACCAACTCGAAGGCAATAGGAGCCATCATGGTGAGAAAACATCCATCGCACAGTCCCAAGAATACGCACACGGCAATGAGCGCTTCAAATACAAAGCACTGGGGAATTAGCATGGACATCAGGCCAAGGGCTATAAAGGACACCACCTGCAACAAAGGACACTAGTCAAGATAATTATTAACAGGCACCTGCCCCTTAACTATGCAAAATAGATTTATTTATTTATTTATTTTTGCAAATAAATGAATTTGTTAGATTATGTTTTCATTCATTTATTTTATTGATTTTTACATTCGCATCCAGAACTAGAATTTATTTGTTTTATAAATTACTGCAGATGTATTGTCTCTGACAAAGACCTCACCATTTGTACAGGCTCTTTCCAGCACGTTAAGTGCTGCTGAGTGTAGTAACAGTAAACTGAAAGATATCTGTGTCCCCAATAAACTTATTAAAATAAGTCAACTACACTTGAGACAAACATGTTTTTTCATGCTAAATTAAACTAAAGCCTTAGGACATTCTTGTTTGTCGGGTGGTCGGGACATTTTTTGTTTGTTTGGAGTTTTTGATTGTGTATAGCTAATGCAATTAGTAGAATAGCCCCATTTTGGTGTACATTTTGTTCTGAACATTTTGAACACTGATGTGCATTCACACTGGCAGTGGCATATTCAGTAAGTATATTTATTTCTCCAATTCTCCCACAGCTTATATTTTCTCTGGAGCTTTTCTACTCAGGTAATGGAAGACAACAAAAGGATCTTGTCATTCAGTCTTCTCGTTGTACATGCACATGTACATTATATTTATACATGTACAACATTGCGTATGCCACATTAGCCTTACAGGAAGTATTTGTGGTAGTAGCAAAACTTTTGGTGTGGAAAATATCACACCGAAAATTGTGGTTGTTATAGACTATTTCTCTGAGAGATCTACATATATAATGTAATGTAGTACATGTGCAAGTATACAGAATGACAATCCATTACTTGACTGAGTAAAAAGGCTCCAGAGAAAATATAAGCTGCGGGAGAATTGGAAAAATAAATATACTTACTGTATTTGCCACTGCCATCATGAATGCACATTTTGGAGTACATTTTGTTCAGAACATTTTGATAAGGTAATGGTGCTAAAGGTATTGTCAAGGTTCGTTTAGAATATATGCGAGTTTGAAGTATCTTTGAGTATAGTATATTGTCCATAGTAAAACAAATACTTCAAAAAGAGCTGAGTTATTATGAAATAAGGTTATGATGTAAATTTTCCAAAACAAAAAAATATTTCCACATTTTTGTGATTCATTTTACAGACATTACCTCAACTAATACATTTAAAGACATGTTTTAACACATTTCGGTTGGACTGACATAATATCGTCTGAATATCGACCAAAATATTTTGAGATATTCATTTTTCTCAATATCGCCCACCTCTAGTTACAAGTCAATGATAACTTACACTTCAAGCCTGCAAAATTGCTTGTCCCACAGTTATCGTTGTGCTAAATACTGTAATTCTCCGCCTGGAAATTGTGTTTTAGTGTGTCTTGGCTTCACAATGTGGTCTTGTCTGTGTAAAACGTAATTTCTTTGTTTTGTTTAATCATGACAATACATGAGTTTTAACCATAATATAATATTGAGGTAATTTCCTATGACTACAGTAAATTGTTGTTTACCTGCATGTATATTTTCTTTAGACCAGGAATAAGATCGCCGAGCTTTCCAAATACCAGGCGACCCACTCCTGATGAAGCTCCAATGCACACCAGAAGAACCCATTCCTTATCAGTGCCTTTAAATTGCTCCTTCACAAAGTTCATCTAAACAAAAAGAAATCAAAATATTACTGTTCTAGGAACCTTTAATCATAACAAATAACTTAATTTATTTTATTTTAACAACACAAGTCCTCCAGAGAACATGACTGCACATAAGCTGCACTCTCTGAAGTCTCTTCTGGACATACTGGTCTATGTGAAATATTTGCTCTGCTTTGAAGGGATCTACATTCTTCAATGTCCATAGGATAGGCATGTTTAGAGACATTGAGTTAGCATACAGGAGAGATTTCCTGAGGTGAGCGATACAAAAGCCGGAACGGTGTTTACATCTGGACCTCTGCCTGAAATAACAGGCCTGACAGAGGGAGGCCTGAGTGGGAACATCCGACATCTGGATGGATGGAGATCAGCTATACACACAGCATAGCTACATTTCACCATAAAATGGACAATCAAAGATTGTGTAAACTTATAATATTTAAAATTTGAAAATGGTAAAATTTCAAACTGGTTGGTCGGGCTTTAGGTGTCTGGAGTTACAGTGCAGTGGGCTGTACAGAAAAAAACGGCTTCCAAACCCTGCAGACATTCCTCCATTGTCACTGCAACTT
Organism: Chaenogobius annularis; assembly: GCA_015082035.1. Taxonomy (NCBI): domain Eukaryota; kingdom Metazoa; phylum Chordata; class Actinopteri; order Gobiiformes; family Gobiidae; genus Chaenogobius; species Chaenogobius annularis. The sequence goes on from BJKM01000002.1 coordinate 1,146,861, forward strand.
AATGAATGTAAATGTTCATCTCACACACACACACACACACACACAAAAATTACATCTTCAGGTATCATCTATATATCTCTTGGTAAAAACGATGAAAAAACAAATGTCAAAAGAGATACCTTAAGGTTAGGTTCTGTGAAAGTACTTACCAGATGGACATATGGTACAAAGTAGCCCAGAACAGCAGTGGCTACTCCAAACGCCCACACTCTGTATGTGATGATGTGAAAGACCCGTAGGTTGAAGTACTTTCTGATTCGGTTGAGAGTTTTGCTCCACCTGCTCACATCCTGTGCATTAGTCCCAGGCTGCGTCTGCTCTGGACACATTCCGGGCGGCCCCATGCTCCCTCCAGCAGGCAGCAAAGGTTTGAAGGTCAATGCAAGCAAAGCCTGCACGAGCATAAAAATGCTCAGGATCTGAAATGTCTTGGCCAGCCCCAGAGGATAAGCCACCTTGTCTAGTAAAACTGGGAGGCCCATGGAGAAGAGGCTGGCACCAGCAGTTACGACTCCATTAACCAGCCCTAATCGCTGGCGGAAGTAGTGACCCAGGATGACCAGGGATGGCTGGAAAGCAAAGGATGAACCACATCCAAATAGTATACCATAGGTGAAATAACGAAGAATCAGTGAGCTGCAAAAGAGAGGGTTTCAGAACAATAAATAGGAAGCATAGAAGATTATCATAAACATGAAACACTTCACAACAATAAATAAATATAAATTACACTTGTGCGTAATACATACTTTGCAAATGATGTACTTAGCAGCCCTATAAAAGCCAGTAATGCACCACCGACAGCCGTCTTCCTGCAGCCAAATGAGTCTGTGAACATGCTGACCACTGGTGAACACATGAAGATCATTCCCATGGCCAAGGCTCCAACCCAAGCTGCAGAAAACCAGATAAAAGATAGTATTTAGTGTATTTCATAACTTATCATTTAAATTTACTTAGTTATAATAACTGTAATAACTGTTTCATATTTAAAATAATACTTTACTGCAATTTAAAACTTAAGTTATCTACCCTCTGTTAAAACATGTAAAAACTCTGTGATCTATGAAAAGAGAGCAAACAAATGTGGACGATCCAGGAGAGCAAAGGTAACTTTATTGACTGGCTGGGTTTCTAGACAGTAGGTCACTCTACACTAATCCAATGCTCACATGCACTGACACCAGGGACTATGACATATGTGCAGATGGGTTCATGAAGCTATGTGCGACAGTCTATAGGCCAGCATACCACATACATACACGTCTATACAACACTCTTTGTTGTAGGTCTTTGAACAATTTGTGCTGCCAGTAATGGCCTGTGCATCAGTGAGTGCAGAACACACTGTGCTGCTCTGTCTTTGTATAGATTGAAGGGTGTAGTCCCAAGAGCCTATAGTTTATTCAAACGGAACAAAAAGGGGAAATCTCTTAAGATATAGTTTATGAACAAAACAGATGCTTCCCGGGATTTAGCAGCTTCCTAAAATAACAGCTTACGCCTATTCACAAAGGTGTATCCCAACGCCATCTCCGATCAGATTAACCCAGTTTCCTTATTAGCCAGTGGAGTTTGAGCAGAGTCGAGTCGGCTTTAAGCATCTTATTTTAGTAAATATTTTGAATTTAGCCCAATGTTTTGAGTAAAATAAACTAATACAATGTCAAAAGAAAACGTCTGCATATATGGTAAATGTGTGTCACTCACATTTAGCACTTTCAACAAACAAGGTAGGCAAAGTAAAAAAGTTTGGAATAAAAATTACCCGTGGCATGTTAAAAAGAAACACAAGGACCTGTCTAAGGCAGCATCAGGATTCACGGCATATTGTCTTTATCCTTACTCAAAATAGCATGTTTTTATTCCTGCACTTTAAATGGTACACTGATAAAATAGCATAAAATTATCGTCTCATCATTCCGTTCCAATAAAATTTCCCGTCCAATAGTTTAATCCAGATTCCTAATGTTAGGCAAGAATTGTGCACTAATTATATCGGAACAGAGGGAAAAGAACAAAGAAAGGATAATGTTGTGTGGACTTGGAAACAGGGCATATTTCTGTGACAGATGAAATGCAACAGTGAAGAAATAAAAATAATGGCTTTATTGGACAGGGCTTTAAGAGACTTGTGGTTTGTCAAACTTGTCACACCAACAACATTACAACTAAACTATAAGCTATGTATTAAGATTGTCTTGGGCAATTACACCAATGGCAAAGCTTATTTTTCAGAAAAGCAAAGATACAAGCTGTTAAGTGAAGGCCACGACCTCTTAGACTCTTGTCAGACTGTGTCCAAACTTTTTATAAACGGATGAGCTGAAACTGCAGCCATCTCATTTTATAACTTGTTTATTACACTGGAAGTATAAAATATTGACAATGTAGCACATTTCGGTATGCTTTACTTTTATTAAGTAAGCAGTGGAAATCCTATTCAAATATAATTACATTATTGTGGGGCTTGGAGAAGAATATTTTTTTTGTACTTTTAACCTTCCATGAAATGTTCTCTAAATGGACGGTTGAAAAAATTTTATTGAATACACAATTACTTCCATGTTCATGAAACTCCCTACCCATGCAGCAAAGCATTATTTTCATATTGAAAGGGAATATGGTCCATAAAGACATCAAATGATCGAGATAATAATACTGTTAGGTAGTAAAAGGAATGTGGAAATGTATTATTATCATTATTATCATTATTATTATTATTATTATTATTATTATTATTATTATTATTATTATTATTATATGTGTATTTTTTTCCTAGTGAGTCAAGAACTAAATCTCTAAATCCTGTTAAGTGTAGAAATGAATTCACAATGAACTTCAGCTTTCAATAGAGTGGAATGTGAAAAATGCCAAAGTACTTCCTGAACGGCCAGTGATTTATCTACCACAGAGACATAAATCTTGATTTTTTTAAAATGATTATTATGTTGATGAAAATATTGAGTCATTATTGCAATCCATCAGAACTAGTCCTGTTGAGGTTGAGGTATAAGTATTGTCGTGAAAGAACTGTAAAATTGACCACAAAAGTGTAGAAATGTCCCTTTAATGAATGACTACACTTCAAGCTTGTTTTTGTTTTACCTAGTTTAATGATAAATGTAACAATACAAGGTAGGATATTTATATGAATGATAAACTGTAGGTTAGACAATCTACACCTAAAATCATTGTATACATTTGTATATAACAAATTGGGTTACTAGTCTCTGCTTGGTTAAAGAAGGTTTTTGATTATGTGGACCAGGACCAGTACAATCTGTTCTTGGTTTTCTAAACAGATATGCAGAAAAAAAATGGAAGTCTATTATTATGGTATTATTATTTTGTTTTCAAAAGCCTTAAACAAATATTTATGTAAATATTTATGTATGCTTGCCGTAAAATACGCAGGTTGTGGTTTGACATTTTGATTCAGCCATTATATTTAAAGTCCTTCGTAGTTTGTGCTGAACACCAAACTGGTCATGGCCTAAATAAGCCTACTAAGGGATTTAATGTTAAGAGGTTTTATTGTAGCTAAGGGCCTTTAGGTCTAGTATTAAAGTCTGCGTTATCAGAATGTCTCAAAGGTTTTTTTGTATCAAGCTAGATGTCCCAAGTTAAACTCAACTTGAGAAGGATAACCCTAGTCACATGCTGCCCTGCTTTCCATGGGAACAATTAAGCAAAGCATACACAATTAGGCTATAAGCCCATTTTTTACTTTCATTCTACTCAGAATCATGTCCTTAAGGGTAAGATTTGGGGACCACCTCAAACTGTAGAAAAAGAGGGAAACGCTGTTGAATGTAGTGGGACATGAGCAACAGACTCTGTAAATTTAAAATCATAGATAATAACTAAAATGACACACCAAATATATATTTTTTAAATCATTACTGACAGAGAGACTAATAGCAATAGTTGCAAACATATTTACAACCCTGAATGACAGTACACCCAGAAAGTGTGTATTTTTCGAGCGGGGAATAAAAAAAAGGGCTACGAGCATACATGTTTTCTTCTCTCTGTAAATCTCACTTTTCATACAATTCCTGTGGCATCAATGAGAAGAAGGGCCATTCTCTAAATACGTGAGACGGCAACATGGATCTAAATGTGGCAGGTCCTAGAGACAAATAAAAACAAAATGGCTATTATGATAATTATAATAATTATTATTATTATTATGGAACATTTGTCTTGGTCCATGTTAATTACTCATTAATTTTCAATGCATTATTTTGAGTTGCATCTTTGGGTTGCATCTTTTGCACACATGTTTAGTGTGCAGTCACACAGACCCTTGAGCTCATATCTTTTACACTAATAAGTCAAGTCTAAACCGGTGACAAAAGCATGTTATTTGCACTGTTTATTACAGCTTATTCAACTCCGGATACTCACCCACTTTGAACTGGGACGTCTTGTCCTCTGGATCTGCATGTTCCTTCACCAACATCAAGTGAAGGATGCCGAAAGAATTCTGAATCCCAAAAATAGAGCCATTGCACCATGTTGCTGCAAAGACCACCAGCCACCCGTAGCCTCCTTCAGGCGGGACAAAGCCTGTTCCAGGTCCGTGGCTCTCCACTTGAAGCCCGGACTCGGAGTCTGAAGGCGGGGAGGAGATTGGAGGTTTGCAGCCGGCCTCTATGAGCTGCACGGAGCTGTCCTCGTGGCTGATTTTGCCCTCGCCGCCCTCGGCCCGCTGGCTCTGTTCCCGTGGAGCATCTTTGTCCCCCACCTGGAGAACCGCAGCCGGCTGGCCTTGGTTATCTATCCCGTTGATTCCCATGTTAACTGTTGCGCTGCTGAGTTTACTGTGTGCTCTCGGCTATCATTCATGGGATATAGGTCACAGGCATACGAACAGATATTTGTACAAGTGATAATGTACAATACAGAGAGACAGCCGTGTGGACAAACCTCCTAAACACCGCAGGAAACACGCGTCTGTGCCCCAACTTCACCGTATGTTCTCATTCTTCGCCGAGCGCTGATGTTTACCTGCCCTACATACTCACTGTAGGCTATTTTCATGTGTTACGCACATGCTATACTAAACTTGGCTATAGCTTGCTGTCTTTACTAAAACCGTCCACCTTCAGTTAGATCCGCTCCGCTTTAATGCCGAATCCCGTTTTAATGAATGTAGAGCCGGACTCGAAACATCTCTTAGAGCAAAAACAAACATATGGGCACACCTACGGTTTCCTCTGTAATGTTTGACAGAAAGGTAGGCCGTGTACCCACGGAGCTGTGTCTGTAGAAATACATCCGTCACTCTGATGCTGGTGCCGCCTCTTCGACCACGAAAGCGGATCAAAACCAATAGGAAGGCGGCCTGCCACGGTAGGCGTGAATGCGTGCGAGAGCCTTCAGTTTGTGCTTTGGGTTTGTATATGTGTATCATATTAGGTTATATTAGGTCCACTTAATTTGATGTCAACATCAACTAAGTGAACCTAATATAATAGTATAAGTAGGCTACAATCAGAAGTTAGAGCAGCCTGTTAGGTACAATTTGTTCCTTGAAAAAGGCACTTTTCTCTTTAGATGAACACATCACTTTCATTTAAGTTTAAAACCAGTAACCCTATTATAGATTAGTTGGCAATTATGTATTTATCTAATGTATTAATGTTCAGAAAAAAACAAATATGAAGCAGGTGTAAATGTTTAGTAGGTCTACTGAAAAGGTATAGGTCAGGCATGTCCAAACTACGGCCCGGGGGCCAAATGCAGCCCTCAGACCATTTTTTGTTGATCCTCGGGTTTCCTGCTAAGTTGGTCCAAACAACAAAAAGTAGTACTTCTTACTGTAAAATTGGAAACATTCAAGCATTTTGATGTTATACCAACCTAATATTAATGTTCCAAGGTGTGGAGGCTCATCAAAACAATGTCAAATGCAACATTTCGAATGATTCACTTCAGTGTCGGGTTGTCTGTGGCCCTCTGCTCCGTATAAGTTTCAAATTGCGGCCCTCGGTGAAAAAAGTTTGGACACCCCTGGTATAGGTCAACATCCATGAATGGTTATCCGAGACCAAGATGAAGATTTTATGTCCATTGACTCTCAAATAGTGGTCCTCAGTCTAAGTTCAGTGGTTCCTCTCAGCTTTCATAAAAGATTCCCAAATTAGAATTTGATATAGTAAAAAATGGCACATTAAACGAAATATTTTTATAACAATTCTAGCTCTATAACATGTTGTAGAGACAGACCCATCTATCGGTTGGCCAATACTGCACTTTTTAGCACATCGGCTATCGGAAAGTACATCCATCATGGTGATTTGAACACAGCACAAAACGTGACTCCACTTTGCTCTTAAAGGTAGGTAGGTAGGTAAGGCGAGTGGCCTTCATATCTTATGGATTTAAAAAAGGTACTACAATCGGAACATTGTTGCCTTAACCTGCTGACACAAACACAAGTTTTACCTCCTTACTCTCAATGAATATTTTAGTCAGGTCATGTCTCATTTCAGAACCTCTATAATTCAGTATCTGTGCTCCAATTAGAGTAGACTGTGGGGCTTTTGTAGTGTGTATTCCGATCAGGAAGCGCATTTAGGTTTATTTGTAATTGGTTTGGATTGAAGGATCTGACAACCCGAAGTGTGAGGCTCATTCGACTTAACCAATTTAAGAACCAAAACAGAAAATGGAATACATATACAATTCGACCATCATGTACAATGATTTTGAAATGAAGAATAAATGAACATTCCAATTATTATTACTTCATAGCCATATCTGAGGACACAAATAAATGTTATATCTTCATTCATATGTAATATATGTAATATTTTTGGGGCAATATATTGAAATTTAGATAATATCGTAAATGTTGTTTTGAAGATATGCAAAAAAGTCAAGTATATTGTATACAGTCAAAAATGCAACAAAAATAACTTACTAACAATGTCAAAAGCTATGTTATAAACTTTTAAATAAGGGTAAAGTGATATTTCTTTTTTTTTTCTTCTTCTTTTTTTAAAGATGTTATTGCCCATAGGCTTTATTAGACAGGAGATGACATAGGAATGGGGGAATGAGAGAGAAGGGAAGACATACAGTAAACTCACGGCAGTGCGGCCGGCTGCACTTGGAGCCTGGCATACATGTGCTGTGATTTAAACACTCGACCACTGGGCAGCACTTATGGTGACATTTATGATGAATTTAAAAAATAAATACATTTAAATATCAAAAAAAAGAAATAGGGCCATGGATGTCTAAAAATCATCATTGTTACAGATAGATACATTTTTCCTTATTCCAGGTAGAGCAGTGCACCATCCAGACAGTTATTAGCAGAGTTTAACTGCCATCATCTGCTCTGGATTTTAAAAATCAATCTCAACATTGACCAATAAAAAAACACTTTGGTCTATATTTTCCCATATTAAAACAATGGGAGAGTGACGTTGGGGTCACTAACATATTCACTGGTAAAATGGGAGTCACTGATAGATAAAGGTTGGGAATCATTGACACGTTCATCTAATGCAACGCCCCATTAAAATGGGGATGAACAAGGCTCACACCAGGAACAAACCAGGACTACACACGACCAGGCTCTTTGAAATAGCTTACATGGATTAGAATATAATAAACATGGGCCAACTCAGAAAACTAATATAATATGTTTATATTATGTAATATGGTTGGTATCTCAAGGTTTTATTTATAATGCCACAGACACTTCTTCCAAGTTTGTTCTAGGGCAAGTATTTTTCTATACCTTCTAATGTTTGCATTATGATTAACTCTAGATGTTTGGTCGGCTACACATGGGCTTCATTCAGTTCTCACACAACTCGAACACTTTGTGACAACTCTAAGAGGCCTAATATGTTAACAATATAACCCCCACATTAGAATTACTCATTTATATACGATTAATCAACAATTGCAAGACTTATATGCACCACTAGATGTCGCTGCAGCGCAATATGGAGTTCTACTGGCAACGTGATGGCCAATAAGCTCGGTTTGGATGAAAATGAGGTTTTTCATTATTATGACATACATGACAAAGCATTTCAGTTCAGGCATTTTTGATTCCTCATATAATGAATTCAGAACAGTTAAATAATAGAACAGTATAAACACATGTCAATTAACTTTATGTGGCTTGAGTATCAAGATATCTCTGTTTTGCCGTCCCTGCCATAAAACATCTTTCAAACATTTGTCATGATAAATGAGCAACATCATCACGTGTGTTTCTAATTCTGATCCGAATATGATTCAGACCTATCAACAAACTATTTGTTGTACTATATATATATATATATATATATATATATATATATATATATATATATAGCTGTTCACATAACACGGGTCATGTTACACGACAACCCCAGGATGCCTTTTAGGTGAAGTTAACGCTAGAGGTTTAAGCATTTAGTCAATAGTAGTACTTCCTGTTTGAACTGGAATTCTTCAAATCCTCTGAGAGGTGTGGGTATGGAGGAATGAGTGTCTGTGTAACATTAGTGGGATGTCAAGAGGCCCACACGTTTGGGGCCCACTGAAATGTGGTCATGCTTTGGGTACATTACAAGTGTAAGAAGGCGACTAATTGAACCCAAAATAATATTGGGCATTAAATCAATACCCAAAGGTACAAAGCAGCTCACAAACTTTTAAAAGAAAAAAAAAGGTTTATGTGGGTATTCAGCCGTGTTGGCCAGAGGGAGAGGGAATGTGTGCAAATCTGGACTCAAGTCTCATACCTGGTTTTTCTGTTCCTTAATTCATCTCTGACCTGTGATCCATAGCAGAAAATGATACTTTTGCTAGTTGTTAATGACAAACAGAATCAAAACCACCAAAGCCATAACAGTCAGCACATCAGCAGTATGATCAAGAGTTTTACCTGTTCTGCCTGGCTTCACTCCTCAGCCTGGAAGTACAGATCTGCAAAGATAAAATAGAGACCAGTGAGTCACGTACATCCTCAAACAGGATGGAAGACACAACAAATTCTATCTAAAGTGACTAGAATTCCTTCAGTTTTCAAACTAATAAATATTTATCAGCAATATAGACAGCTAGCTGGGGGCATTTTAAACATCTAAAACTCTTGTTTATGTTAGTTAGCTGCCTCTGGACCTTGTTTTGTTACTTATTTTTTCAAGTAGATATAAGTATCGACTAACACACAAGAAATCCAGAGCAAGGATTTATAAAAAATAAAGCTTGTATAACAAACACATTGAGCTTAATTAAAGCCTTTGTCCTTACTTTTGGGCAATGGTGTTGATCTTAAGATAAGTCTTTACCACCTTGCTGTGCAAAGCCAACTGAAATGGAACAAAAGTAGTTGATAAAACAAAGGCCTGAGTTGTAGTAGAGCTTTTTTATTACGACAATATTTCCATTGTCATGAAGAGGAAAATATACAGATTTATTATTACCAACTTAGTGCAAATTTCGGCAATATATTTTCTAGTCATTACAAAATGTGGGAAAATCTGTTTAATACCAAACCTAATATAATTAATGGAAGGTTACATCAAAAGTAGTCATCACAAAGGCTGTTTTTTGTTTTGTTTTCTCTTTTCATTTTAAAGATTGAATGCAGATGGGAACAGACATGATTTGGGAAAGGCCCATAGCAAATTACGTTATGTTTATGATACAAAGCCATTTACGACTTTTAGTCTTTAACCTTTTAATGACCCATTTTTATATTTTTTGTGTCACATACCAATACATATGCACACATCCTTATGTGCACACTTCTTAACACAAGTACAGTCAGTAAAAATTATAATCAGACAAAACTGGTTGAGACATATTTACAGGAACTGTCTTTGTAAAGTGGAAAAGTGCTATTTGTCATCTTATACCAATGAAAGGATTGGGCAACACAAAGCCTTTATCGTTCCATCCAAGCTGCCACAATGAGGGTTTCAGGACTTGTGATAAACTTGTGTGCGTTCTCCACCTCCCCCACTCAAATAAAAATGTCCCAACCAGCACCTGCAAACTATTCAGAAAGTATTTAACATTCTCTGGGCAGAGTAATCAAAAACAGACAATTGTGAGATTACAGACACATTTAGACATGCACAAGCCTGCCTCCCGCTGCTACTAGCTACATTAATGCTGAGCAACCCAGAGGCACATGCTGTACCCCACTGTTTCGACACATCACTCTCCAGAAATTCTGACAAACAAATAAAACCTCGCACAAATGTTTGGTTGGCTGGGCTGATGGGAGTGAGTGGTGTGGAGAAAAAAGAATGGAGTAAGCCTGTAAAAAAGCAGGGAGGGGGGGGTCTGCGGAGGAGGAGAGTCTGAGCGAAACAACATAAGACAGTGAGAAACAGAGACAGAAAGGAGACTGCGAGGCGCACACAAGGACTTCAAACAGACTGCAACACCACAACCGAGCAGGTAAAGACTGACTTCATGACACCCATTTATTGGGACATTTCTGTTGGCCACATGCAACCACCACAGGAAACTTTTAGTCACCACATTCCATAGAAAATATTTGTATTCTGTACTGAATATGCCTTAGGTTATATTTTCAACCCATTAAGGGACACTTCATTCATGCTGGGTTCCCACACAGCAGACTGGGCTGACTGCCAAAAAATGGAGGTGGTGTTTTGGCCACCCCAACAGAGGAAGAAAATCTCCAAGCAGTTTGAGTTTATTTATGTGGAACAGCTTACCACAGGGGACAACTCAGGTTTTATGAAGATTTACAGTCCTCAAAACTGCTTTTGCGTATTTATTTGGATATGTATGGGTGATTCTTTTCCATGGTTTCCTTTCATTTCACTTTACTCACAAACTTTTAAAATTATCTTTCAAACTATTTACATGGTCATCATGAATGTCTATCAGAGTGATTAAGCTTTTTGTCACAATGTGGGTTGCACAGACTAACAATTTTGGTCACCATGATTAATTAAAGTTTCTTGTCATCTCTTTCCATAGACATGAAGTCATTTTGCAAACATCACATGGTGCTTCTGCTTTTCCTGAGCACCTTGCCTTACTTCAACTCCCACCGCTTCACCCAGGCTGCCTCCACGTCTCCTCCTGCAACTCGACCACGAATCCTATTTATGACCGCTTTGGGTTCAGACGACGACTATGATGAAGACTATGACAATCCGAACATTCCTGCCTCAGTTCGAACCCCCTTTTTGTACCAGGGACCCCCGCAGCTCTGCCAGTATAACCCCTGTCTGGAGGATCAGCCGTCATGTGCGGTTCTTTCCCAGCAAACTGGCTGCCTTTGTCCTGGGCTGAGTGGGGCCTCTGAACCACCTCACGCTCCACGGATTCACGATCTGCTACCAGTAAACGAGGGGCCAGACAGAGGGAAGATTGAGGTACAGTGGTGCGCGCCATCCTCTATCGTCTCTGGATATAGAGTGCTAACTGAAGGAGATGAACAGCCCCAGCAATTCAATGACACCAAGAGGAGAGGTTTAGTTGGAAACCTTAAAGTTGGCACTAAGGTGTGTGTGGAGGCGATGAACAGGGCAGGACACAGCAGCCCCTCTGAGTTTTCCTGTAAACGCTATGAGCCCCCAAAAACTTCTGACCACAATCTGATGGTGGGAGTTCTTGCGGGTGCAGTCAGTCATCCTATTTCTGCTCCTCATCATTGGAGTGGTGATCATCTGCAAATATCGAATCTGTCAAAAGAACAAAAGAGACTCAAATGACAGACTAGGAAATCCTTCTTACAGAGTAGGAGGAACCCTATGAACCACAGATGGTATTGATGGAAGAATGTAGTAAAACATTTGCTAAAATACATGTAATCTTATGTTTCTGTTTCAAGAAACCGTGGGAAATAGCTTATTGTTGTGGCATAATACTAATCAATAGTATGGCTAGTTGATATTTGTTGTTGGAGTAGGCAAGGCAAGGCAAGTTTAGTTGTACAGCACAATTCGTACACAAGGCAATTCACACAACAGGAAAAAAAGAGACATGACAGAAATCACAAAACAGTTTAACACATAAAAGAGAAGAGTGCAAAGAAAATCCTTTCAGTCATATGCACAGCTAAACAAAACTGTTTTTAGCTTAGATTTGAACAGTGCCGGAGTAGAGGCCTGTCTCACATCTTCAGGATTTTAATTGAATAAAAAATTGAGTACTACTATAGGTTAATTTGCTGGCAAATTAACCCGATTTCTTCCTTATTTGCATTTGGTTGTACAGGTTTTGAGGTTCCTTTCCAATAAATTAATCTTTCTTTATAAATGTAGCGTGTGTGTTTTTAATATAAATGATACATGAATGATGATATGTGGTATACACAAACTTGTTTTGTATAAGGAATGTGCATAAAACAGGGACATAGCTTATTGGCCCAGTGTCAAATTACTCTCTGCAAGCCCCGCCCCTTCCCTGTTTTGTCACTAAGAGAATGAAGCCATCTTTTATTTACCACACGCACCTTGACCTGGAGGTGTCCGTCAAGCGAGATGGCAAACACAGGTGAGATTTTCAGCATGTTAAGACTGTTTGGCTACTATCTAGCTGTTATCTTTTGATCCCAAACTAACATTATTGAAAGATCCAGTAGCTAGACATAGTTAGATTAGATTTTTAAGGAGAATTGTACAGAATAATCGCCCAAACTGCATTTGTTGTGAAATACTTAGTGCTGACAATGTTTGTGTTTAATAAGTTGACGATATATCTTATTTAGTTGTGTAGACTGGGTGCCGGCTAACCATGACTCAGCACGTTTCATTCAGGAAGTTGCCCAGGGAAACGGCACAAAGCACTTGTTGTATCTTCAGCTATAATGAGATGAAATTACGTGAGCATATTGTCAACACGCTGCAATTAGGGAAATAGGGATTATTCAGGACACGATATCATTACAAAAAGAAAATCATAATTGTGACAATTTCAGAAGCAAAAGTATTTTTTAGTTCAATCTATTGTCCAAAACATAGACCTAAATGTACAGAACTTTCTGTCTGTTTTTGTAAAATTTAACGTAATTTTGTCTTTTAAAAAGTTAAATTTGGTAAAGATGGTCACAAACTTGAGGAATAGTAACCTGTTAGACAACTGAACTGAAAGTAAATAAAGATTCCACTGTTGTTTGGTGACAGTCTCAATAAACTCAATAAAGACTTAATCTTTTTTTTTTTTTTTTTGAGATTTATAAACAAAAATATATACAGAACACGAAACGACCAGAGAGAATAAAATAATAAATAAATTAAAAGAAATGATGGTCATCATTCTTTTTAATGACTTAGTTATATTGTAGAAAAAGATTCAGTTGTAGTCATCTGGACTCTGTTTTAGAAAAAAACGATACGTTTCGACTCTCATTCAAAAGTCATTCTCAATCAGTGAAACAAGTCTGAGAACTCCTGTTTATATCCTACTCTGTGAAAGCCCTGCCCACAGGGAGGGATGTCCTGATAATGGCCCATTGAAACTTAACTGGGATGGGCCTATTGTTCCCTGGCGTAAGGCTGCCTCTCCTTGAGTGCCTGTTTAACATCAGAATGCCTCGGGCATCTCCAGGGTTTCAGCAAACCATTATAAACAACTGTAAGGTTGAATCTTAAACCTCCATTACGATTTAAGGAAGGATTCTCTTTTTTAACAAAGATGGCCTCCTTAACTCCTCTTTCAAACCATCTTTTCTCCCTGCTCAGAATCTCCACCTCACTGTCTTCAATAGAGTGGTATGTGGCTTTGAGATGAAGATGAACAGCACTTTGGGGTCCTGAACTCGCGTGTGTTCTGTGTTGATAAAGCCTCTTGTGAAGTGGCTGTTTAGTTTCCCCTATGTAACGCTCTTTACAAATTTTTTCACTGCATTGGATAGAATACACTACATTGCTCTGTTTTTGTGTAGGCAACAAACTAAAAAAACTCCTGTTTCTCCAAGCCAAAGGATTCTTTCAACTCATCAAAGCTCTTCAAATTATTCTCCTTTACAATCTGGTAAAAGACCTTTATACCTTTTGTTGTCCAGACTTTAACTCTTGAGTCTGTGCTGTTAGGTGTGAAATTTTGTTCATAAGCAATTTATAATTTTAAAATTTTTGTTTAGTTTGTATGTTTTGATCAGGTCCCCCCACGTTGGAAGAACAGACTTCACCCAGGGGTTCTCCACCTTCCCCAAATGACTTAACCGTTTGTCATCTGCCAGTAAGGCCTGTACAGGAACCTCCAGCGCAACATTAATCTCAATATTTTTCCATTGAGCTTCATAGTCTGGGTCACACCAGCACAGCAAGGCTCTGATCTGAGCCAAAATAAAGTAATTGTAAGGTTTTGAATTGGATACAGGGTTTTTTTCCTTGCCATATGAATCTTGAGATTGCTTGATTCCACTCGCAGCTTGGGGATGGATTCGGAATAGTCTGGAAGATAGAGAAACCTGGGCAAAACATAATTTTTTTATAGTTTCAATCCTTTGACTTAACTATTGGATTGGAATTATTGGACTTTTTATATAGTGCCAAAAAGGGGCTACATTTTTTTCTCCAGAATTGTTGTTTTGTCTCTATGGAGTACCAGACCTAAATATCTAAGAGATTCTGTTTGCCATTTAAACGGGTCTTTTTAGAGGTCAGAGAGGGGCGCCAGTAAGAGAGAATTTCTGTCAGATGACCATTCTTCAATTCTATTCAATTACATTTATATTTGTAACACCCAAAATCACAACAGAAGCTGCCTCAAGGGGCTACAGTGGAAAAAACTGAATAAAAACAGAATAAATAGTGTTCTTAGGACTTGGTAATGTCATTGGCCAGCTAACAGAATCAAAAGCCTTCTCAGCGTCCAAACTAATTATTACTGCTTTGAATCCTGTTTGATCATTGTGGATTAAATTTGGGGAGTATTTTCTCCTTTCTTTTGGACATAATTGAAGTGTATATACGATAGTCCACATTCAGAATAGAAATGGGTCTATATGAAGCACAATCCAATCGGTCTTGATTCCAATCGCCGCCACAGATTAGTGTTCCCTCAGAGTGGTTTACAATCAGGTCCATGACATCGGCATAGAAAGTGATATCACTCCCTGGTGGAGAATACACCGTGAAAACGTTTCCGTTAATATTCCCTTTTAACCAATACATATTTGCCTTCTTTATCCTTACATTCATAACCCCTTTCAAAAGCTTTTGAAAGGTCTGAAATCAATATTGCAACTCCCCTTCTATGTTTGCCTCTGTATGATGAAAAATAGGATTTTTCTATAACAGAATTTCTTTAGTTTTTGATGTTGAGTGTCATTCAAATGTGTCTCTTGTGAATATATAATGTCTATTCTTTCTTTCTTTTTTTTTTTTGTTAAGATTTTTGTTTGTTTGATTGGGTTCAGTATGCCATTCACATTGAGGGATGCTACCCATATTACTTCTGATGCCATTGGGTTGATTGTATTGATCTTACCGTTATTGGGACATCACTTTTTTTTCGAATACTTTTTGAATCTCTCTGGTTGAAAACAACAAACATACACAAGAACCATAGGAACACAAAACAGCTAAAAGGGTTCATGCTGGAAACGGGCATCGAACCAAAAAATCTGATCAAAAAAAGATCGTAAAGGGGAGGGAAGTCCAATCTTAAAGAAGGGCCACCCCAAAAAAGCTCCCCTCGTGGCACTATAGCCTGACACCAATCCTCGGAAAGAACTGGATATATAAGATCCCTGCCTCACCACATCCGTTGTAAGATCCCTGCTGCACTCTGCAAGTTGCTCGCCACGCGCAAGTTTTCCAATTTCCCACAAATCCAATCTCCCACATTTGGCACATCGATGAGTAGATGTATTTAGTCGATGAGTAGATTAGTTTATGTACAAAAGCAGACAGCCAACATGGAGCATAAAGTCTGATGCTAAAAACAAATGAATCATGTCATCAGTCTTCAAATTAACAGAAATATATCACCATGTGACCACAACCTGAATACCCCCACACTGGTGGCTCCATCCTCTGTACTGTTCATTTCTCTGTGTTTTGCATTTTCCTTATGAGTACATATGCTTCTCCTGGTGTTCTGAGCATGTGTTTTTTACCTTCAAAAACAGTCACCAGAAGAGCCGGGAAAGAGAATCCATATCGCAGTTTTCTCTTCCTGAGCTCAGTGCACAGACATGGTGGAACTTTTGCCGTTGTTGACGAACCTCGTATGGAACAGTTGGAGCTTGCCTTTGTACTGGAGGTCTCCTTTAACCCTTGCAGCCTTAAAGACCCGTTCAATTCAATTTATTTTTGTAACGCCCCAAATCACAACAGTAGTTGCCTCGATTGTTAAGGCAAGGCAAGTTTCTCATTTGTAGAGCACAATTCGTACACAAGGCAATTCAAAGTGCTTCACACAACAGGAAAAAATGCACTAAAATCACAAGACATGGCAGAAATCACAATCTTAGTTCAAGACATAAAAGAGAAGAGTGCAAAAAAAAAAAAAACCAAAAAGAAAAAACACAAATAAAAAAAAAAAACAAAAAAAAAAAAAAAAAAAACAAAAAAACATTAAATTTAAATAATAATAATAATAAATTAAAAATAAATAAATAAATAAATAAAAAAGAAGAAGAAACCTCATTATCAGGCCTCGTGGTTTATCAGCTGCTGGTCTTGGTTTGCCCAGGCGATGTGCTCTTTTGATTGTGATGCGGGGGGGACGTCAACTCCTGAGTCATCAAGGAGCTCAGGAATAATCTTCTCCAAGAAACTTTCTGTGTCTTTTCCTTCCTCTCCTTCTATGCCCACAAGCCTCAGGTTAGGACGACGAGATCTGGACTCCTAATCCAGGAGTTTATTTTTCATGTTATTGTTCGCCTACGCCAACGTCGTCACCCTGGCCCTCAGCGCCTCCATCTCAGCCCTTACTGTCTGCAGATCGTCTGTATTGTCTGAAACACGCAGTGGGAAGGTTATTCTTTCTGTTATTCTTTCAGTTTAGCCACGTTTTCAGACACGGCCGGAGCTATAGTAGCTAACAACTCTGCTCTAAGTGACTCCATGGCACGCTGCGCTTTGGACATCTTGAGCCACAACCGATGACCAATTCCATTCTCTCCCCCTTCCGATGCAAAGACGTCGCGAAAGTCTCCATCTGGGCCGGCGGGTAGGGCTCTCAGGTTTGCTAGCCTTGTTAGTCTCGTTAGCCTCGTTAGCTGTTTTTCAATGGGGCCGTGAGCCACCAGCTTTTGTTTGTTTTGGTCCTGTGGCATTACCATTTTTAGGGCTTGTGTCTTTCTTGTTTACTCATCTCTCGTCCTTCTTCTTTGGGATTAGGTGGGTCAAACAATGAGTTTAAGACCAAGTTTTGCAGCAGCCGTGTTAGGTGCGTCCACTCTGTGTCACCATGACCGGAAGTCTAATCATGACTTATCTTTAAATCGTTGTTTTTTCTCACAATAACCGTAACACTAAAATTTGATATCATGACATCCCTAGCTGCAAGACAAGATGCGTAACACAGCGGTCTTTCCGCCTGATGCCATCAAAATGTTATGTGATTGCAGTTTTGCCAACCTGTAGAACCTGTCAAGCTGGGCTCAGTAAGAGATGTGCTTAATTTGTTTTCTGTCTCGCTAGCCACCAAAGAGATTTCCTATGCTGAACTCAAAGCACTTGTTGGAAAGAGTCCCACTTTGGTCTTGATAGATGTACGAGGAAAAGATGAATATGGAAAGGGCCACATCCCTGGATCAGTCAACATCCCTGGTAAGTTAGAGTGGGAGTTGTTATTCATGTAGACCAGTTTCTTTGAAGAATGTAACATAATTCTAAAATAATGTTTTGTTTGCTCATTCCGCTGTGATTAAATGCATTCTTCAGTGGACACCGTGGAGGCAGCTTTGTCAATGTCACCAGAAGAATTCAAGGCCAAGTATGGAGTGACCAAGCCGCAGACAGACGCCTCTGAGTTGGTCTTTCATTGTCAAATGGGCAGAAGAGGTGGAATAGCCACTGACAAGGCCTGTGAGATGGGATATGTAAAGTGGGTCTATTATTTACACTAACATTATGTGTGTTTGTGTGTTTGTGAAAGAAATGCTAACCCTGTCTGCTTTGTTATTTGTACTTTCAGTGCTCGCAATTACCCTGGGGCATACAGGGAGTGGTCTGAAAAAGAGGGAAAGTAACGGATGGGGGAGTCTTCTTGATCTAATAACTTAAATTGCCTACTACTTTTTGTCTGAGTGTTTTACGGTTTATGTTGTTTATTCTCCACCTGTTTTGCTACACAATGAACTATGAGACAAAAACTAAAGTTACTCAGTAATTCTAAAATGTGTGATGTTTTTTTTTATTATATATATATTTTTAAGTGGGACTAAACACTTTGACCACATTTCAAATAGAGCTGTTAAACTGAGCACTGATTGGAGGACTGATGCCACATTCATTTTGTGATATTATACACTGATGGTTCTACTTTGCTACACAACAATTAAGCTAGAATTAAGCTTTATGTTATAATTAATGAAGTTATCCACTATAAAACATCTTGTATTGTTTATTTATCAGCAATTTCCCAACAAGAAACCCCCACATCTCCTCAACAAAAGGGTTTTTTCATATCTTTCCATTGAATCAACAAAGACAATCAAATTAAATTTGTGCAAATGTTATTGTATGTTGCTGGTTACAATTTGCTTTCATAAACAGTTTGATTTTTGGAAGTCTGATTACATCATTTCTCAGGAGTTTCAGAGATCACACAATGAATACAGTATAAAAGTGGGAGCATGGACACAAAATGGGTGGGAGTCTGAGGGTATAAGGACAATGTGATTGGTTGAACAGGTATCCACGCTTGACTCTGCAGCCAGGTGTTAGTTATCAGAAACACAGGCTAGGACAGTGGAATGTCACAGAACACTTGAAACTGCAGCGGCCATTGGAAGCAGCACACATACTCTGTTTTTGATTATTTTTGATCAGAAAGCAAGAGTAGAACCTTATGATTTGATAAACATAAAATGTATTGTTCTTATTGACTTAAACTACTATGCTAAAGTATGGAGCTCAAACGTGATGTGTAAATGACCTGATCACACGTCCAATCATGCATCAGTGAAGAGTGCTCTTGTTTTTCAGGTTTGTGGGACAGTCATGGATCTATAGGCCCTTTTCACATAACTGGCTATTTCCGGTTACCTTAAAAATAGGGAGCTCCACTTCCTGCTCTATTCCTAATGGGGAATAAGACGAGTATTGCTAAAATAATTATAATCAATAATTAATAAACACAAAAGCAGAAAGCAGTTACAGATGGACAATCACCGGCAACATGTTAAGACCTTTACGTACCATGTAAATACTTAATCACCTGGGGACCTGAACTAACGACGTGTAACATACAAAAAAGTTCGACTTTGCATTATATGTACTTTTATCAAGTATGTCTGTTTTATATTAAGGTTTCCTCCGGTCACATATTTACATCGCATGTACAGTCTTAACATGCTGCCAGTGATTATCCAAAACACCATCTGTAACTCGCTGAAGTGCTCTGCTTTGCCTCCAGTGAAAACTGGATTAATCTTTTTTTATGTTGATTTTCTGATTTGGGAACGGCTATCTCGCGGATTTTCTTGTGAATTTAACCCACAACAGAGAATATGAATGAAGGATTCAAAACGAGGAGTTGAGAAATGCAGATGCGTCTTGGAGGCAATAACAATACCACCCCGCGTTTTTACTGCAACCGAAGCAAAAACCGGAACAGCCGGCGGACGCCATCACGTGCAAAAGGGGCACTTTTCTCAGGGAAAAGTCCGCCACTGAGTTCAACAAGAATGTTTGTAGAACTGAAAGAAGTGCGTACTCCCACTGCGCCTTCCTCATAAAGACTAATCCTTAAAAAGACAATTTGTCTTGCAACATTAGGAGAACAAGAGGGTAAATTCTTGGCTCAAACTTCAATTATGATCTAAAAGGATTCACATAGTGTAAATTGCAGAAAATGTATGTACTACCATGGTGATGGTTGTGTAAAAAATGCTGAAATGAGATAAGTAAAGCCAATTCCAAAAATAAGATAGTGTTGTGAATCCAGTAAGCTACTTGAAAGGAGTCCAGCCTCTGGCCTTGTTCACTGCTAAGACAACAGAACTATATAGGTGCTTCGGGGGGGCAGGCGATCAACCTGCTCATGTTAATGACTGAACAAACCAAAAAAGACGGCCCCGAGCGCAAAGGGAGGTCTTCTGGTTCTCATATGGACCGAGACGAGCTATAAGGATGCAGTCCACAGTCTGGGGTGCTGTACAGGTGAATTAGCTCATAATGTATAATCAATTGGATTAATCACAAGAACTTAAACTGAGGCCATTTATGGAAAAGAGCGAGACTGCCAGTTTTTCGAATGAGTTTGAAATACACGAGGGCCGCTCATAAAGATTACAGAAACAACTGCATATTGTGTAGACTAGAGTACTTTTATTTGTTAAATAAATATTGGATTTCCTGTATTGATGTTGGCAACAGATTATCATCATTATCATTTTTGTTCCCCCAACAACATAACATTTTATAATTTTATTCTGTAGTTGCTGCTAATGCTGGTCTTACCTTGGTGTTAGCAGGAATTTCTTCTAAGGGAGAATTTTTCCTTGGTTATTTGTAAAAGTTAGAAAGTAAAATAAACCAACATAACTAAACACATTATGATACAAAAGGCCATTATTAATTTTATATTTAACCTTGGACACTCTTCAGGCGGTTCATTTGATTTAGACCGTCCCAGTTCCCCCTGCAGTTTTCACAAACAGAACGAGAGGGGGGGTAAGTTCTCTGGTTTGCCTCTGGGCATGTGTGCAGGGGAATACAACAAACATAATTAAGAGGACACAAGATGGTAGGATTTGTGGAGCTGTCTTGTAACTGAAACGATGTGCTTTAGGACTTATGGTGTAGAAACATAAACAGCCTGATCTACGTGGCCAAATCAAAAGTTATAAGTAGTTAAGGCTTTGTTAGTGAAATTATTTATGGATGTGGGGGCCTCAGGCAACATTTTTTTTGTAGCTTTGTTTGGTTGGTTACCCACACCCAGGGCCCTCTTCTTTATTAGTTTACAGTCCCAAGGTGATTTAACTTGCTTAAATACTTTATTTTATTATAAAATTTTATTTATAAATAAAAAATTTAAAACAACTCAACAAGTTACAAAGAAATTAAATCTCGGGAATACTCATTATGTGACGATATTGTTTGGTCAAAAACAATAAAAGAAAAAAAAAAAAATAACACAGAAAAATATAATCCTAAAGATAGAAAGCCACTGGTTTGTTTGGCTGCGCACATCAGCTTTAGTCTGTTTCTCAAGATGTCATGAAGGGAAGACAAAAAAAATGAAAAGACACTAAAACCATAAATCATCCGTCATCACACGCGATTTCAACATGACGCGTCTACCATCCAGATAACAACTAACACCTAAAACACTCATGACCCCATAGCGGGGTATTCCCCACGAACGTTAGCACGCAAAAAAGAATTGAGACAACAAAGCATCAGAGTACCACAAATGGAAGATAGAAGACAGATCCCTGTCGGGGTTCGTGTCCGGAGCCCCTGGCATAGAAGAGCTGTGTGCCTTCACTGATGTGGGCACGGATCGCTCATGTGGTATTCCCTGTCCTTCTTGGATCATAAAAAATCCAGGTTATAGTTGTATTTAAAACGAAGATATGGATTTAAGTTTTTGTTTGATTTAATCTCATTGTTTTCTGGTCCAGATGAAGAATGTTCACATTTCAGACAGACCAAAGTGGCAACATGAGATTGAAAGATTTCTCCACACACACATTCAGCATGACTAATGCGGAGGTAGACATATGAAATCTATTCATTAAAAGGGATTCTCATAACAGATATTTTCACAGATCAAAATGTATTTTAAACTTCGAAGTGACCAGAAACTCTATCAGCGAGAATTTGGGTATGGCACATGACCTAACCAACTGGTTATTTTGTTTGGTACGTCGTCACTTCATAACACCTTAACCTTAACTGACCTTAATAAACCATGAACAAAGACGTCATAATGAACAAAGAATGATTCAGGGTTTGTAACTACTTAAGGGATTAGGAATTATGTTTAGGGTAGTAATTAAATGTGTAATAACACATTTTACAATCCTGCACAAATGTAAGATAATTATCTTTTTTTGAATGAAAGAAGTATTCTTTGATTGTATAAAGTCAATAATTCAGAAAGAACACATGGTAAAAGATTTCAAATTTTTAACAGAAAAAAAATCCTTTTCCCAGATTTTCAGTCAAATTTTAAGCATTTTTGGTAGGTTGGCAGAACCCAAATTTTGTTGTAAATTTGTTGTTCCATGTTTTTTTTTTGTTTTTTTTTCTTTTTTTTCCCTAAGGAGCAATTCATTTGTTAACTGCATGTGATCTCCCAACTTCCCCTAAATCTTTTTTTTTTCTATTTATTTTTTTAAACATAAGACAAAAAAAGTACATAAAACAAACTGACCTATGTAAAGAAAGAAAGAAGAAAAAAATATATACATATATATATTACGCACACGTTCACACACACATATTTGAAGTGAGCCATATAATTTACTGCAATATCTTCTCAGGAGTTTGAAATGGAAACACAGCCACTCCAGAGCCTCTTTTAAAAAGAACCATCTTATATGAGATAATTTAAGTAAAGGAAATCAGTCTTCTGTTGCAAAAACATAAACAAAAAAATATGACCAATTTGCATTTTCATGTATTTTTGCTTTCAAATAGAAACAAAGCCTCTAGAGTAATTTAAAACCACGCATTTCATAATCTTGATATATAGTTCCTCTTTTAATCTTTTTGTGTATATTTTTCCAAATAAATTCTAATATTTTTGTTCATAAGGTTTAAAGATGCTCTGTTGAGGAAGAGGGAGTGACATAAAAAGACTGGGATGCAATTAGTTATATTTTCTGTATATAGTTAATAGTGTATTTTTCCATGGTTGCAGTACCTTTAAATTTTTTTTAGTTTTTTATCATATTCACCGTTAAGTACCCTTTATTGAGAGTATAACATGTGTATACAATGTTTATACAAGTGTAGTTATTATCAAGTGTTACCTTCAATAAATAATTTCTTTCTGATATCTTGCAGAGTAAAAGATTTCCACAGAGTTCCACGTTCGGACCAAGCACCACTTTACTTTGACTCAGTCAACACACAGTTGGAAAAATCTAGTATCGTGTAAGTGACTACATCACTTATACTTTGTAAAAATGAAAACCACCCTTTCCTTTTCTTGTCCAGCCATTTAGAGTCTTCTCAGAGTGAACAGCGTTGCCATGGCGGGCACCCTGACATTGGTGACAGTTTGCTTCTCAGTATTCCTCCCAA
This sequence comes from Chaenogobius annularis, assembly GCA_015082035.1. NCBI lineage: Eukaryota > Metazoa > Chordata > Actinopteri > Gobiiformes > Gobiidae > Chaenogobius > Chaenogobius annularis. The sequence continues at coordinate 1,170,254 of BJKM01000002.1, forward strand.
AGTCGTGCAGCAGGGCCTTTTTGGGACAGTCACCCTCCAGTTTATCACACTGCTGAGCCCGAGTGTGTTGCAGTACCCAAATATGGCAACAAATCTCACTCAAATTAAAATATCCTTTACAGTATCTACTAGATTTTTATTTTTCTATTTTGACAAACATAATGTATAAAAGTAACTTTCCACAAACAGTACAAAAATGTTGACCAAAATAATCTAACAAAGCTTACTCTTTAACTTTATGTGGCCAGGTGTTGGTTTACAGTCCTAGCAATGTTCCAGTTACAAACACATCTGCCTTTGTGCAGAACTTCCCCTCTCGTGTGAACTGTCAGGAACTGGGTCTACAAAATGACCGCCTAAGTGTCCAAGGTAAATAAAATTAAAATGGCCTTTTTAGTATGTGTTTAGTTATGTTGTTTTATTTCTTTAACTTTTACATAACCAAGAAAATCCCCTTGAGATTAAAGATGTGTTATTGTACTTGCTGTAGAATCAGTTGTATGCAGTGTTTTGTATGTACTGAGAATGCAGCCTAACTGGCCTCAAGTTTTACAGTCTGTATATTTAATCCAATGTGGCCTACATCTGGTTTACCGGCAGTGACGTGCAGTGAGGTTCATGGCTAGTGAGGCACTGACTCTTTCAGAGTCAGATTCACAACAGACTATTAATTGTGCTTTATATCTCATTTCAGCATTCTTTACACAAACATGTGACATATTTGATTTAAGGTCAAAATTAATTGAGCCAAATTCCCGCCTATTTCAAGACAAAATAAATGAAATTTATGGACAGTCCATGGGCTCAGAAGCCCCTCTGCCTTGAGTCAAGGGTATTGTTTGCCTCAACGAGTGAACTTTTAATGCTGTGTTTATAATGAATCCGCGAGCCGAAACATGTTTCAGAAATACATTTCATACATTATCCAGAATATGGAAGTACAGAGCACTTCGTCAGGGTGTTTTGTTATATACAGAGGGACAGCAACTTGAACGTGAGTTACGGGACATGCGGAAATTCTGATATTCTTAATTGAAAAAAATATGTTTCCATATTGGATTAAAAGGGAAAGGTGGTTTATAATACATACCAGATGACAAATATTAACTTTTGTTATATTTTGTAATTCAGTTTTTTTCACCCAAGATTAACAGGTGAGCCTCCCCTGAATGTACGTCACTGTTTACCGGATGGCATTGCTGTGATTTTTTTCTTGTTGTTGCTTGTCTTGACGTATCTACTTCTGTGCCAAATTTACTAATTCAATTTTTTTTTAATTGTTTGCCATTTTCCTATTTTGTACAATGCACTTATAACACAAATACGTATCCAAACCCCCACCACAGTGTATGCTTTCTGCCCCCTTTAAATAAGCGCAACGACAATTGAACATGTCCTTTCCAGAAGTCATACCCAGTGGTGGCACTGTCTATAAAGTGGAACAAGTGGACAGTCTTGAGTGTGGTGGCAAGTCAAGTCTTTTCACCATTGACCAAAGTCTGTTGCTTTTCCTGTTTCTGCAACACACTGACCCTTTTACGACTGAGATCTCTGACATCATGGGTAAGGCGCAGCTGGTTTAGAAATAACAAAATTCAGATGGGACTCTGGTTTTCTACAACGGCAAGTGTGAAGTTTCCATACCGTATGTTCAACAGCCTCTGAAGTGCTTTTAGAGCACCACCTAGAGGACATTCTAACCCATAACAAGCAGGCTGTGACAAATGCTATGGCAAATGAGCTCAAAAGGACAATTACAGCCCAGAGTAACAGGAAAAAGGTAAGTATGTGACAACAACAGAAATGAAGTATTACATAACACCAACCATGTTGATTTGAGTTTTGTTACATATTCAAGAAACAAGAAAGGATGCTATCAGCATGTGAAGTAATCCTCAATTCAGCCCTTTGTATCATTAGCTGCAGTAGCAACATGGGCTTTAGAAATGCTTGTCTGAACACCATGAAGGTAAGAAATAAAACATCACATGAACTGCTTAAAGAAATTGCAAGTACGCTTACTATGTTCTCTAAGGTGCACAACACCCTGCAAATGTCAGTGGCAATCTCTGAGTCAATGAGGAGAATAATTTTCTGGAAGTTTTCTTCTTCCAGAAAATGTAAAAAGTGCTGCTCAGATCAGGTCTGTGCCATTTAAATAAAACACAATACAGATTGTATTGTGTCTGATTTGTTTATTTACGTGTAATATAAATTAACATTTGTGCAGATTGGACGTCAACCCAAGAAGAACAAACACATCAGAGTAGAAATGTAAATGTACTGCTTAGAATAAATCTCTACAACTCTTAATTGTTGTTTTTCCTGAGTGTGTAACATGTACAGCTGGAACACCCAGACCGTGAAACGAGATACATTTGTGCAGGATAAAACAATCTGTAATAATCTGCCTGTCCACTAACAGGTGTAGTCCCACACCTCTGACAAGATAATATCATCAGATAGTAGCCAAAACATCTGGATTTTAAAAACATTGCCCAGATGACAACCTTTTGAAAGCTTTGATACCATGGACCACTCCTGGATGAATGAGGGATTAGACCGAGATGTATCTACGAAAATCTAAATAAACTCTTATTATGACTTCTTAGGTGGAGGCAGTTATTGTTGCTTGCATTTTTGCAATTTTACAAACTACCTTATGTGATGAGCATTTTAAAATGTACATGTAGTGACAAGTAGCCTGAGGACTGAAATAATATTGAGTAGACTAAAATTTATATATTTGAATAATACATTCAATTAACATTCTAACAGCCTGTTTGAATGTTAATAAAGAAACTTAAGGTACTATGTAGTTCACCCCACCAATGTCTGCCTAATTTATATTATTTTACAAACTAAATAATGAAACGACCATTTAAACCAGCAACGCTGGAGCTGTAGTTACACCTCCTCTTCAATGAGAGGTGCCAGAGTGTCCAAGCATAGAGATTGCGAGCATTGTTTTCCTATGACGCAATTTCCGCCCGCCAACTGCCTCTGGTTTTGTGGATTTTTTTTTTTTTTTTTTTTTTTTCGCGGCAAAAATGCTCCCCGGTTGACAGTTTTTCATTCACATCGTGAACACACGTTTATATTAAAAAAATCTACCTTCTGTCAGTCGTTTTATTAGAGGGGTCTGAGTCGTTGGCGCTTTTATGTAGTTACAAACCTACATAACATTTGATTTTGTCTTCCGATACTTTGGGTTGATTTGAGTCTTCAAATATGTTCTTTTAACAGCAGAAAGCTTGAAGTCAGAGCTGGAGATGTTTGGCATCGATTGTCAAAGTGACACAGCTCTGGAGAAGAGTTAGTACCAGTCCCGTCACAATCTTTGCTTCCTAACTGGATGTTTATTGATATGTCTTGTAAAATGACTTTGTTCTTGCAGTGGTGGAGCAGTGCATTTGTAACAGAATACAAGCGGATGAAATGGTGCTGGAGTGGGTCGCGTACAGCTCCACAAAGAATGCGCTGAAACTCACTGTGGAAACACTTGAACATTTTGAACATGAGGTGAGTAGAATTCGTTTTACATTTCTTACAACACAACTTTAAAAATATGTATGTTCTATTTATACTTTCTATACTTTTCAGATCCTGAACAAAAAGAGCAAAACAAAACAAGCTTCTAGGAGAGAAGAGACACTCAGAAGAACCAGGGATATTCATTCATTGCAGGAACTGTATCCTTTATTATTCAGACTTTGCCTCTTGCATATTGTAGTTTTCACAGTTGGTTAGATGTTTGATCTATTCTTAACTTGTTAGAATAAAAGTTGAAGAAGAAGAGGAAAATTTGCTTGATTCTTATTCTACTCCTGCCAAGGTAAATAAAAATATGTAATCACATCAAGAATTGGATAGTTTGTAGTTTCAAATACATACTCTTTCTCTAGGCCCCTCAAAAGCGAGCGCTCACGACGCCTGAACAACCCCACTCAAAGAGAAGTGCTGCTCTGTTTACCAGTCCAGGCCTGCTGTTGTCTCCTGCCAGCTTCTCTCCCAGGTACTTATTACAAACTAGTCAGGTTTGACTTAAGAACTTTCTTTTTCAAAGTTTGTATTCTGTCCTCAAGTTAAATCTCTTATGTTTTTCTGAAGTTTAACACCATCACAGAAGTACAGCCAGCGTGGAGGTAAGGGGGAAGTGGTGGTCTCATTTGGACTTGTACAAGGCACACGCTGGATGGGCAGAAGCTGCCCTGGAGTTGGAGTGCAGCTGGATCTGCTGGAAGGACGGGAAGACGCACTCACAAGAAGCTATAAGTTTATGTTTCAGAGGCTGCGAGATATTCGTAATGGTGACAAGATCATTTTATTTTCAGGTTGCCAATGTTAAAACCACATTCAAACTAAATTTGTAACTTACAGTATTGACTGATAAGATAGAGGAGCTGGGGGAAGGCCTAAAGTCTCATTTTAACATTGAAGAATTCTCTCCAGTTTCTCTTCCTGCCCAGGTGAGGTTTAATTTCATTTAATGCTCTTTTACAAGCTCTTATAATCATACTTGTGTGCAGGACACAGTAACTGTACTTGGTCAAATATGCTGTGACAGCAACGGAAAACTTAATGCTCATTCAGTTCTGCTGGAGGCAGGACCAGAACAAGGAGGTCAACAAATACCTGTCGACCTCTCAGAGCTCCAAGAGTATTCTCTGTTTCCTGGTCAGGTGAGAACATTTCAAACTTTTTCACAACCACATCTGACTGGTGGTTTCTCCTTTGCCTGCGCACTGAAGTGTGTGTGCTGCAGGTTATATGACCACCAACAGTAACTGAGCAAGCCAAGGACCTGGGCAACAGATTCACCCAGAGTCTGACCGAGAACTCGGACATAATAGCAGTTTTGCACTGATTTGGATCACACTGATCAGACTTCATCATACCCTAATTTATTCACCAGGTTGTTGTAATGGAGGGAATGAACACAACAGGGAAAAAGCTGGTGGCTTCCAAACTTCATGAGGTTTCATGTCTGCAATTTAAGACTTTTACATAACCACTTTTAGATGTACTTTTAAATGGGTTTTTACTGTTTTCAGAGTGCCCCTTTACCTTTTTACACTCCAGTAAAATTGGAAGTGGATGAGGGTAAGCAAAGGAATGAGACAGCTTATACATTTAATGAATATATGTATTGACTTTGCCTGTTTTACAGCTGCAGACCCTCTCAGTGTTTTAATAGCATGTGGACCATTTACTACATCTGATACTTTAACATACGATCCTTTACTCGACTTAATAAATGTAATTTCAAGGGATCGTCCGGATGTTTGCTTACTGGTATGTTCATAATTTAAAATAACCTTTTTTAAATTGAGTTGCAAATGTTTGTATTTACGCTTTTTGTTCTTTGTAGCTGGGGCCTTTTGTTGATTCGAAACATGAACAAATTGAGGTAGATGCCAAGTTTTAAGTTGTTGGTGTTTGTTTTTTGTTTTGTTTTTTGTTTTGACATTTATCCCCTTCAATTTATTTTTATAATCATTTTTTAGAAAGCTCAGGTGACTGAAACCTTTGATGCCATTTTCTCGAGATGTCTGGAAAGCATTGTGGATGGCACCAAAAGGTCTGTGTTAGTTTTCTCAAACTTCCTATTAAGAATATAATGAGTGTGCTGCCCGGTGGTCAAGTGGTTAAGGCACAGCACACATATGGGAGTTCGATTCCCGACTTCGACAATTTACTGCATGTTTTTCTCTCATCCCCCATTTCAGTCTGTACTTTCCTGTACTTACCCTACGGGCAACAAAATCTTTTTAAAAAATGGAATGAGTATGACATAATTATTGTTTTTTGTTCCACAGTGTTGGCTGTCGTTTGGTTTTTGTGCCCTCCCAGAGAGATATCCACCACCCCTTTGTCTACCCACAGCCTCCGTTTACACTGACGCACCTCAACAAAGACCAGGCTCAGGTTTGACCACGCAATCAGAATTTTCATTCCATCTTTACTGTTGTTGTTTGGCCCCGGGCATTTTAAAAAAATGGAAAATAAGAATTGGTCTGTTTGCCTCTTGATAAAATTAGGACATTTTTGTGACAACTGAATACATACTGTATATTTGAAAAAAATCTAGGGACAGTTTATGATGTGTCTTCCTCACTACAGAGAGTGACATTTGTCCCTGATCCTTGCACTTTGCTGATTGATGGAGTCACCTTTGGCTTGACCTCTACAGACATTCTGTTTCACATGGGCGCTGAAGAGATCAGCAGGTATGAAAAGATGTGATTTGTTTCCAATTGTTGCTTGCAATACATTTTTTTACAATACCATGTCTTCAGTGGGACTGGAGCAGATCGATTCTCACGCATACTAAAGCACATACTGACCCAGAGAAGGTAAGAGGAAGTTCATTCCTGTGCTCTTCAAATGTATGTTACTTTTTTGCTTGTTAATTGCAGCTACTATCCACTGTACCCTCCTGTGGAGGAGGTAAATATGGACTATGAGAAGTTTCAGAGCTATGGTCAGATGCCACTCACACCTGACATTCTCATTATTCCTTCAGAGCTGCGCTACTTTATAAAGGTACTCTTGTAATACTGTACACATTCAGAATCTTTATACACTTGCACTTAAAAGTGTCTACATTTGTGCCAGCTTTTTGAAATATAAAGTTGTATGTATCTGTATCTAAAATGTATCAATCCATAGGATGTTGTGGGCTGCGTTTGTGTCAATACTGGACGTCTGACCAAAGGTCAGGTGGGAGGGACCTATGGAAGGCTACTCGTTCAGCGCAGCACATCTGAGGAAGCAAAAAGAGTAAACCCTTGTTTGGCTGCTCAGGTGGTAAAGATCTAATAAAACCTTGAGCATTATTTTGGATTGGAATATGATGCGATTTGAATCAATTTTCCAAAGCTGGACCTCTGTAAGATATGTACAATTAAACCTCTTAACACAAACACATGGAACAATTGTTTTGTTGACAAATTCATTTATTTAGACCTTATTCTAGTTATACCAAAAGAAATAGCATCTAAAGTAGTTTTATAACAAGCCTGGTAATATAAGCTTTGTATGTCTTGACTGGAGGATAAAGGGTACTTGTTTACCCAGAGCCCAGTGCTACACCCCTGGCTCCGTGGCGTCTTTTACTCATCATAAAAATCATCTGATTCACATGGTTCTGTAAAACAAAAACTAAAGTCACAAGAAAGATTTGTTAGACGAATATGAGTAATGTTGTCGGTAATCTTACCGATTGATTTATCAGGTTTTGATTCTCTGGAAAAAAATAAAAAAATAATGAGAAACCGTCTCAGGAAGATGTAAGAGATTATTATTTTTTTTGATTTTTTTTTTTAAACCTGCTCAAAATTACCTCTGCTTTTGTGTTTGCTCTTGAGGTGCAAGAACACTCTCTATATCCTCTTCAGATGAACTGTCAGACTCTTCATCATCTGAGGTAGATTTTCTGTTACTTTCCCCATCCTGAAGTTTTACCTCATGCTCTGGGATGACGTATATTATTTTAGACCTGGAGACAAAATTTTAATCCACAAAAACGTGATCATTTCTAACCACAAAAGCTGAGACAAGGTTCAGGTGATAGTCTGACTTGCCTGGTCTGTGGTGAGACTATGCAGTCCTCCGAGTCACTGTCCACAGGTCCAAGTGCCGTGTCTTGGTTGGACTCGCATACCTTCATATTGTCCACGCTGCCATCACACTCAGATGATGCACTCTCCTCAGCAGAATCAGAGGATGAGCATGTTGGTCCAGAGATGAGTGTCTTATGATAGGCTTCTTCTATAGGTGAACATCCAGATATATCCAGATTTGACATTTCTCCATCATCATCCTGGCTGGTTTCTTTTCCGTCTCCATCAGTTTGGTCTTTTTCAGAATCTTTTTCCTCCAGGCTACTTTGATCGGAGAGGCTTTGTTCCTTTTCTTTTAGAGTTGGTCTTTTTTTCAATCGCCCACTTCCTTGGGCTTCCTGTGACAATTTGACACTGCTTTCGTCATCACCTTCACTGTGACTCTCAGAAGTATTGTCTTTGTTCTTTGTATCTTTGCAGTCTAACCCGTTCCTATGTTTTGTTTTATGATTACTAAATGTCATAGCCTTTGAACCAGTGGAAACTTCTCTTGATGGCACAGACCTTAAAATGTAAATTGCCAAAATGTTACGTTCATAACCTCTAAGTAGATGTATATTTGCCTGGCACTGTCATCCAAATCGCCTAATGTAATATGTAATGCACAAGGAACTGGAAGTATGGCACTGCCAGGAAAACTATAAATATCATTCCCTTAAAATTAGAAATGCTTAATGCTTACTTGTGAGATACAAACATGTCTTCATCTGAGGAACTGCTCTGGTTGCTCTTCGTCTGCTCTGTCCTCCCCTCGCTTGATGCTCGACTACTTGTTTTGCCCCCTGTTTGATCATTGGAGAGTCGGACTGTAACCATAAACAGCTCAAATTTAGAGGAAAAAGTAATTTATGACTATTATTTGTAAGAATAACTGCTCAAACCTGGTTTCACATCAAGGTCTTCTGAATGACTACTGTCTTCACTTAAACAACTAGGCAGTCGCTTTGGCGTTGTCTCAGTTTGAGCCGGCCAGAGTTGATCTGTGTGGAGTTCATTTGGAGAACTGGTGTGTGAAAGGTAGCAATTTGAAGGGCCGTTGTTTTCTGAGGTACATTCCAGTTGGGGTCTGGATCGAAGGAGATGTGGCCTGAACAGATCATCTGGGAATGATGATGGCGGATATTGTGATATTTTCTTTAGAAATACTGTTGTCTGTGTTTGAGCCCCGGCCAGCGGTTCAGGAGGAATGGACAATTCTTGATACTCTCCAGTTTTTCCACGGTCTGGAAATTGAGAGATTTGTTTTAGTTAGTTGTGGTTGGAATGTGTATTTAATGTGTAATAAGTATTTTAGATTTATTTAGACAAACCGTGCAAATGTAAATGTTGATGGTTTGTCTTTAAATTCTTCTGTTGACGTTCCCCCAAAAATATTTAACAGAAAAAAATGATATTAGTTAGTAATATATGTTGAAGTTACAAGAGAACAAACATTTACATTTAATCCTGATATTTCTTAAGTGACCCGGCAAAGTGACTAAAGACATGTCACAAGTCACATTGGAAAAAGCAACATTATTTCTTTTCATGTATTTTTTAATCAAATGGTCCTCATAATTGATTATGGCGCATAATTGATTATTGTGCATTTTTGCTGGTAACATTAACATTTTTGAAGAATAGGAATTGCTCTGTCATTTCCAGCCAGAACTGGAACAGATTGAGCCAATTTGGGGATCTTATATTTCGCTTTGCATCCTAGCAACAATTAAATTAAATAAAAAATAAAAGGTTTATTACAGGAGATTTATATGAACTCACCACTGTGAATTATATTCTAAAGTAGGATGGCAATCATTGGATGCGAGAAGAGAAGAGCACTGCATTTTGTTTATTTATAAAGCTCTCATTGGAAGTTTACCTGATTATTTGCTGAACATCAGATTAAGATTCCAGGACATGTTTAATTTAGAGTCACACAGAATCAACACACAGTTAGGAAAAAGGCTTTCAGGAACTTTGCTCCATGCAATTATTTTATATATTGCGATTAATTCAAAGCACTTTTAAAAGACTACCCTCAGTGCCAGTGCTCTTGTTTTAAATTTGTTTTACTCATTATTGTGTGTTTTTATTTATTTGTTAAATATTTTATGTAATGTTTTATTGGCATCTGTGTTTGTTAGTTTAATTTGTAATTGTGTAAATGTTTTTATGACGCTCTTGAAAATTGGAGCTTGCTTTCAAGGGCCCTCCTTGTATAAATAAAGGTATATTGTCTTCCTTATCAGCCAGGGGAGTGGCAAATTATTCCCAAACTCTGAATATATTTTTCTTTTTATTGTACTCATCATTTTAAGTGCATAAGGTTTTGTTGAAAGCCAGCTCTCAACCTGTTTTTCTGTAACCATGAACATTTTATTATTTGTTTACATTCTATTGCTTTGTGGTTGATTAAAGATAAAATATCTCCCCTTCATTATTTTTGAATCAAGCCCAAAATGACTTTTGTATATTATGCAAAACAAATGCTTGGAAAATTGGCAACCTATTGGATAATGACTGTCTCGTTGAATCATGTTTTAGACAAATGTTCCAAATTTATCATAATCATAAAATGAAAACAAGAACTGCTCTAATCTCTACAAAACATAAATATGTATTAGTTGGGAGAAAACCGACTCCTAATTTGTTTTGAACTATAAATAATAATTTGTTTTAATATAATTGTAACATTTTGAATACTTGCATTCTCCTCTGGATTCTGTGTTTTGTGATGGAGTTGGTGATTCCAGTGAGAATGGCAACTCTCATATTTTTTCTGAAAATATGTCAAATATACATAAATAGGGTGAGCACCAGTTAAACACATTTAAATGATAATTTAGGAGCTTAATTATTATATTATATGTATTTCCAAAAATAATTAATTTGATTTACATTATCTTCACTTATCTACTCTCAATCTGCAGACACTGCCTTTCAATCACACCACATTCATGCATGGGTGAGGTAGGTAAAGTGTCTTGCCCAAGGACACAACAGAGCTGGGATCAAACTACCAACCTTCCACTGTACCACCTGAGACACTTTTCCCTGTTGTTTTGTTTGTTGTTTTTACCTGTAACATTTTCATGGCAGCAGTGTGGTCCAGCACCTCCCTCAGTGTGTTCTGGGCCTCGTCAAACTGCTGCAATAGTTCCCTGTTGTGCAGTTTGGCCAAGCGCTCCCTCTCTCTCAAATCATCCAAGCGTTGCTGCAGATGCTTGACCTTGCTGAAAAGCGAATGTTCAAACTTTATAAGAGAAATAAACATGTCACCTTCAGCAAAGAAGAGCATAGACAGTACTTACCTCATTGTTTTGTGGTTTGGTGAAAGTATGGTTTACCCGCTCAATGGAATGTAGGAAATACTCCTCTCAAAGGATGAAGAGATTACCCTGGATTAAGATTGGGTTTTGGGGGAGGGACTAAATCTACACATGGTATGGGTTACAAAAAGGATTGTCAATTTATTTATGAATAACAATGTAAAATGTAGTCTCAAACCACCAAGATGTAGGCCAAAAGGGTGTGTTTCTCTCATTATTGACAGAATATCCACAGATCTATCAGCATTGACATTTTTTAACCAGTGACCATGGCCTAAACACATGACTCCAGCGCGATAGTGACCTTACATGACCCACCCAAGACTTGTTCTATTTTGCCCCTTCGCTGAAAGCGGAACCATAATTACATCTATATACGACGGGGTTGTATTTTCATGTGACACTCATGCATTCTGCTTGTTCAAAGGTTTGTTGTGACGAGGTAAGATCAGAAAATACGCTTTTGTTTTACCCTTGTGAACCGATTATTTTGTTACGTGTTACGTTTGTAATCTAACTGATCTGTATTGCATTTATAGATTACGTTTGAGGGGAAATAGCAAAATGCTAATGGTCCGTTTGTGAAATGAGATCCACTGTGAGCATCGCCCTTTGAGCACCATTAATCTCTTCAACACTAACAGAGACAGGAAGAGTTATGACCAGCTTGGCCACTAAAGTGTTCAGCAGAGCAGAGAGGATATGCCGACACCTGCCCGTGATACTCAACACTTTTTTGGTCTTCTCCATTACTGGGGAAGTGAGCTACTTGGTCCTGGTGGAGGCGCCACTAGAGGAGAGTTTGAAGAAAACTGCATGGTCAGGCTGGTGGAAAGCGGTCCACTTAATTGCTCAATACTTCATGCTTGGCAATATCTGCTGGAACGCCCTACTGTTTCTGAAGACCAGCCCTAGTATAAAAGGAGTCTTCTTGGGAGAAGGCATGGGACAGGGTTGGAGGTAAACATTTATTTGAATATGTCATACAATCAGCGCATCATTAACGATTACTAATTGCATCCAAAGGTATTGTTATACATGTGAGGCCCACACACCTCCACGTTGTTCCCATTGCTATGACTGCAAGGTGTGTGTTCTTCGACGTGACCACCACTGTGTGTTCTTTGGCCAGTGTGTGGGCTTCCAGAACTACCGCTACTTCCTGAGCTGCCTGCTTTTTATGTGGTCAGGACTACTGTATGCCACGCTGATGAACGCAGAAGTCTTTATTGTCATTCTTAAGGAAGGAGTGACTGTGCATAGTATCCTGCTTCTTTTAATTCCCTGGATTATGTTGGTATCAGGTGAGATTATAGTGATATAGTTTGTTAGTCCCGTTACTTATTATCTTTGGTGTCAAATGCCATGCATGGTATACATTTAATTTCAAACACACATATTATGAAAAGTTCTGTTTTGTTTTTCTTTCAGGCCAAGTCTCTGCAAGAGCTTTTGCTTTTGCCTTTATTGCCGACACGTGTGTGGTGGGCTTCTTGTTGGTGTCTGCTTTTTTCTTCTTCCACCTTTTCCTGATGATTAGGGGACAAACAACAAGGGAGTGGTATTCCTCACGACGCCCCTACAATGTGGGATTACTTGGCAACCTGCAACACAATTTAGGACGTAATTGGTTTATATGCTGGCTCTGCCCACTTATCCCCTCACCTATGCCTGGAGATGGCATACACTTTGAGGTCACGGGGTCACTGGAGCCTACCAGATAATGAAATTCATTCACAATTGAATGAATTCTATTGGTGTAAGGTGTATAAGGTGCATTATGTAACTTTTCTGGTGGAGATGTTATTGCTTTGCCTAGAGAGAAAGAATGCATGTTTTTCAAGGTTTTTCAAGGTTTTTAGCAACAAAAACGCCAGTAATTTAATAAATATGAGATAGACAAGTTCAATGCGATACTTTGGAACATTCTAGGCAAAGGATTAACATTTCCATAGAGATGAGCAGGTGGTGGACCCCCACCAGAAAAGTTACATAGTGCATATTTAAGATTTGTTTTACACTGTATTTTAAGTGAAGGACTTTGCTGTAGTTTTGCACACATTTTGCACGTTAGTTTGGTAAACCCAAATGGTGTTTATTGTTTTCATTTTAACTGAATGTTGCAGCACATACAATACTGTGTGCTTTGCCTTTTTGCCTTTAAACGAGCAGGCCTGTAATTTTGTTCCAATAAAAAAAAACTTTTTTTTTTTTGTAATATCACTGCCTTATGTTGATTTGTAATTATTCGTGTTTATATGTAAATGGATAATAAAAACAAAATTGTTTTTTCCCTGGGTCAAATTGTGATAAAAAATGTGACCTCACACACAACGATGAACTGTTGAAGCGTAGATTTGATTTCTGAACTTGGCATGAAACTCTCAATCTACACATAACTTTAAAGATGAAATATTAGTATTGTAAACTCATTGAACGCAAAAGGTGAGGTTTCATATTATTTTGCAGGGCAGGAATTTAAATTTGACGAGAACGAATTGTTAGCATAGTTGCTATCGGACGTTAGCCTCAGTTAACCGTCTCAAGGCCAATTAATTTACAACGTCATGTTTACATTTATAGAACTATTTGATTCAAAGGCTTGGCAGGATGGATTTTGAGGAAGCAAACATGTAAGTAACGAACGGATACAGTTTAGTGCAGTGTGTGTTACTGAAGTGTATGTTCCTGTTCGGTGTGTGGATGTGTTTAGGAGCGCGCGGGAGATGATGGAGAAGATCGCCCAGCTTGACCACAGTAAGACTTTACTCCGGGACCAGAACACAGAGATGAGGATCTGGCTGGACGCGGCGGATGAAGACATGGCCCTGCTTAGAGCTGAAAACAATCATCTCAAAAAACAAGTGAAAGAGTGAGCATTTCAACCGCGTTTCAAGGAAACATTTGAAGAGTCAAGTCAAACCACCTTTGGTTTGATTTTCAGTCTTGAGAAGACGGTCAGTGATGCTCAGAGTGTTGAATCAGAGGCCACTAATTGTCAACCAGATTACCCTTATTTGAAGGTTAGAAATGAAATTAAAATTCAGAAGCTGGTAAGTTATGTTGCTTAGATTACATCTTTACTAAATGTATGTTAAATCAGTCAGTCATTCTTGCCTCTATTCATTTATTACCTGTAGGAGAAGGAATCTGCCTGTCTTCGAGAAGAAAATATCAAGCTCACAGCTGAGGTTTGTTCCCACACAGTGCATTTTGTCTCTGTCCGGTGATCTGCTCTTTTACTGCTGCAGCTCTAATCCTAAACTCAGATCAGGCATTTGCAGCAGCTACAAGAGACAGACGATGTGACCCTAAGCAAGTTCAAAGTTTCACTTCAAACCCTCGAGGTAATGGAAGAAATCAGCTACAAGTTTTATTATTATATTTGATAACCACTGTCTTTTCCAGTGACTCGGTTGTCAAAAATGCGTTATTGCTTGAATTATTTATTTATGATATGATTGTGTTAACTTTGTTTTATAAAATGCGTTTCTTCAGTCTGAATTGGGGGGAGCTCAGTTAGGGCTACAGCGAAGAGATGAGGTTATTAACCAGGTCAGAGGCATAAAGAGAGCTTTACTACCAAACACATCATTTACTTTTAAATTAACTTTAAACATACTCATTTGTTTACATTTGACAGAAACATCAGGAGTTAAAGCATGCTGAGGAACTGGTGGAAGAATATTCAACAATTATAAAGGTAAACTGTCTGTCAAATGGTAAAATGGTAAAATGCGCAATTATTTGTGATATTTTCCTTCAGGATCTCAGGCTGAAAAACCAGGAGTTAAAAGAAGAACTTGAGGCTGGACAGGATGAACTGACATTGTAAAGCATGCGTTTCTAAGTCATGTAATGTACATTATGAAAACGAACAAAGTTGTTGTTGTATTTCCAGTGCTGGTGCCTTTGACCTTTTGGAAGCAAGTGAAAAGAGTAGGAGTCCTCCTCTGTCATTTGCCGAGGAGCTGAGGCTGCTGGGTTCCTCTGTTCAAGCAAATATTAGCTTATCAGAAGACATGCAGACAAATGTAAGAAACCTTTAATCACAAACATGTCTCAGAACAACTCACAAATGTGTAACCAATGGGTACTGGGCCTTTTCTGTGTCTTTCTGATGTACAATAATTAAACATTCTCATCTTGTTAGTAATCGTACCGTTATTTTTTGAAGGGTGAATTAATGTCTGAGAAAGTCCAAAAGACAAGTTGTTTAGTGAAACACAGTTACTATGAGAGGTATGTGAGTGTTAGCGAAATGTTTTGTATTTTTCATAATTCTAGTTTCTAAAATACTTTTCTCCCTAGCATAACTGAGCAGGATGTGAGTGATACAAGTGCTCCTGTGACAGGCACAGTGGAAATGAAGCTGCAGGCCTTTCCTGATGTTGAGTCATCAAAACGTTCCAAGTAGGCCCACTGTATAGTACATAGTACTTTGTGCACATAAAAGTGTAAAACTATATGCCGCACGATCTCCGTTAAAACATATTCTGTGTATTTTCTTAAAGGTGTGTTGGCATCCTGATGACCGTCACGCAGTGTGTCCTGTTGCTGGGGACCCTTTTCCCCTTCTTGGCTTTGGCCTTTATAACTTCAGGGAGATTTCCTGTCATCTCTAAGCTCTTCTCTTTGAACTCATTCTGGAGCAGTGTGTGGTTTGTTCTAGAGCCCTATTGCACCTTGCAATATGGGGACATGCCACCCATATGATCTAAGCTGTAATAAACAGCGATTTACCAGAATACCAGAGTTGTCTATTAAACGTACAGCCTAAAGTCTTGAACTTTAATCATTCTATCAATTTGTGTATAATCGTATGTCTTAATGCTGTACAAAGGTTGCTGTACCCGCGACTCTTTGCGCCCCACCCATGCAAAGGCGCCTTCTGGTGGTCTTTTTTCCCCCCCAGTGAAAATAGCCTACTCCCTCACTGAACGCTAATGCCTTCAGCTTCAGCCTCAGAATGAACACTGGCTGCAGCTGAGCGTGCGTTTGTTCTGGGGCATCTTTAGTGGATGGCGCGCTTTAAGGATGCTGCTGATGCTGATGACGGCCCGATGACAGCGCTCGACACCCTGCATGGACCTTAAAGCCAGGCATCATTGCAGCGATAAGTCGGTCAACAGCCGTCCTGTTTGAATTAGGCACGTGAGCAGCGACATGTTATGAACCGAGGAGCAGCTTTGGTTTGGGGAATGGGGGCACCGAAAAGACCGAAGCCAACTCGTCTTCTTTTCCGTCTTTGCATCTGCGGAATCGCTCTTTTCACAGCCGCCTTAACCGTGGATGTTACAGGTGTCTACATCAGGAATAATTAGCACCGTTCACACTTACGCCCACGACAGTGATCGTATATCACATTGTCAAAGCAAACAATAGCGTGTCTGGCATGTCAGAACTCTTCTCATTGCATTCCTGTATTATTCTAGGTCTGCCTCTACGGAACCAAAATGGAAATATCCTCTGGACCAAAAGAGAGCTTTACCAGGAGAAAGATGCTAGTAACAAGACTCTTAAATCTGGTAAGACTCTTTTTCTAGAATTCTGGGACACCAAGAATTGATTAATTAGCCAATAAGGAAAAATGTGTTTTAATATAAGCAATGCTCTCTGTTTGAAGTGTCCAATATACCATGTGTGTTCGTGTGTGCAGCATGTCTGGTGTATCACAATTTTGAGAGATACTGTTGCTAGGAAACTAAACTGAAAAAGTGTGCTGTTTGCATCCCAAACTGTGCAATGAAGACTATCCCAGTCTATGTCTTCTTGACTTGAAAGAGTTTGATTCATACAGTGGAGTGAGAAAAGAGTTATAGAATATATTTATTTTATTTAGTGTAAACTTTTCTTGCGATCTGAAAAATGCAGTGAAGTGTGTCCAAACAGAATCATGTGACATACAGTCATTCAGGGAGTTTGCACAAATGTCTCATTCTTCCCCACATGTCATCCCTCCTCCATGTAAGTAATATTAGGCCACCTCAGTCTCACATTACTTTTATTTCTCACACAAACCAGGCAGATACTTTTTATTCTAATTCCTCCCACGTACAACAAATGTGACTGTTGGCTGATTTCATCATAGTATTTGTAACCAGATTCTTGAATTTAATCAGGATTGTCATTTTGGTTTCATATTTGTTGCTCCTTTCAAAGAAGACTTTACATTATTTATCACAGGGACTGTTTTTTATTTTTAGGGACAGATACAAACACATTATTTAAAGGTTATCTAAGGCTAAAACAAATCTAATTCGTAACACCAGTTCCTGGAAGAGCAATGAAACACTGAATAATCCAATCTTTCTTTCCAATTTAAGTCTATAATAACATGAGCCTTAAATAAAAGTCACTTGTGTGTGGTTGTTAATATTTAACTCCACACATTCATGCAATATTCATTGGCTCTGTGTCCAACTCTCTTTGTCAATCCTAGCTATTACAGAGTTTCCAGATGACATCTTTACTTTGGAGCAGCGGAGACATGGAGCTGTAATGCTTCACGTTCTCTGTGTAAGATGCAGCTTTTTCATTTGTTATAGTTTATATACAGACACATCAACAAAAATAATATTCCTGAGCACAATCTGATGTTTTCTACAGGCTATCTACATGTTTCATGCTCTGGCCATTGTGTGTGACATTTATTTTGTACCATCTCTGGAAAAAATATCCGTGGTAAGTAGTTAGTTGTAGTTAATGCACAGTCAGTTTGTAGATTAAATCAAAATGAAAACATTTCCTTATTAACATTTTGTATTATATTTTGTACTAACTGATTGCCTTTCATTAACTCACAATTATTATTTTTGTACCCTAGAATCTTAATCTTAGTGAAGATGTTGCCGGGGCGACCTTCATGGCAGCTGGGAGCTCCGCCCCCGAGCTCTTTACCTCTTTGATTGGTCAGTAAGAGGATGCACTGCAATCACTTACTCAAACAACTGTATTTGCACAATGTCAGCTCAATCATAAACTATTTGGGGACCACACACACACACACACACACACACACCCACACACACACACACTTTCCCTCATATTTTGATTGGACTTTCAGGAGTTTTTATCACAAAAGGAGATGTTGGTGTGGGAACAATTGTGGGATCAGCTGTTTTTAATGTGCTGGTGATCATCGGTCTCTGTGGCATTTTCGCTGGACAGGTCCTTCAATTCTTTCTTCCACAAACAGTTATTAATACAAATTATGTCTGTCGTCTTGAAATTCAATTTGTATCTATTTTCTCCTAGCCCATTCCTTTAAGCTGGTGGCCTTTATTCCGTGATTCTGTCTTCTACATAGTGTCCATAATTGTGCTCATTTTGGTAAGAAATCTTGCTCCATATTTTGTTGCTTCTGACTAGTACTGCCCTCATAACACAATTTCCACATAAATAGGCAAAGATATATTTGGTTGAATTCTTTGTGTGGCTATCTCCACAGGTAATCTATGATGAAAAGGTTCTGTGGTAAGGACTGGGTTTATCTTTCCTTTTTAAACTAATGATATTCAATGAATATTCCATTTGAAAATTTCACAGGTGGGAAACAATTATTCTAATTTCCATGTATGGAATTTACATAATAATCATGAAGTGAGCATTTTAACTTTCTTATTTCCACTGTTGGGCTGTTCTCTTTGACGGCTTAAGCATGTCATGTCTGGACTGTAGGTTCAACAGATTGCTGTGTAACTTGGTTGAGAGTCACTGCAGCTTGGGCCACCCATGTCTCAGCAGTTTGAGACGAACAACTGCTGTTGGAAATATTGGAGATTGTGACAATGACATGGTGCCTCTAAAACCAGGTATAAAACACCTTTTCTGTGTACATTCCTGACATTTTTATTGGCACGTTTGTCTGTATGTGAATAGAAATGCCTGAATTTCAAATGTTTGAGCCATGCATGTTAATAACAATTTACTAGTGTTATTGTTGTTCTGCAGATTCATGTGTGGTGGCCGGCCAGGACACAGGGGTTGTAATGGTCGATGAGCTTCTGAACCTGCACCCTCACCAGCTCTCTTTTTCAGAGGCAAGCCTTCGTCTTCTCATCACCCCGCATTTTCCCCCCTTCACTCGCCTGCGCATGGCAGGACGCATGGTCATCAGCGAGGTACACTGCACGCTGACACCCTTAACAATACCCATCTTCGTATGATTCTAGGTTGGTGGGTATTAAGTGTCTATGATATTAAATATTGTCCATGCCAACATTATCTTTCCCCAGCAATCATAGCGAAGAATAGGATTTTGTCGATGAAAACCAGGACTACAGGTGACATTAGATCAGAATAAAACCTGATCTAGACAAATAGATTTCACTTTCTCTATTATTACTGATTATTAGCTATTTCATCTCCTCCAAAATACACCAAAACACCGTTCATTTGGTCAATTCTTACAGAATTCCAGTCACCCCTGTTATATGACATAAAGAGCACACCTTAGATTGCTCAGTAGTTGCATCTGAGAAAAAGTATTTTGTGTTTGTGTGACACTCTGGAGGCTCAGTGTCCCGCCATCAAAACAGTCCTCAACAAGCAAACTTGTACACTACAATACTAGTGTAATATAAGCGCAGTTATATTAGTACAAGATTGGTCTACACAACACAGTAAATTCCCTAATCCCATAAAGTAAGGCAAGCAGGTGTTTGTTGTTGCTATGCCTTCCTGCATGTGATGTGCTCCTGCGTTTTGTGCTCTTTGAAATAACACTGCAAGTACTTCCTTGTTCGCTACTTTGACCTTAATTCATGCTGTCTAAATGCACGAGGGTCAGTGTGAGGGCACGCTTGACTGCTCCTCTCAGCACGGCTGCCACTCCATCCACATCATAGTCCCATAGTGGTGTAGCCTCAGTGCTGTGGTTTCACTTTTTCTTTTATGTTGTCTCACTTTGTACAGCGGCAGAGGCTGATTCAGGCCCGAGGCGGACATGAAGAAGGAGGTGCAGCAGGTAAGGAGGGAGGCAGCAGGCCGTGGGGCAGAGACAACGGGACAGTGACTGAGAGAGAAAAACAAACACTGGAGAGTGAACCCATCAAAGAAGAAAGTGGAGAGGCACAAGGGGCTGCTGAAATTAAAGAGGAAGAGGAAGATGAAGAAGTGCCGGAGGAAGGAGAATACCAGCATTCTACTTTAAATCCATTCTGTTTTCCCAGTAAGGAAACTAAAAAGTGTGGCTTTCCAAAATTAAAACAATTCAATACCCCAACTTCTTCATGTCTCAGGTGGCTGGTGTGAGCGTCTGAAGTGGCTACTGTCCTGGCCAGTCAGTTTCTTGCTGTATTTTACTGTACCCAACTGCAACAAGTCCCACTGGGAGCGCTGGTACCTGCTTACCTTTTTGTCCTCCACTATGTGGATAGCCCTATTCTCCTACCTCATGGTTTGGATGGTAAGACCCCAATACCACCCTAAAGTGCATAAATGAAGACGGGGCTCATCAATATATCACTGTACTTGATCTAGGTGACCATCATCAGCTATACATTGGGGATCCCCGAGGTCCTCATGGGCATCACATTTTTGGCAGCTGGCACCAGTGTGCCTGACTGCATGGCAAGCTTAATTGTTGCAAGACAAGGTGAGTTTTTATTACTGAATGCAAAACGCATTTCTCTTATTCCTTGAATTACTCATTGACTTGTGTAGGCATGGGGGACATGGCTGTCTCAAACACTATCGGCAGTAACATCTTTGACGTACTTCTGGGACTTGGCTTCCCTTGGGCACTGAGAACTCTCATAGTCAGCTACGGATCTGTGGTGAGTTTATAATCAGCAAATGTAGGCCAGCCCATGACCACAAAATGTTGAAACAAAATACTAATAACCAGACAAATATTAAGCATGTGGTGTTTGGTAACAATCATGCGACTTGTGAATGATCTATGTCAATGTCCAGGTGAAAATAAACAGCAAAGGGCTGGTTTACTCAGTGATCCTGCTGCTTGCCTCTGTCACACTTACTGTGAGTACATATATACCACTGCCCCTGAAATCAACATTTTAATGTTTAATCTACACTGTTACATTACACACAAGGACTGCACCTTTGTGATTTTGTAATTGTGCCTTGTCTGTAGGTCCTGTGTGTGCATTTAAACCACTGGAGGCTGGACCGGAAGCTTGGGCTCTGTCTAATGTTGCTTTATGCCATCTTCCTTCTTTGCTCTATTGGCTTTGAAAGGCTCTAGAGGACCAATGCAATTGCAAATCAGAAATCTTTAACTCCGAAGCAGAATTTGTTTTTCAGTGCCGCAGCTTGGAGATTTCAATAAATACAATGTTGTTTATTCTAAACCCTGTAGTACTAGTGACTTAAGTGACCTTTTTTCTAAATGTACGCATGTGCTACCTTGATTTTGTGAAAATCTACTTGATGCACTATGTGTTAAATATTGCATTTGTATTTGCAGTATTTCTCTGCACTAAATTTATAAACTTTATAGTGACAACACACAACACATCTTCAGGTATGATTGCTGTTATATAAATTCTAGGGTTAACGGAGACCTCATATACAGTATTTATATTGTTGTAGCATCTCTTCCTTCATTCGTTCCATTCTTTGCTTTAGCAAGTTTCACCAATCATTAATTGATATGCACCAGGTAATTGCAAAAGATATTGTCTTAGCTTTGTATGCGGGCAAGAAAAGACCACCCTTTTAATGTCCTGAATCCCGAGCATATGGTGTACAAAATGAGCTTGAGGTGTTTAATGGGTGAAATAAAGTGTTTTAAAACCAATGTGAATTCATTTCAATAACCACAAATAATCACATTCTAATATTAAACAGCACATTTAAATTCTTGTTAGATTTACGTGACTTTTATTTGTTAGGCTAAATAAATGTTACCAAAGAAATGTAAAAATAATAAGTACAACAAAATACATCATTTACAAATAGTAAGTTTGACATAAGAATCAAATAAACATGTTTCGGTCTTAACAAAAATAGAAAATATCAATACAGTACATTGAATGCATAAGGAGCCATATTAAGTCTTTGCAATACAATAGACTTTACAAATTTCAACTAGAAAAAACTCCCAATACCAATACAATCTGTTTTACAAAATGGTCGGAAACGGTACAATAGAACACTAAATATTGAATTGCGAGAATCTTTAAATACTGGTGCAACCTGCATGCAAAATCCATTGTCGATTACACCGACTTTACAGCAACTTGTTAATCATTCAAAGATGTAATAATTTACCATTAAAAGGCAAGCACCAATCTACAGCAAGTAACAATGAGCAGTGAGCGCACATTTTTTTAATAAAGTGATTTTTAGGGGTCAGATGAGTTCTGTTTAGCGTTAGAGTAGAGGTATTCTCACCTGTAGCCAAAGCAACATACCGAGTGATTACATTTTCATCACCTTACATTGCTTCAACTGATGCAGCTGGTTAGAGCAGTTTGCTGCTACTGTTGATGTACTTTGGCACGGTGTAAATCATTAAATATATAAACTTGCATGGATGACACAAAACTACAGAAAAAATGTCACTACTTCAGTTAACTAATTAATTATAATAGTTCCATACTTCTCAAAGGATTTCTTTTGGAGAAGCCTTCAGAAAACTTACATTTTGACAGAAATAACTAGACTATAAAATCTACCCTT
Source organism: Chaenogobius annularis (assembly GCA_015082035.1). Taxonomy (NCBI): domain Eukaryota; kingdom Metazoa; phylum Chordata; class Actinopteri; order Gobiiformes; family Gobiidae; genus Chaenogobius; species Chaenogobius annularis. The sequence goes on from BJKM01000002.1 coordinate 1,192,839, forward strand.
GATTTTGCAAGTGAAAGGGTACAGCTAATTAGCTGTGATGCTAATCATATAATGCTAATCCATTTGCTGTGGTTGCTCCCATGGAGACAGCTGCTATGGATACTGCATGCTCTCACTCTGATCTTGAGTGTGGTCAGTCCGGAAAAGTGTGTCTATACATACATATAGACAAAGAAAATTTGATCCACAGTGGCCGGGAGTCTGAAATATACTATGTGTGGACACAGAGCTGTGCTCTTGTGCTGCTACCAACTAGATGTGTCTCCAATTGATTAAGTAGGCCTGGTGTTTTGAGAGAACGGCGATCACTCAGAGGCAGAGCTCTGGTTCTGTTGGTAAATAGACGCTTTATCCTTTAGGAGAGCCAAACACAAGTGGCAGCTCCAGCTTCCTGCAGAAGACATTAAAAACATTGTAACTGATGTCAACTTAAAAAAAATATCATACTATGATAAATAATATGAAACCATGAAAAACATTAACATGAGAGAACAAAAAAGGGTTTGAAAAAGATCTCACCCTCAGGTGGTTCAGTCATAGGAGGAGTTAGACAGTACATGTGGTAACCTCTATCACAATCATCACAAAACAGCAGCTGATCCTACAGAAAAAAATACATTTGTGTAAAAACAGTACCATGTATTACATACAATGTTAAAGAGATTAATCAATACAACTTTATGCTGCAGGTTTTGTTAAAGGAATGCAATGTTGCCAATGGCCGTCCTCTACAAACAAGTGTCCTGCATTTAGTTATGAAGTGGCTAATTTACCAAGGGAACATAGTGGTCTCCATCCCTGCCAATAATGCGCAATGTCAAATTAAAAAAAAAAACAGGGCCATGGACCTGCATTGCTCTTAGAAGCAATGCAGAAGCAATTTTTTTGTTACATTTCTACGCAAAACATCTGTCTGGGTCAACGCAGGACTGATGCTTTGGATTGGAAGGAATTGATTTCAGAAGCAAGGAACACTGTATTTAACAGCCAATGCATTTAGCAAATAATCATAATTATGCAATACAAAACATAACAATACACATAACATAATACTTGAACAGAACTATTTGATCCAAAACTAAAGGTCTTGTTAAAGTGGACAGACAATACTAGCGGGCAGTACTCACATCATTTTCTGAGGTGCCACACACGTTGCAACACTTGCACTCTATGCACTGCCAGCGGTACGTCTTCACAGCAGCCATCATCACTGGCGTGAACTGTAGACATGTGGGGTGGCCTGAAAACAAGGAGACATTAACTGTTTGAAATAATTTTGGGAGAAAAGGCGAAATTCATTCAGGAGAACACAGACTTACCAGAGCGTCCACAGTCTGAGCAGGACACCAGCTCCTCGGACTGGCCAGTCTTTTGATTTAAAGTTGAATCTCCCAGACAAAAATCACAGTAATCGTTGGGCAGCGCTAATCCATTGGGACCCTTTTTATTTGCTGAATAGAAAGATTTTAACAAATTAATTCATCATGTTCACTATGTTGTATGTGTGAAAACTCAAGAGTGACTAGACATAACTACAAACCTGTTCATGCAGTATCAGCTCACCAAATTTCCACCAAATAAATACGTAAATAATAAATGATGATGAACGTGTTCTAATGAATTTGACTACTTGCTAATGTGATGGGACTTAATACAGAAATATAGATGTTAGGGTGAGCAAGGAATGACTCGACTGAATGACTGAAACAAGTCCCAACAGGGTTTAGAACCCGTATGGGTATCAATACCTATAAAACCAAAAAAACTTTCAAACATCAGAATGAAAAAAAGTGAAGAAGGGAGACACCATAAAAGACCTCACACATGCAACAGCCCCTCCCATGTGTCCCCCCATCAGCCTCTCAGCCTTAGACTCACTCTTCTGCTCGTCAGGCTGCCGAGGAGTGGGTGGTGCCTCGAGCTCCTCGCGGTCCTCGCCCTCCTCCTCGGCCAGGTGCGAGTGCGTATAGTGATAGCTCAGGCCAGGACGGTTCTTGTAGCGCTTCCCACAAACTGACACACACACAGTCACACAAGATTTGTACAGCAATGACCAACAGTGATTTTAAAAAGCCTATTTATTGTTTGTAACATTTACAAATATTATGCACATTGAGAGTAGTAATTGAATTCAAGTGGTTTAATCTGATTAAATAAAGGTTAGTAAAAAATAATAATTAAACAATTTAAATAAAATGACACAAAAATCTCCTTCTTTGCCATACGCACTACTCGCATTACAACATAATACAAAGTGGCCGTCCCTATAACATTCTGTACTGAATTGATAATATCATCAATGGTGTCATGGAGATGTACTGATGTGGTCTTGCGCTGCTCTAGTCTGTACTCACTGTCGCAGGCGTATGGTTTGTCCCGCTCCTCCAACGCGGCAGCAGCAGCAGCCTCAGACTTCTTTTTTCCGTTCTTATCGCTGCGTCCCTGCGGTTTTTAATAGGAAAAATATATATAAAATAAACGCTGAATTACAATGAATTACCGGTAAGTTTGATTAAGCATTTTAATACAACAATACACTGACTTACTTTTGACTTGCTTTTTCCTCTTCTTTTGGGGGTCTCATCTTCAAAGTCCTCATCATCAAGGTCGTCCAAATAGTCATCATGGTCCAGGACTCTCTAATATTTCAGAAATACAGTTATTAAGCTGAACTGTCCTGTGCCATTTCTGAACAGTCTAACTGGCAACAAAAGATAATGGCATTAAATCCTTGAAGTCTGACCTTACGGATGCGTCCTGAAGTCACGGATGCAGGAGGCTCCACAGTGGAAAGATCTTCTTCAGTGCCACGAAGATCAGACACTCCACTTCTTCTATCAAGAGGCTCTCCCTTGAGCAGTGCCTCCAAGCTGCTGCCATCTACGGCCCCCAGTCCATCACGCTTCAGTCCCAACTCTATATCCGCTGCAAAGTAGTAACATGCACACAACGAGGCATTCATTGCTTTAAGAATAGATTCAGTAGAATCTAAGAGAACTGTGGCCCTGTCCCACTTGACTAAAGTGTGCATTTTCTGAAAGTGAAGTTTGTAAGCGTACAAGGGCGCAGGAGGTAAACATGAGAATTGGGACAGTCCGCACTTCAGAGCGTTGTGAATGCGGTAAAGAAAAACAGCAGTGTAAAACAGCTGTCAGTGTGTTGTTAAACTGCAGTTGAATTAAGCACAAAGCCACAGCTCAGTTTAGTTTGGATACTGGTAATTTGCTGAAATGAGCAAAAGCGGGTATTGGGACAGGGCCTGTGTGTGCTGTTTGAACAAACTGCCATTTCTACAAAGACAAATCTAACTACAGTTGCAACTAAGGCTAATTAACTGAAATGAACAAACAATGTGTATAACAAGGTGTATAACACTTTTAATGTGCTTTACAGGCTTATCACAATCTGTTACACCGTAATCAATATCATATTATAATATCACTCCACACTCGTGGTGGAAAGCCACTTATGTAGCCACAGCCGCCCTGGGGCAGACAGACGAAAGCGAGGCTGCCAATCTGAACCATCGGCACCTCCGACCACCACAAATCATTCAGCGAGTTAAGCTCAAGGACACAACAACAGAACTCTAAGTCCAAGCTTGATCCTCTAACCTTTCACTTGGTGGATGATTGCACTAACCACTAAACCACTGTCCCCCAGAGCTAAGTCCAGAACAAAACATTGAGTTACTTTTTTATTATCGAACTTGACAAGACACATTCATTGATAGATCCACATCAGATTGTCCGTACAGCCCTACCTGGTTTGAGAGGAGGAAAGGCCAGGCGCGGGTCCTCAGGAGGGTGTGAGCGTCTTTTCTTTCTCCACCGACGAGCTGGGTATGTGTACAGCTGACCGGGAGCTACACCTAGAAACATTCAAAAGTGTGTACAAATGGAACTAAACAATACAAGAAAAAAAGTGACATTCAACAACTCTATTGAGTATTGCGAAAACAATATTGCCCGTTATATTTTTATTCAATATACTTTTTGTATAAACTTTTTGAGTTTAGTGAAATCAAACACAATAGTGAATGACTTAATTTACAAGTCAAACTGTGTCAAAAAAGCCTAAACCAAGACCAAAACATTCCAAAATGTAAACTAAATAAAATCCTTACTGACTAAAAATGGAACCCCTGCCAGAAAAAGAACAAATTGCAAGCACTATTACAATATACATTAAGCTTCTATATCTCCATTACATTGTAGTGTGGTTCTTCTTTTATTTTTTTTTAAATACCGGGTTTAAATCAGAAAACATTTTAAATACAAATGTAAACAGCAAAAACCACATGCTTACAACATTAGATGATCCATACACTACCTGCATTGCGATGCCTTTTCTCCATCCAGATGTAGCAGTTGGACTGGGCCACCCCGGTCTGGGAGTCAAGGAAGGGCATGAGGATGCTGCGCTCAGCACAGAGACGAGCATTGTAACTGTGACACTGCTCCATGGCATCTCTGTAATACTGCTCACCCAGCCTGAAAGTGCAGGGGACATTACAATACAGACAACACATTACATAAACTAGACCCCTGCTCAGCCTAAACTTGTGAACAATTGGCATCATGTGATTTGTGGCTCTAGAAATCTTGTGCTTTAAAAGTTAGTTAAAGCGTGTTAAAGTTGTAGCAGAGAACCACAACACTTCAAAGGAGAACATGGGAACAAAAGGCGCCTCTCATTACAACAAAGCGCCCGCCAACAACACACTTAATGAAATGTTTAGTTTCATTTACTTCAGATGTCCAGGTTTAAAAAGTTAGAATAGACCGGGTTCATCATTATGCAAAGAGCGTGACCATACAAATAGCAAGGAATTCTGATAACTAACGTTGTTACATAAAGAACATTTTTCCATTCTGCCCATAGCTAACACGCTAATCATAGCATCCTTTAGTGAAACACACGTTATGTCTTGATACAACATTTATTTTGAACAATATTGAGTTTAACACAACGTCAGTGCACAGCAACAAGATTTAAATAGTTTTTGGAGAGTAAACCTAAACAGTTAGACATAAAGATAAACTTACACTTTCACAACACTGTCGACGGCCGCAGCCATGTTTCTGATTGCGGGTGTACAGAGTCCTAGCGCGCATGCGCACAGCAGCGTAAATTGTAGCGTAAGTCCGCGTGATGATGGGTTGTATCCATGGATTTATTATAATATATATAATATAATATAATATTGTATCCAAGCCCGAATGTCTATCTTATTCCCCAACCCCTCATGCACTACAGTCTTGCACTATTTCACGGAGTGATTCGGACACTCAGCTCACTACTTTCTCCTCGTCTCGGGTCATGTTTTATATTATATATTTTTGTTTTTATTTTTTATCCTATTGTAGATTTTGCTTCTTTAACGCATGCCCTTTTGATTACATATATGTTGTTTTATCATTGTTCATTTTACGTTGCACCGAATCACCAAAACAAGTTCCTATGTTTGTGAATTCTGTTCATTGGCTATAGCAATAAACATTTTCTGATTCGGATTCTGATCAAGTCAGCAAAACTCTGATAAAAATTTATTTCTGTAATAAATATTGGTCAAATCTGTCTGAGACGCACATATGTATGACCTAATAATCACCATACAAGTCATTACAACAAACGGACAAGATTATTCAACTTCTTGCCTGTGATGGTGACGGTGTAACGGATTTTGAAGGTCAACCGCTCCTCTGTCTGCTTTCATTCAGTCGTGTTGCGTTAAAGACACGTGTTTCGGGTGGTCTAGGGGTTAACTGGGGTTGCTGTTTAGGGGCGTGTCTTGCCCCCAAACAACAGCCATAACGTCGTCTGTGATAGTTCTGCCGGTGTTATTCTGTCAATCCCACATCTCTTTCAATGTGCTATAGACGTGAAGGCTCAATTTCAAGATTTGTGTTGTGCTGCGTGGTGATTTAGACTAGAGAGGTGTCTCGAGTTAATCCAGCCAAAATATAACAGGTAACTGTTTACGTTCATGTTACAGCCAATGATGCACGTTTAGAAAATCTTTGGCGGGACCTGAGTGTTGCTCAGTGACTGCCCCAAAACCTGACAAATCAAGAGAAGATCTGTGTGGGCCAAAGTCCCTGCTGCAGTGTGTGCAAACCTGGTCAAGAACTATAGGACTTCAGTAATTGAAAACAAAGGCTTCAGGACCAAATAGTAACGTTAAGTGTTCAAATATTTATTTGCAGCAATAACATACAAACACGTTATTTAAACAATTTCGAGATTATGTCTCTCACCTACGATGCAAATTTCAAACCCCATCATATTATCTAAGTAGGAGAACTTGCTAAATCACAGGGTGTGCAAATATTTATTTTCCTCACTGTATTTTAACAGGGCATATCATTCATTCACGCGTCTTCTCTCCTCACAACGCAGAATATTCTGCTTTACATACTTAGCCTTCCCCGAAAAGAACAGTCTGGCGGCTGTTCTCCGCTCTGCGCTCTGGAGCAGTTGTCTATCAGAGGGCCTGTGAGCGTGGCTTGGATCCTTAAGCCGAACCTGGCGCGACCTGATAACAGAGTGGGTAAATTCGTGCTTCTCTCCACTGGTTTTATCGCCACCTCAGCTCTCTATAAAGGCTATAATACATGCACGCGCCTCTGACTCTCCTGCTGTTAATTTGGTGCTTGGAGCCTTGATGGATATCAATAGGCGATTTTAGTGGAATGTGATTTGCCAGTTTCTCTTGCACTCGCCTGAACGATAAGGACGGTGTTTGTGAGTATTAGCGGCGGAGCGTGGACCACGGTGTGTAGGCATGAACGTCCCTGGACTGGTGGCTATGGTTGCCTTCTACCTGCTCGTGCTGGGCATCGGCATCTGGGCCACAGTGAGAGGCGCGCGTGAGAGGACCCAGGAGAACCTCACTGAGCACACCTTGTTGGGAAACAGGAAGGTCAGCCTGGCCGTGGGAGTCTTCACAATGACAGGTCTGTGCACAATTTGCTCAATCAAAATTTAAAGTGACTGAGCTTTAACAGTTGCTCAACTTTATCACTCTAGTGAGGCGCGTGTGTCCTGCTGTGTGCTTTTGTAAATTAACCCCTTTTGCTTGGAACCTTTTTTTCCACAAACGCAGGGAAAAATAACCCCCTTTTAAAACTGAAGCTGTTTCTGAACCCTCTAGCACAAGCTGTAGTTTTGGCCTCTGATGTGTGTTTTACTCTAATTATAAGTAGAAACAATTCAGATTTTCTGAATGAGTAAAGCTGGTTTCTGGAGGGGTCGGCTGATTGACACTAAAATATGCATCAGTTGGGTTTCACAATTCTCTTTTAAAAGCTGAAGATAAATTAAGTTAAAATGAGCTTTAGGGACTTGTAATAAAGCAAAAATGTCCAGGTGGAAGCCATATAAATGTCCCATTAATTTTTCATTTTATTTTAGGGTAATTTTTTACTTGATGGTTTGGATTACAAACAGATTCGGATTCTTCCCTTTATTTTTATGACAGCATATCAAGCAGCTTGAGCGTTCCTTTTATAAGATGGTGGGCAAAATGGAACAAATAAAGAAAAAGTCCTAAGCATAAGGGTTTAATGAGGAGACTGCAGAGAGAAGTGGTCTGACACATTTTTCCACCACAACCATTAAACATCGGGTACTCCCAGATGCAGAGGCTACTGTGATGGGAAATGAATGAATAAATGAATGAAACCTTGGGCTTTGTGAGAAACTGCTAAAAAGACCTTGAGATATTGCTATCATAATAGATTGTCTGGTACAGACTGGCGTCATTGTGTCTCCTTTTTGCTGAAATCTCATTTGACACTTGCAAAGTGTTGCCATGTTTAGCCTTTTTGATTATATTCTTTGATTTACAGCCACTATTAGGAAGCAATGTCTGAATTATTATATTGTTCGATACACAACCTTGCTTGTTTAATTTCTGCCTTCAGTTTGGGTATCAGCCAGACACAACATTGAAGCCAGGATAACGGATGCAGTAATGAACCAGCAAACATAGAGTAGATTGTACCTATTGTAATTGGAAGTGTGCGTGGTTTCTGTAACAAGCAAAATAGTACAAATTAAATCAATGCTACTGCCAGGAATATTGGTGAAGGAAAACTAAACAAAGGAAATGGCATAAACATATTAGAACAAAAGCAATGCTATAACAGCAGTTAATGCATAATGTTACTTATTACAGCCTACGCACTTACAATAAATGTAAGTTAACAGGTAATACTAACAGAAAACAAAATAAAGCTTAGGTGGTCATTGACACACACAGGGAGGATAATGAACACACTAGATATGCTACAAGTTGGCCATTTTTACGAACAAGACACCTCTGACAAGTCTGAGTAGCTAAGTGGTTGCTGTGGCAACTAGAACTCATAAGCAAGCTGTGTGCTAACAGTATGCACAGGGAACTTTAGATAACTATTTCCAAAATTATTTCGTACAGCCACATTTGTTGGAGGAGGTTTTATCACTGGTTTAACAGAAGCTGTCTACACTCCAACCATGGGACTAACCTGGGCAGTCATGCCTGTAACTGGTGCCCTATCATTTATAGTTGGTAAGGCATTGCAATAATCCAAGACGGTTTTTCCATTCAATTCTTTACTAAACCTCAAATCTTGTATCTTTCAGGTGGCATTTTCTTTGCAAAGAAAATGAGAGAGAGAAAGTATGTGACAATGATGGACCCATTTCAAAAGAAGTATGGAAATATAATCAGTGCCGTTCTGTCTATAGCACTGTTGATTTCAGACATTATCTGGGTAACAGGAACTCTCATATGTTTAGGTACGTTTCAACGTTCAACGCTATCTTCACACGTTAGTGATCACGGGGTTTTGTGTAATTTTTTCTAATTCGCTATGCCTTTATTATTTGTTTTTAAAGGTTCAACAATGAGTGTGATCTTGGATGTGCCCTATTCTGTGTGTATTTGGATATCAGCTGCAGTTGCCATAATCTACACCCTGCTGGGTGGCCTGTACAGTGTTGCATACACTGATATTATACAACTGATTCTCATTTTCTGCAGTTTGGTTAGTGATTTCATGCTATACAATGCCTGCTCCAAATCATGTATTTATATATTTGTCTTTTTGTTTTGTTTTTTGTTTTCTTCAGTGGTTATGTGTCCCTTTCGTCTTGATGAGCCCTTATGCAGATGACATCACCAGGACTGCACATATGTTTATTTACCAGGGCCCTTGGATTGGGGCTGTGAATAAACAGAATGTGTGGATTTGGCTTGATAATTTCTTATTATTGGTATAGTGTATAAATACATATATAAAATTCCCTTCTCACCCTCCACGGATGGTCTCATCCCATATTCTAAGCTTGGATCCTTGGGCTTGAGAGCTTGAGGGTTCTGTACAGTATCTTTGCTGTTCCTAGTACTGCACTTTTCTGGACTTAGATGTCTGATGTTTTTCCAGGGATCTGTTGTAGCCACTCCTCCAGTTTGGGGGTCACTGCCCCGAGTGCTCCGATGACCACGGGCACCACTTTCGCCTTCTCCAGCTCTTCCCTGAGCCCTTGGTATTTCTACAGTTTCTCGTGTTCCCTTTTTTCCTGATGTTGCTATCACTTGGTATCGCCACGTCAACCACAACGGCTCTCCTCTGCCAACCACGAGCTGCACGATGCGGAAAACAACTCAAATCTAGCAAACACGCAGCGCTGTCAACCAATCCTGCCCATGCCCACCTGTCTCAGGCATGTGAATGTCTCAGGCAATGGGGAACAGAGGATGAGGTGCTGGAGGAGGGACCATCATGGCAGGACAAGCCCCTACATGGGATGTACCACTGTAACATAACCGATATCAAGAAATCCTACCAATGGCTAGAGCGGGCCGGTCTGAAGGACAGCACAGAGGCACTCATCATGGCTGCACAGGAACAGGCCCTGAGCACCAGAGCAACAGAGGCCCAGATCTACCACGACAAGACCCAAGGTGTAGTGGGTGCAAAGGGGCCCCCGAGACAATCCAGCACTAACTGCAGGGTGCAAGCTGCTGGCAGGGAAAGCATACTTGGAGCGCCATAAACAAGTGGTTGGCATAGTGTACAGGAACATCTGTGCGGAGTATGGACAGGAAACCCCAAGGTCAAAGTGGGAACACCCCCAAAGGTGGTCGAGAATGACCAGGCCAAGATCATGTGGGACTTCCAGATACAGACAGATTGAATGGTAATGGCAAACCAACCAGACATGTGTGGTGGTGGATAAATAGCAGAGGAGAGCCGTTGTGGTTGACGTGGCAATAACAAGTGATGGCAACATCAGGAAAAAGGAACACGAGAAACTGGTGAAATACCAATTGCTCACAGAAGAGCTGGAGAAGGCGTGGAGGGTGAAGGCGAAAGTGGTGCCCGTGGTCATCGGAGCACTCGGGGCAGTGACCCCCAAACTTCAGGAGTGGCTACAACAGACCCCTGGAAAACATCAGACATCTCTGTCCAGAAAAGTGCAGTACTCGGAACAGCAAAGATACTGCGCAGAACCCTCAAGCTCCCAGGCCTCTGGTAGAGGACCCAAGTTTAGAATAATGGGATGAGACACCCGCGGAGGGTGAGAAGGGAATTTTGTGTGTGTGATATATAATATATATATATATATATATATATATATATATATATATATATAATATATATATTATTTTTATACACATCCATCCATCCATCCATTTTCTACCGCTTTTCCCGTTAGGGTCGCGGGTGACTGGAGCCTATCCCAGTGCCTTTGGCCTTAGGCGGGGGTACACCCTGGACAGTGGCCAACTCGTCGCAGGGCTACACAGCATTCACTCTCACACTCATTCACTAGGGCCAATTTACAGTTGCCAATTTACCTAACACATGCATGTCTTTGGGCGGTGGGAGGAAGCCGGAGAACCCGGTGAGAACCCACGGTAACACGGGGAGGACATGCAGACTCCACCCAGAGAAATCATGTGATATATATATATGTGTGTGTGTGTGTGTGTGTATATGTATATATATGTATATATATATGTATGTATATATACATATGTATATATATTTTAAAAAACCTATTGTAGAGTGTATACAGTAAATACATGAACAAAGAGCAGGGCATGGTGTTTACGTGCCTTCTGACTCTTTCCTTAGACTCTTGGTAACTTGGGTTATCAAGATTTTCATCAAAGGACCCTGTCTTCATCCTCATCCTCCACAGCCAGGATTACATGCTTCATAGCAGCCCCTATGATATTTGTGCTTGGAATCCCCTCTGTGTTGATTGGAGCAGCTGCAGCCTCAACAAGTAAACCAGCCAGTCACATTATTCACAGAGTAATGGGTGGAAGAGAGAATGGATTATTATGAATTTATTGTTTCTTATGCTTTCAGACTGGAATATGACAGAGTACGGCTCCCCATCCCCGTATGAGCGTGGAGAAGCTGGACAGGTGCTGCCCATTACTCTGCACTATCTCACTCCATCTTTCATCTCCATTATGGGCATTGGAGCAATGGCTGCGGCCGTGATGTCATCAATAGACTCTGCTCTGTTATCTGCAGCCTCGATATTTACATCCAACATCTATAAGAACATCTTGAGGACAACGGTATGAGGACACTATATTAGTTTGATGGACTGATAATCATGTGTTGGCTTTGTTCCTGCAGGCACCAGAGACAGAGCTTCAGTGGATCATACGCATCACAGTGGTGTTAGTGGGCTTGATGGGCACCTCACTGTCATTTATAAGCAACAGTGTTTTTATGTTCTGGCTACTGGGCTCAAGCATTACCTATACCATCATGTTTCCTCAGCTGGTCTGCGTCCTCTTCTGTGAGGTCTCTAACGGCTGTGGCTGTGTCATGGGCGTTGTAACAGCAGTGTTATTGAAAGTGCTGAGTGGGGAACCAGCAATTGGACTGTCTCCTCTCGTCTATTACCCTTGGTGCGCTATTGTGGATGGCACTTATGTCCAATGTGCTCCTGTTCAGACCATCTCCATGCTTTGTGGATTTATTGCAACTTTGATATTTTCCTACATAGCACAGATATTTTTTTACATGGAGATTATCCCTGGAGAGTCGGACACTTTAACAGTTAAAACGTACAAAGCACTATATAGCAAAAGTACAAATCAACAGGAAGAGACAGCACAAATGTAAAAAATTAAATAGAGTTTGGAATATTTGAGAAGTGGTAGTAAATGCATTTGTGCAGCCTACGAATATAAGAAAATGAAACAATTGGTTCCAAAAACTAACTGTAAAATTTGGTTAAACTAGTGATATAATAATAGCAGTTATTCTCAGTGGCGGAAGAAATACTTAATTTTGTTACTTAAAGTATATATGACACATTAGACTACACTTTTCATTAAAGCAAAGGGAATATGATTATATTTCCGATTTGACTAAACATTTGACTGGTTTTTCTCCAAATTGGCAATTTTGGTGACGTTTATAATGTCACTTCCTGGTTTGACATGAGCAGCAGATATGGCATAAGTAATTCCACAACTCTTACGAGATTGTAAACAAGGGCCAAAGACCATTTAAATCATACACTAGTTATAATTTGACAAATAATTACACCTGAATCACTCTTTATTTAGTTCAATGATTGTTTAATCTAACATAAAAAGGTTTAAGTTGAGGAATGGCACTTTTTGATGACAGAGGTGGAGGTATTCTGTTGGAAATTGCAAAATATGGACCTCTACTGAGAAAGCAGGATAAATTTGATTCTACGTGGACAAGGTAAAATTGATTTTATCTCTGCTCATCAGTGTGTTTTTATATTCTATTTTGGAGGATGGCGAGTAATTATTATCATTTGAACTCACCTGATGAAGATGACAAAATAAAATGTGAGGATAGTAATGTTGAAGTGAACTACAAGGAGCTAGATTTAAGTTACTTTAAAAAAACACTAAGGACTCTGATTTTGATATTGACATTGATCCTGTATAAATTCCTCATACTATTCAGAGGATCGATTCAAACATTTAGATCTGACAGTGTTTTCAATTATTCATTTTAATAGTAGAATTGTCAGAGCAAATTTTGTCTAAAATCAACAACATGTACGTTTCAAACCATAACAGAGACTTGGTTAATTGATTGATTAACTGAAGCATTTATGTTAGAAGGATATAATTTATATCAAACAAAAAAGGTGGTGGAGTAGCATTTTATGTACAAAAACAATATTGTCAAATCATTGATAGCTTAGTTAAAGATGAAGTAATGGAAAGCTTGACTATACAGATAAAAAACAGATTAAGTATTTTCTTGATGTTGCATCAATAAAACACCTGGGGCACATATTGAGCGTTATATAAATGAGTTACCAAAGGTGCTACAAAGATTACGTATTAAGAAATCTATGTTTGTGGAGATTTCAATATTGATCTATTAAATGGAAGTCGCACAAATTAACTTATGATTTCATAACTTCAGTTACGAATAAAGACTCATTATTGATAAAACACACTTGTACAAATACGTGGAGATTTTGCTACTCTTATAGACAATATTTCTTACATACAATTTTGTTACGACCACATGTGGCCTTGTGTTAAGTGATATCACTGATCATACAACATCATTATCATGTGTTTTTGGACTGTCCTGTTGCACATAAATATGGGATGGAAATTAACAAGGCACTGAAGACTGTTTTTGACACCACCATCCCACTCAATTTCCAAACTATGCACCGGTACTTGGGCCTCAAAAGCCCTGCCATGGACAATATAGATGACTACCTTTGTGACATACTTCTGGCGGCCGGGAAAAAGGCCATCACAAAGAAATGGATGACATAAACTGCACAGATGACTAAGGACTAGATTGATACCACAACTGACATACGGACAATGGAAAAAAATCACATACGGACTCTGGACCCTGGAAACTGACACATTTAAAAGAAACTGGACTAAATGAGAGCATTATTTAGACACTTATGTGCCTTAACCGTTCTTTTCATTGGATACCTTTTTTTAATTTTTTTTTTTCTTTTTTGTCATCTCAAACATTTTATTTTTAAAATGACCCAATCTGTTTTTTTCCTCTGGTCCTGCTCTTGTCTGTTTTTGTTTGTCTTGTGTGTATTTTTCTTTAATTAAAGAAGATATTACAGACCATTTCCCTGTGTTTGTAAATTGTCCAAATATTAAACTGCTAAAATGCTAATAAAAATGCTAAAGTCGACATTTAAGTTGGTAAGACTTATGACACCTGAAAAAATTAGGGCCTTTAAGATAGAACTATTAAATTGTGATTGGGATGGTGTTTATGTTGATGTTCCAAATGAGGCCTACGTAGCTTTTATGTTTAACTGGCAAGAACTTTCCAATCGCCGGTGTCCAATTATGATGTATCAGCAAAAAGATACAGCTATAAGAAAGTTTTGTATGACAATTGGCTTACAAAAAGCTTGCCATAGGAAAATAATTCTTTATATGTGTCAATAATTTTAGAGAAAAACTATAATCAGAATCAGAAAAGGTCAATGAACAAAAATCACACACACCCACACAAGCGCGCACACAAACAACAGACATCTGACCTTCACTATCGCCGTCTGCACTTCCCCGTATCTACTTCTTCTCTTGTTTGTGACCCTGCCCCGCATCTACTGAAAAATTCAGCGCGTGACCTCGTGCAACGTATTCATTATATGTGTTGTATACTGTGTATTATTGTTATGCTTATGCTGAACATTTTTTCATTTTCCAAGAGTTCAAGTATCCCAGTGAAAACGGCGAGTGAAAACCAGCTGTCCGGGTGACTGGTGCTCTTTTGCATCTCTTTCCATGTCGCATCTGTCATCAAATCACATTCCAATGTTGTGAATTTTGTTCACTGACAATGGCTAGAAATATATCCTGATAAAAATAGGCTTACTATGTACACTAGAATTTACAGTTACATTTTCATATATCCCTTTTTCCTCCTTGAAAAAATGGAACCGTATTCCATATTTCAGTTTAAGACAAAGGATTGAAACTATTATAATTAATGTCTTGCCCAGATTTCTCCATCTATTCGAGACACTGCCAATTTCCATCCCCAACCGGCTGTTTGATGAGTGAAATAAAACAATCTCTAGATTTGTATGACATGGTAAAAAAACAAAACAAACCTGTATCTAATTCAAGACTTGTAAACTTTGAGATTGATATTCTCATATGTTGTCAAATTTTATTCCTCTACTTATCTTGTGTTCTCGGTGGTCCTGCTCGGTTCTGTTTTATTTTTTATTCTTTTATTTTATCGTCCCTCTCTTTTATTTAGTTGTTTTTGTTGTTTTATGTTCTAAAGAAAACATAACATTTTAATTATTTATATGAAGTACATAAAAATAGAACAAGTGAAAATGAGAGAGAATATAAACATTAAAAAAACAAGTTAATCTCAATATCAAAAACACAACAACAACAACAACAACAACAACTTATAATCAAAAATTTTAAAACAGTAAAGATAATATAAAAAAAGACCTGCTATAAATGAGGTATTAGCAAACTGATGCAAAAACAGAAATTCCAAGTTAGTTCCAAAGTAATAGAATATAAAACTGGATAATTTAGATACTATTGTAAAATAATTCAACAACTATTTTGTAAATATGAGGCCAATCTTAATTTCAAAAATGTCTGTTAAGAGCGAAGATCAATATTAAACTCAGTGTTTCTGTGTGGGGTAACTGAAATGTATGTTAAAAAAATATATAAAAAAATACAGTTAGAGCATTTAAAAACAAAAAAATCAATCAACATTATTTAATTGAAGTAGATGACATTTTAAAGCCATTAACTCATGCTGTATATGTAATCAGTTGATCCTTCATGGAGTAGTTCCTGATGATGTGAAAAAAGCAAAGGTTGGCCTCTTTGCTTTGGATCAGCTTTTTCAGACACAAAAGTGAAGCAGGTCGATGTCCCTGAATAGCCAATCAGCTCTCACATGGCTTTTTCTTACAAGTTTGAAAAGATAAAATGTTTAATAATTAGTATAAAACAGCATGTGGAGGTCTGATTTTCCTGGTCATTTAATTTATATATTTTTATGTTTCAAAGCAGGACCTGAACTTAAAACATTTAGGCAACATATCACCATGAAGTGGCTAAAACAGGTCTCAAACTATAAGAAGAAAACAGAGTCCAGATGACTACAACTGAATCGTTTTCTACAATGGAACACTCCTGGACGAATGAGAGATTACGCCGACATGTTTATAAGAAGAAAATAAACTTTTCAGTCCATTTAAAAATGTTGCGGAGTAGAAAGCACAATAGTGAAGTAAAAGTAAAGTATCACTGTAAAATGTAAGGCACAGATGCCTAAAAATGTACTTAAGTATGGTACTTTTACTCAGTTAATTTCCACCAGAAAAATCTAAGTTTACTGGTAGATTTGTAATTCCATTTTGTATTTTGTACTCTTTTAAGTACGTTTTGAGTGCACCAGTCAGTGCAGACCAATAGATCCATGGTGCAGACAAACACCCAACAGGACTGTGTGAGTGTGGAGCAGAGCCAGAGACGGTGGACCATGTCATTTTAGACCACTGTAGGTACAATGTAAAGAGGGAGGGTTTGAAGCAGAAATTTGTTTAGTTTGAATAATATATTGAAAATTACAGAAGAGATGTTATTATTTTTGTTTAAGGTAGACAGAACGGTTAAAGCGGATTTGAAGAATAAGATCATGTAGAAACGTAGATACGCTGGCGTAAATGAACCTGTTTTGATGAGTGCCAGTCGTCAATAAACGAAGCTAAGAAGAAGAAGAAGTGTCCACACTCCTGTACAGTAGGTGGCGGAAATGCACCTTAACGTTGGTGACCACCCGCCAGGAAACAAGAAGAAGAAGAAGTCTGTGCAGAACATGGTGCGAAAAGACTTGCAGGAAGCGTGTCACCAAGAGTCTGGTGCATGGGCGCATGCATGATAAACTGCTGTTAAGGTTCGGGCTACTATTACTCTTTTTTCACGTGCAATATTTGTTTTACTAAAGAAAATGTACGAGCTTTGAGCTGTGGCGTGTGGGTGGCAGTGGAGATGTTTGACTGGGGCAGGTTGTACAATAATCTGTCTATTTTCGCACCCCATCATGTAGCCACTCTGAATTATACATTCCTGAATCCTGAATTAATCTGGTGTCGTTTTACGATATCAAAGTTTTGAAATGGTCACTTATTGGCTACAGTGAGCGGTAGGGCTTTTGACAGTTTCTACTTTCGCCCAAGTGTCTTAAATGTGTGGTTTGGAGCGTACCGTGTCTTCTTTTTGGGTCATACACAACTAAAATGTCGATGATTGGTGTTAGATATGATGCTGATTTGCTTGGGACTAAATGTAATTCATTTTGGTTTAACATGTCATTGTTTTTTCTTACAGGTGTAGAAAATGGAGACTGCTGGCGCACCTCACGCTGCAGCAACACCTTTCTTTGGGCAAACGCCTCGCAAATCTAACTGGACTTTATTGGAAGAAGCGGTCCAGATTAAAACGGAGGGCAATGCTTTTTACAGAGAGAGAAACCTGCGCTCAGCCATTAGACGATACCACAGTGCCCTGCTCATCCTCAGGGGCCTGGACTCAGATGTGATGGCATCTTTAAAAGGACTTGGACCTGTGACACATCCGCTCTCACCGGAACAAGAGAGCCTACTGAGGAACACACAAGTAGACGTGTTCAACAATTTAGCTGGTACCTACTATAAATATATTGAAATTGTATCCTGAGTGGTAGAAAGCTTTTTATTAACCCCCTACAGTTAGTAATTATCTTTAACCCCAAAGTGAGTCTGAAAGTTTTTAAAAGTGACGAAACAGATTGCGCAATAATTTAAACGCCTTTATTGAACTGCCCTTCTTTTCCTCGCCAGCTGATCAGAACTTCAAACCTGTCACTGTTAACTTTTGTGTGCAGTTACAAGTTTGTTATAAGGCCTTCGACCAGGCATGTCCAAACTTCGGCTCGGGGGCCTAATGTGGCCCTCAGACCAATTTTTGTTGGCCCTCCGGCTTCCTGCTAAGTCGGTCCAAACAACAAAAAGTAGTACTTTTTACTGTAAAATTGAAAAAATTCAAACATTTTAATGTTATACCAACGTAATATTAATGTTCCAAGTCTTATTAAAGGTGTGGAGGTTCATCAAAACGATGTCAAATGCCAAATTTCAAATGATTCCCTTCATTGTCGGGTTGTGTGTGGCCCTCTGCTCCGTATAAATTTATAAATGCCCTCGGGGGGGGGGGGGGGTTTGGGGGGGGGGGGGGAGTTTGGACAACCTGGCTTAGACAATTGTGTCATTAACAACTATGTATTGAATTGGTTGTCAATTTTCTTTTTTGTGTTTTTCAGCTTGTTTGCTTCAGAAAGAGAGTGTTAATTATGCTCGTGTTCAGGAGTATAGCTTACGTTTTTACGGTGGCAACCACATAACGTAAAAGCTCTGTACAGAGCAGGAGTGGCCACACTGGAGCTGGGAGATGCTCAAATGGCAAAAATGTATCTCACACAGGCCTTCAAAGAACAGCCTAATGGTAATCTGCATTTGATTTTAAGGAGACAATGTCAAGTAAAGTATGTTTGCCGATACCTAACACATGAACAATCACTTTGTTTTAGATGTAAATGTAAAAGAAGCACCTCCAAAAGCTGAGGAGAAGCTGAACCAGGAGTTAGCGAGAGAGAAGGCCTGTATCGTGGATGTTTTCGCCCAGCATCAAGAGCAGCTCTGGAGACGGAGTTGACCACAAACATGAGAGTGGGGATATAATTTGCCTGGTTTGCTAAAGCAATAGACACTTCTGTTTGGGACAGTCCAAATTCAGCAGACTATAAACTGTGTACAGTACATTTAGTATCAGTTTGAAGATGTTCTGAATTTTTTCTTGTTCTGCTGTGTGTGTTTTACACAGTACTGTAAAATGTATATTGAGTTTCAATTAAAAATATTTTATCACAACTAATTATTAGTTCCACACAATTAAATGATTTAAACTGTGCAGTTTAAATACAAGTTTATTGTTTACATGTATTTGTTAGTAATAACACAACATAATATATCATCCTTTACATTTAATAGAAGTCCTGAGTACAATATAAAATTAAAGAGTATTTGCTTGGTTTGGTCATTGTCTGGCCAATATGATTGTACTCCAGAGGCAGTATTGCCATTACAAGATAAATTATATTTTCATTTTAACCACAGAAGAAGCAATGAACAAGAAAGCAGCATGCAAATGTGTGTTCACATCACCTTAACACCAATAGTTTACTTATGAAGTACAATTATCTTTTTGAAATAGTTCATTGATTAATTTACAAAGTACTATTGTTAAAGGTGAACAGTGTAACTTTTCTGGTGTAGGCTCTGACACCTGCTTCTCTCCGTGGAGATGTTATTGCTTTGCTTGAAATATTCCATAGTATGGCATTGAACATGTATTTATCTATTTAAAAAAAAAAAAAAAAAGCATGCATTCCTACAGTGATCTGTACGGTAACTTGGCCCGGTGGTGTCACCTGCTTGTCTCCATGAAAATAGATATATATCTGATGCCATTCTGAGGAACATTCCAGGTATAGCATTCTTATCTCCATGGGGATAAGCAGGCAGGAGGTGGACCCCCCCGCCTGAAAATGTACATACATCTTTATGGAAATTAAACATTACTTTTGTTCAGTTACTTTGGTAACATTTTGAAGCACAGCCCTCTTCTGCTGTAGAGGCAGACGTTTGTGAAATGTAAGGGAGATTTATATTACTGCTTTGTATATTTAGTATGTATAAAAACACAAGTCATATTACAAATGTTACTTTTTAGATGGTTTTCGCTTAAGACTCAGGGACCTCATGGAGCCAAAAACTCTCTTCCCCAAATCTCGTAGTGAATGGGAACGTTGTAATGTTCTCCTGGGTGGGGATGGAGAGAATGAAGGTGAGGACAGAGGGGACATGGACTGACAGCTGCCCTCTAGACTCTCAGAATGAGACAGGTTAAAGAGGCTGGCAGTTGAGGACAGGCCCTTGTCCTCCCTCTTTCGCAGTAGTCTGACCCCTTCATCCTTCCTCATCGACCCCTGTCCCACATCTAATGAAGAAACCCAAAGGCTTCGCTTCACAGGCTCATCGTGGTGCCGGGACACAAGCAGACCCTGGGACTCACTCCTGAACAGGGATCTTCTGGAAAGCCTGAGACTGGAACTGCGCCTTTCTCCATCCTCTCTCCCCCTTCTGTTAGAGAACATGGGGGAGCACTCTCCTTTGGGTTCATTCATCCAAAATAAATCCTTGTCTGGTTCCCTCCTATAGCTTCCACCAGTGTTCCTCCTCCATCCAAAGCCATACTCAGCTCTGTCTAACTCCTCCTGCTCACTTTCCGGGTCCCTTCCAAAGAGACGCCCCTCAAATCGACTCCACAATTTTGTGGAGTTCTTTTTGGGCATTTGAACACCTCGTTCAATAGCTTTTTCCTCAGCCCAAACTGAATTGAAGTCTTCTCTTTTGGCATAGCTGCTGACAGTGGCCGCTCTGATTAGCTTGTGTGAGGCATGCTTCCCTCTGTAAAGGGCCTGTTTCTCACCTCTGTTCCATCCTCCTCCTCCACTCTGCCGAAGGGATCCTCCTCGAGGCGGGATGCCACAATGATCCACTGCAGAGCTCCTTGTGTTTGTGCGGGGAAGGGAACATTGAAATGGGGCATCTCTGCGAAAAACCGAGAGTGGAGTGGCTCCCATAGGAGAAGGTTGTAGTGGATGCGGAGGTGATCTGGCCCTTGGGGTTGGACGAGAAGCAGGGGAAGAAGCAGTGGATGAGGGGAGGTCATGTGGGTAGTAATGTGGGTGGTGGTGTGGAGTAGGCATGTAATTGGATTGGTACGGATGTATAGGGCTGCTGGTGTGTGAAAGAGGAGGTGTAAGGCTCCTCTGAGACTGAGGTGAATGTGTGACACTTAAAGACAACTGGATCGGTCTCTGTGTAGCCAGTTCTCTTGTGTAGTCATGAGCCTGGTCACTTTGAGTCATGAGGTGGCTTTTACCATGACCCCTCATGTTTCCTGGTGTCTCTACATCAAAGCAATCAATATCCAGCTCCACCCCTTGCTCCATCAGTCCCACTACAACATCTGTGGACAGGCCGGAGAGACGGGAAATCTCCTCCACCATAGGAAAGTCATCATCAAGTTTTGGACTGGATTCTCGATTGAAGCTGTTTCGCTGGGAGCTAGGAGCTGATCCTGAGTTGGACCCATGCACTGACAGGTGCTCTGGTACACTACTACTAAAGTCCAATGATCGACAAAAATTACCTGACCCAAATGAGGGTGCAACCTCCAAAGAGCTGCGATGGCTCAAGCTGGAGGGGCAGGTGGAGATCCGAGGTCGCGATCTAAGTGCTGGAGCAGGTGTGGAGGATAGGGATGAGGCAGAGGGCGTGGCAAGCTCACTTCTCAGTGCTCCACAGCTTCCTGATTTAGGGGTGTCTGCAAGACTCCGGCTTGAATTTAAACCAGGATTGAGGTTCAAATTTACGTTAAGATGCAAATTTATGCTCAAATCTTCTCCAGTGGCAGAGGGCAAATTACCCAGATTTATGGAGTTTCTTGTTGCTTTTTTCCCAGTGGTGATTAAGCTCACTCTGGCAGAGTTCCCCAGCTGTGATTTGCAGGGCGTGATGCTGCCCCCAAGGACGCATGGTGTGCTTAGACTCTCAAAGGCAGAAAGAGACTGTGTGGACCCATGGCCTTTTCCTGATGTGCAAACACCCCTAAATGATACAGAACCACACGAGCTCAGATCAGTGGTGGACAAAGACGCACGAGTGTGGTACTGCCGAGCTAGACGATTAATGTACTGCTCTAACTGGGTGAAGGAAATCTGGTTTGGAGTGGTTGGTTGAACAAGGAGAGAGTGAGCAGTGAAGTTTGTGGGCAGAGGGCTGTCTTCAGATTGGGAATTTTCAGCACTAGGAGTGGCTTGAGTAACTTCCTGTGTGGTAAAGAGAGGGCTTTGAAGAGCCACAGCATGCAGTGGGCTGGGGAAAGGATACACCTCTTTGGTCCTTCGTGACACTAGGTCTGCACAGTAGCGTGGGTCCAGTTGAGATTTTAGATCGATCAGTGCTGAAGGTGAAGGTGAAGAGAACAGATGAAGGAGGGAAGGAATTATGGAGTTGCTGCATCCTGAGCAGAGGTCAGACAGAAAGTTTAAACCACTTGCTTCCAGATCATTTGGTCCTGTGACACAAACAGATATGGTTTACCTGGTTAGTGGTATAATCCTAATTCTAAGAATTAATAAAGATTTTTTTTTTCCACCTCACCTGTATCTTCTGCTAGTTCGTGGCTGCCCTCTGCTTCAATGTGGTGCAGTACTCCATCTGCCCACAAGGTGTCAGTGCTGTCAGGCAAGGGGCACTGGTCCCACAGCTTTTGGGGTCTGGCTGGTGCCTGTCCATGAGCCACTTCACTAGAAACTGAGTAGCAAGAGTCCGACAGAGAACTGCCACTCACAGAGTAAAACCCTGAGAGAAAATAATTTCACAGAATTATTATGACAACAGCTTCAAATGAATTTTACTTTTGGTTATTTAAAATGTCCATGCATTATTTAAATGCCCAACAGTGAGTTTCACATTTTCGCCAAAAATTGCACCGCAGTTACATGTACATCTACAGTTCTTTGTTTTTTTTATTCCTCATTCACAGATTTCATTAAATAATTTGTTATAGTTTATAGACTTTAATGAAGTTATACCAAGACATCATTGTTTTGCTTTACCCTTATGTAGCTGGTATTAAAATATAAGCATAAGTATAAGTAAAATAAGTAATATTAAAAATGTTTACAAATAATTGTGACATCGATATTTAGCTCTTTTCTATTTGCGAAACGTGAGTCTGTTTCATTGGATGGACTGCAGTGTAAGGGTTTGGCATGCTTGAGATTAGTGTGAACTAAATGTGTCAGCGCCAAGTCCCAGAACAAACAGAAGGCCAAAAAGACCATGGTTAATGTTTAATAGGACTCCTCTCTTACACAAGGCTGACGTGTCAACATGCTGGCCACTGTATTGCTTAGAGACTTGACAACAAGCAGTTTT
Source organism: Chaenogobius annularis (assembly GCA_015082035.1). NCBI lineage: Eukaryota > Metazoa > Chordata > Actinopteri > Gobiiformes > Gobiidae > Chaenogobius > Chaenogobius annularis. The sequence continues at coordinate 1,215,948 of BJKM01000002.1, forward strand.
AAACCCAGTTCAATGTGGTATTTACCTGAACTAGGTCTGGAGTCACTGTCCAGGTGGGCCGTGTTGATGGGGTCAGGTGTGGGGGGAGAGAGCAGGTCAGAGGAGGCGTCCCAGGATAGAGTAGACCAGCGTGAGTGGCCCCCACAGCCTGCAGAGGTGTGGACTGCTCCATCTGCAGTCTCCCCTGGACTGCTTTGGTCCGGTGATGCAGTGATATCTGGTGGAGATGTAACCTGTGAATTAGATGACATCACCACATGCTTAAGGAGATAGTAGACACATCTTGGTACATTATAGTAATAAGAAATATGTGACTTAATTTTGATAAACTAGACAATGTACTCGTTCATGTCAAAGTTTACCAGTGAAAGTGGATATCTAAACCTGTCATGATAATTTAAACTACATACACTCGGATGATGTCACTCCTCATTTATGTGAACCACATATCTGATTCCTTTAGGTAAGCAAAGTGCCTCCATTTCCTAGATTAACTGGGCCAGGATGGAGCGCAACCCCCTTTGTAATTATCTCTCTCCAAATGCTCAGGACGGCAGCCAAGAGCCCCCCCGAATAAGGCTGATCAAGCCCAGACAACAGCCGCACTGTGAGTGGCACTGATCAATCTTCTTGTTACTGAGAAAACAATACAGGTAGTGAGTCACCACTGGGGCGACAGGAGAGGGGGGGGGATAAAGGAAGACGACAGATGACGCAACAAAGAGCGACTTGAAACAGCAGAAGGGACGGGGGTGTACTCAGACAGGCCCAAAGGAGAGAAAAGTTGAGACAAGGAAAAGGGACAATATCAGTTTACTTAATACTTGTGGGTCCTCACCTTCCATAACATTTTTGATAGTTTGGACTAAAACCACGCCTTGAGTTCATAATTATATTCTAAACATTAAAAATGCGCTACAGTGCATATTGTATATTTTACTATGTTAGTATACTATGTGTATATAGTAAAAAATTAATAATTATTTATTAATTACTGAATAATATGGCTTTTATTTTGTTTTGTCAATCAACAAAGTCATTAGATTGCCAAAGGCTTGAGAATCATAGTCCAGAATCATATTAATCACAACTCATTTTGTAAACAAGTAATCATTATCTGTAGTCGTTGTTTCAGCCCTAGCATTTTCAGCATAATGGTTTGTACACCATCGTTTTTAACTGTGATAACACTTTGCAACAGCAATCAAACTTGCTTGTGACCTATGTCCCTTTACTACTCTGCCCACATTCCCTTGCATGCATTAGCTGTTGTCAATCTGAGACGTGGATGAGTGGGTGCCCGAAACAAGAAAAAAGGGACAAAAAAAAGAACGAAGTGAGTCATGTTGCAAGAAAAAGTGAAGACGGTGGGAGAAAGAGAGGTCTGATGGGTGCGTGGTTGCCGGGTGAGCGAGAAGGGCATCTAACAAGACCCCAGCACCCCCACGCTCCTTTAAAACTCTCCTCTTGGTCAAATAATCCCATTGCCTCCACCCCCCCTTCCTAGACTATCCCTCAAATTTACCACCCCCTACTCACCATGGCTACAGCTGCTGGCTTCAACTCTCCCTCGCTTCTCCACCCACACACACACACACACACACACACACACACACACACACACACAAACCTCACCATTAAAGACGATACAGGATACAAGCGAGCGTTTGCTTGTTCAGTCAATTCTAACAGGAATAAACACTTTCCATGATCTAACTAAATTATTAGAATTAAACTTTCAATTGTGTGTGAAAATCACTGTTTGTTTTAACCACAGACTGGCTTATAAAGTACATTATTCAAGGTCCCAGAGGCCAAGTTTGCAGGCAAGCAACAAGACCACATATTTGAACTATGAAAAAGGCAATTTTTCTATTCCTTTAAATACTCCTTAAATCTCTATATGAATGGTCCTATAACCAATTTAGTGCTATATACTGTTCTGCTTCAGCCCACTCAACAGGATAACCTTAACAGATACACGCTCTTGGGCTTAAGGTTTAGCGTTACACAGAAACCAGTTCAAGATCAAATCATGGGCGACGGACAGACAAATGGCAGGGGGTTTGCCCACTATGAAACATGATACAAGTCCATTTGAAGAGGCAACTGCAGCCTCATTGGTACAATATGTAGAAAATGTATGGGTTGATTGGATAATAATGTTAGTGTGTTCACGCTGCAGCCATACACCTACTCCAATTGACTGTATTATGTCATTATCGCAAAACAAATTGCACTGAAGGCCATTTTGAGGCAGAACACATTTGTCAGAATATTGTGTAGGAAGGAGTTTGCTGCACAAAGGAACACACTTGTTCTGAACACCATTTATTATTCATGAATTATGAATGCTGTAACAAAACAAACAATGCAGCTCTACATCTCTTCTAGCAGATCACAAATATTCAGGTGGACTACAGCACATGAAAGTATTAGCATTACAGAACCTGAGGCAAGAGGAGCAGAAGACTATTAGAGGTCAAAGATTTAAAAAGGGTCATTTGAATGCACACACTATGGGGATTTTTCATCTATCACACAATTCCTTGGTCACTTTGCTATTAGAACACTTGGTGGAAACTGGCAAAATATTAGCCTTGGCGTGTTTACTGAAAATAAGAGATCCATCAATCTAGCTTTCAGTATACTTTGGATTCAAGTAGTCCTATCTGCCAGTCCCCAATATCAAAATACCAAAGCAGAGACTTATACACAATTTTTTTTCTTAAAGCACAACTAACATACCACAAAATGGTATGTTATGTTAAGTAAAGATGTTATTTTATTCAACTACCAATAGAATAGGGCTGTATTTATAAAATATATATATATATATAAGGACATTCTAAGACAGAACAATAAATAATTAGTGGAAACTCTGAACCCATCCTGCAACCAACCCATAACAGTGAAAGCGCTGATAACAGTATTGGTCGGTTTGGAAAATTAAAATAGCAAAACTCTCATCATAAAATGTGGATTGTATTTAATTCAGTGACAGAGTTGAATCACATGACAGACGCTCATTCCAAAATACAATAGGCAAATTACAGCCTGATTCATCATAGTCTCATCATCTCGAAACTGCAAAGGCAGTGTTGGTACGTAAGCTCCTTCTGGTGGCACTCAGACAATTCTTCTGTTTACATGTTTGTCTAATTTAGGGTAAGCAATTTATGACATTTTTGTTCTATTCTGGGTAATGTCTTGGTTAGTACTATTGTAACAATGATTCCATCAATGTAAAAGACTAAACCTAAAATAGCTCTATTATAGACCTGGTTAAGATAGTGGTACTCAGAAAGCCAATGATTTTCTTTGGTGGTACTTGGCGTGGCAAGTTTGACAGCCACTGCACTAAGACCTCAGTAGCTACAAAGTGTCAGTTGTAGTCAGTATTGTCTGAACAGCTCTTCTTCATCCGAGTAAATGTGGTGTATGTTTGTGTTGTGGAGGCCGAATAGCTCTGAGGGCAGGTTTCCAGACTGTCAGCTCCCTTCAGAGGTGAGAATGAGCAATGCTACAGGCCTGGACCACGGGATATTTCAGCACCGCGGGGGATGCACTGCTAAGTTATGTTTAGGTGGGTGGTGAGGACATGAGCTGCACTTACAAACTTTTGCTCTTGTCAGATGGCAGCGTAAATTCTGTATCAACTAGAAACATTATTTCTATTTTAACTTTTCTTCCCACAGTGTGGGCATTGATTTTAAACACTTTTTTTTTACTCTGCAAGAGTTCAAAAAGATAAATTACAGGTACAAATCTCTAACCTAAAATCAAGTTTCCTTCAGATCCTCCTCCATAACCACCATAACTATCAAGAGTAAAGGAGACTCCACATAATATTAAATCAGCTGCATGTACTGTTGGGGTTCTAGTCAAATGTTCAATTCAGTTATCACATTAGGCCAAAAGAACTCTGTGAATGCCATTTAGTTCTGTAGAACAAGGCCAAATGTGTAGAGTAGTGCAATGATGCAATTAGTGTAAATTATTCCACTGGATGATGAGGGAGACGGTATCAAATACATGATAAAATAAAATAACATGAGCTTTCATTTGAAATACTGCTGTGTACTTGAAGCCTTCCCACATCCAAAAGCAAAATATGGCTGTTAAATTTGAGTTTGATACCATTACACGTGATTACATTTATTACAATTTAGAAAAATAATGTTTCCGATATTATCGCATACTCTGAACAAGTTACTCCTGCATTATAGAGTAGTTATACGAAAATGCAGCCTTTCTCCTGCTAAGATGTATTTGTGACATCCGAGTTCCTCTGTTGTTTGATCAGCATCCCTGTTTCAGGATGTTACCTGCTCACATCCTGTCTGTATTACATGTCAACCTACATTCTCCACATTCTCCTCACAAAAAGAGCCAGAGTATCAGTTTCAGGGCAACACTGGGAAAACAAAAAGGTGGGTTATGTGTGGGACAGCTCACACATAACCTTTGGGATAGTAATGGAGGGCAAGTTAAAAAGGTTATTCCATAGAGAGACCGTTCATACTGTTACACTGTCACAGAGTGTGATGTGAATACAAACAGCTCATAAAGTGACCTTTCGCTGATGAGCTCTTAGACCACCACAGTCAGAACACAACAGCGTCCAGTTAGGGGGATGTCTATTAATACCTTTCCCTTAGGCTATACTGTCTCTGTGCCCTTGAGCACGGCACTGAGCCAAGCAGACAGACTGGGGTCCATGAAGTGTCACTCTTTACAGTCGGAGTGGGGGGCTATGCTGAAACGTGCAAGCCCACTGGCGCAGGGGATTTTGGCAACTCACCTCGTGCCCATTCTCCACAGACATACTTCATGTTGAAATGGTGTAGGGCTTTCACTGACCTGTTGCCTGCGGGATGTCACACAGCTCTGCTCTTGGGTCCGACTGTTGTCCAGCGCAGCGTCCACGACCTCCAGCTGTTTGCACCTGAGCAGCTCCAGCTCCAACACTCCCGCCAGTGTCGCCTTGAGTCGCTCCCCGATGCGGACGCGCTCTGAGCCCGACCACAGGGAGTTCACACAGCCTCTGCGCCCCGCCATCCTCCAGCTCAAACTTGCAGACCACAAGCACCACTTCTGTGTCAGACTAGGCTCCGGTGGCGGAAAGAGCAGCACGAGCCCGGCACTGTTTCATCTCCACAGCCCAGTGGAAGAAGCAGCAAGGAAAACGAAGACTCACCATGACTAATGTGCCATGCAGCTATAGCATCGACTGCAGCACCAGGCCGGGCCCTCTTCGCCTCCACCTACCGCAGTCGATGGTTTGAACCGTGAAAAGATGCGTGCGTGAAGTGCGTAAAGTGCACGATGCCGGTGCGGACACTTCGTACCAAATGAGACAATGCAATAGACATTGGAGGAGCCGTAGCGTCACATGTGGAGCGGGCAGCGGGAGGAGGAGCCACTGCACCAAAGCCGTCCTCTCATTGGACAGAAACGTTTTTCAAATGGTCTTTGCCTGTTTAGGACTGCGTAATAAACGATATTATAATTCAAATAGCCACGCGCTGACCGTGTTAAACTAGTCAGCTGTTGGTACACACAAAAAAAGCAGGGCATTTCTTGTAGCATAATCACTTAAAGCCTAAATAAAGCCAATGTGTTCATGCACAGAAATAGGCCTAATTTAAACAACACTTATTTCGCTGGCTACACAGATTACAATATGTTCAATGTTAGTTCAAACTGGTTGTTATTCAACTGTTTATGACGATACAGTGACAGGTGATACAGTGACAGGTGCACCATGGCCCTTATTCTAACCCTGGCTAACCATCTAGTAAACCACTAGAGGGCGACATTTGGCCTTCAGTGTCTCTTCTGACTATTAGGCCACTATATCCAGATGGAAAGGAAAAGACAGAAAAGCCAGTGAAATAATTTTTGGGGCAGATTACTAGTCTAAGCCTAAAAGATCTGATGAAGTATCTCTAAGGCAATTCTTTTATTTTAATAAAATTTAACATATGGAAAGGCAAGGCAAGTTTATTTGTAGAGCACAATTCGTACACAAAGGCAATTCAAAGTGCTTCACACAACAGGAAAAAATGCATTAAAATCACAAAGACATGACAGAATAGTTTAGGACGTAAGAGTGCAAATAAATTCATTTCAGTCATATGCACAGCTAAACAAAACAGTTTTTTGCGTAGATTTGAAAATTGCCAGAGTAGAGGCCTGTCTCACATCCTCTGGAAGACTGTTCCAGATTTTAGCTGCATAAAACTGAAACGCAGATTCCCCATGTTTAGTCCAGACTCTGGGCACCAGCAGCGAGGCGGTCCCTGAGGTCCTCAGAGTCCGAGATGGTTCAATTGCCACTAACATGTCCGAGATGTACTTTAGTGCTAGGCCATGGAGCGACTTTTATACAAGCAGAGCTGCTTTGAAGTCTATTCTCTGAGCCACAGGGAGCCAGTGCAGAGACCTGAGCACAGGACTAATGTGATCGTACTTCCTGGTTCTAGTCAGGACCCGAGCAGCAGCTGTTTTACCAGCTCGTTTGGAGAGGCCAGTGAGCAGGCCATTACAGTAGTCTAATCTACTGGAGATAAACACATGGATAAATCTCTCCAAGTCTGGGTTAGACACTATACTTTTGATTTTGGCAATGTTTTTTAGATGATAAAAAGCTGATGATGTTATTGATTTTGACGTGGCCGTTAAAATTCAAGTCTGAGTCCATTATTACCCCCAGATTTCTAACTTGATTTGTAGGTTTTAGAGTGAGACTCTGGAGGTGACTGTTAACACTTTCTCTTTATTTCTGTGGGCCAAAGACGATGATTTCAGTCTCTGTCTGAGTTCAGCTGGAGAAAGTTGTTTTGCATCCACACACTGATCTGTTGGATGCGTGACAGAGTGAATCCACTGGTCCATATTCACCTGCCGTCAGTGAAACATAGATCTGGTGTCGACTGCACATTGTGATAGGACACATTTTTGCTGCATATCAACTGACTTAACGGCAGCATGTAGAGGTTGAACAGAAGGTGTCCCAGGATTGACCCTTGGGGCACCCCACAGGTCAGGGGCATCTGGTCTGAGACACAGTTACAATTTTCAACAAAGAACTTCCTGTCTTCCAGATAGGACTTTAACCAGTTTAGGGCAGTGCCAGTGATGCCCACCCAGTCCTCTAGTCTCTGTAAGAGGATCCCATGATCGACAGCGTCAAAAGCAGCACTCAGATCTAACAGAATTAAGACTGAGGCTTTGCCCGCGTCAGTGTTCAGGTGGATGTCATTTGTCACCTTGACAAGAGCAGTCTCAGTGCTGTGATGAGGTCTAAAACCTGACTGGAAAACATCAAATGAGTTGCTTATTAAGAGGAAATAGTGAGCTGTTGGTAAACAACCTTTTCAAGGACTTTGCCCCAAAATGGCAGATTAGAGATGGGCCGGTAATTACTCAGAATGCGGCATCAAGACTGCTCTTCTTTAGGAGAGGCTTTATGACCGCAGTTTTCAAAGACATTGGGAATGTTCCAGATTGAAGCGACATGTTAACTATTTGAGTGAGTGGTGCTAACAAACTGTTCAGCACAGACTTTAGAAATCTGGTGGGTAACACATCGAGGCAGCATGTAGATGAACTCAGGCTGGTGATGATCTCCTGGACAGTTTTGTCAGTTACAGGTGCAAAGTGAGTCAGCTCTAAGTGTGTAGGTGGTTTGAGGGTTATTTTTTGCATTGTAGAATTTATAGCATTTTTAATGCCCTGAACTTTGTCATTAAAGATAAATGCAAACTCATTACACTTGGATGTGGAAATGAGTTCTAGCGACAGCTGAGCTGGAGGTTTGTTAATCTGTTTTACTGTGGCAAACAGGACACGCGAGTTGTTACTGCAGCTTCCAATTATTTCAGAAAAATATCCTTCCCTAGTTCTACATAAAATGAGGTTGTACATGTACAACTTCTCTCTCTAAATCTCCTTTTGAACCTGGAGCTTTGACTTGATCATGTAAGCATATGTTTTGAGGGTACTATATTTTAAGTTGTAGGCTTTATATCATTTATGTTGTTTGTATTGATGTAGTTGATAAAAAAAAAAACACGGATCTAGTGTATTTTATTTTTACTGTGAAACTGATGTTTAGGGGAGACAAGGGTTGGTTGTCACATTATTTTACATCCATCTGAATTGCTCAAATACGTATGTCTTAAAAAATATATTGTAAGAAAGAATGTTAAAGTCTCATGTAACAAAATAGTCCACCTACTGTCCTGTATTTTATTCTGATCAAAAGTTATTGATCACTGAATGGAATATTTTCCCTTGTGGGTTGGTTGTCCCAATGTTATCTTAATGGGAAAACATGACACATTTCCTGAACTGAGGGAATTTAAATGCAAATCTGTACATGCATTTCATTAAAATGTCATTAACATTTGTAAAACAACAATAAAGACCTGTATTGGGGAACAATATCTTAAATTATGATCAATAACAGATAAAGGTAGTTTGGTAAGATTATTTGGTTACCCGAGACTTGAAGCTTCTTTCCTGCATTGATTAAATTAATATTTAAGATGCAACGTTTTGGATCAAACCTGATGTATGTAAAAGTTTGACAACCAACCCCACTTTGGCTTTTTGATGTAGTCTCACCTATTGTACACTTAAGTGACCAGCCCCAACTGGACTTTTTTTTTTTACACTTAGGCTTACTTTACTCACTAAATGTTATAGTCTTGCTAATAAAAAAAATCTTTATTGTAACCCTAACTTTACTTTTTAAAATGGCACTGGATGTATAATATAATAATGGTATTTTTGTTTTTTATTTTGTTTGTACATATTATTCTAGTCCTTCTGCTGGTCAACTGAATGTCAATTACAAAAAATATTTTCCTTTGGGGATGAATCAAAGTAAGGATGACAACATTATCTGAGATGTCAAATGTCAGATGTTTAGACCTGAAGTTGAAAAATGATGGGTTGTTGTTCTTTTGTTTTGAATCACAAATTGGGTTGCCCTTATTACACTTGGAGCATAACACAGTCTTGAATTTGTATGTGATTATCACAGCAATGTCACAAGAGGATGAGAAAGGGCTTCTGTAGATAGCTAGTGCATGTAAATCTGGTTTAAACCAGTAAAATGAGGCCAAAGAACAGGGACAGAGCATCCAGACTCTTCGCAGGGACAAGGCGTGTGCTTTTGTTTGTTGGTGTCACATTTCGACTCCTCCCTTCTCTCCTATAAAACAGTGGTCCGCCAGGCAGCTCACTGGGGTTTACCAACTTCCACCCGAGGGGACTTAAGTGTCAGCCTGGGTAAGACCATCGTCACCTCCATCACTTCAGGTCTATTCAAACTGCCTGAAAAAGGAACGAAAAAGAACAAACATGGCTCCTTTTGAAAAATCCATGGAGATGATGCCTTTCAAACAGAGAAAATGCCTTGGTGAGTTTTCTAGATTTACTTCATTGACTTCACACTGTACTTCATTTCTCATCATCAATAACAAAATAACCAATTCTCGTCTGCAGCCACAAGAAAAGATGAAGTGTGCAATATCCGGACTAAATTCCCAAACAAGTTGCCTGTAAGTGCAGTTTACTGTTATTTTATTTGCAATCACTATGTGGACTATACAAGTTGGCAAGGAACTTTACAATTGTGTGCATTTTGCTTCTTTAGGTAATTGTTGAGCGTTACATCCGTGAAAAATCTCTCCCTCTTTTGGACAAGACAAAATTCCTGGTTCCCTTTGAGCTAACGTTGGGTCAGTTCCTCTGCCTACTCAGGTATGCAAGTATGTTCTGCACACAAAGCTATTTTAATTAGACCATTTTTAGTCAAACGCCTCCACAGCATCTCCCATCCTACTGTCACATTTGCATTCTGTTCTTTAAGTTATGAGTCACTGCAGCTTGTCTTATGTGTTCTCCTTTTATTCCTAGAAATAAAATTGATCTGGAGTCGACACAGGCCCTGTTTCTGTTGGTGGCAGAGAAGAGCATGTCTTGTATGTCATCGAGCATGGGTGAGATTTACTCCCACTACAGTGACCTGGACGGATTCCTTTACATCACCTATGCCTCGCAAGAAGTCTTCGGAGCTCCTCAGACGCCAGAGCGGCCATGCTGAGGGCTGTCAGAACTCAGAAAACCAAAGTGAACTGGCACAAACTGGGACAAACCAAGCTGCGATTGCTGCTGTCCCTTTTTAAAGCTCAACTGCACATGAGCCTTCCTCACCATGGCTTTGTCAGTTTTAAATGACTGGCAGATTGTGGTACACAAAGTATAAACAACAGATATGCTGCCAGTGCAATGTTAAATCCATTAACAACATTGTAAAACAGGGTCAATATCCAGTTCCTTAAAGCACTTACTATTCTTGTCCTGATTGCCATTATGTTCCCCTCAAAATGTGAAACAAAATCACTGCATCAGAGACAAGCCTGCAGTTCTCCCATGTTCAGTATCAGCCAACAATAAAATCCAAGTATTTTAATCAAAGGCTTGTTCGTTTGTCTTCACATCTCACTAAAATGGCAAAAACATGCTAATATAATTAAGTTTGAGCACTCCCTATAAAAGTTTAGATCACACAACTTAACAGGCCAGTTAAGTTAAATTATTTTAGCAATTATTCAAATAGCGAATAATTAGAGCAATAAACATAAAGGTGCTTCATTCCTCAATGACCTGTCAGAAGTGGCACCTCAATAAAGGAGTCATGACTGTGTTACATAAACTTAACCCAATCTACTTACAGCAAAGGTCAGATCTACAGAAGAGCCCCCAGAGTGCAGTACCCAGAGTACTACTTATTATTTCCAACATATTTTATTATTATTATTGCCTTAAAAATTATGATTTTATTGACAGAATTAATCAAAAGTAACAATAATTATCATAATAATAATTTAACATTTCAATCCTGAAATGTTTAGGAGACTAGAAGTTACTTTTATTATTTTTGTAACGCCCAAAATCACAACAGCAGTTGCCTCGAGGGGCGACAGTGAAAAACAGAATAAAAACAGAATAAACAGTTTTCATAGGGACTTGGTAATGTCCCAGCATCCCCTGTCCATAGACCCTCCTTCTCGGCCAGGAAAAACTACCAAACCCCTTTGAGAGCATCCTCCAGAGTGTAGTCCCCAGAGTGCAGCCACTAGTAGATATGTGACCTATAGGATCCAAACGAAAAACAACGTGGAAAGAGGGGATAAATGATGAGACAAGATAAAACAGAGAGAGAGCAGGCATTGCAGTACAGAGGCAGCAGGCAACTGTCCCAACGCCTCACACATGGCGACCCCGTCACACCACTGTGTGCAGTTCAGTACCTTTGTGCTAATTTATTATCATCAGGGACACCGAGGCAGCTGCCACATGTAAATTAGGCTCTGTACATATGTAGAGCTGATTTCAATCCGTCAATCTCTATAAAGGGAGAATCTGATTGGTCAGTGGTAACAACACAGGTACTTCAAAGGCAAATGAGCAGCCAGTTCTAATTAGTATAATAACATCCATGCCAGTTCTGAACGTGTGACCTCCAAAACAACACCAAATCTGAATGGACACTATTCTTTTTATTATTTAACATATTGTATTATCATTGTCTTGACAATTATGATTTTATTGACACAATTCATCAAAATAACAATTATTTTAATATTAAAGTTAACATTTAAATGTTGAAATGTTAAGGAGTCCTAGAAGTCCCTGATGATTCCCCTCATCAGGGACCATAGTCCATGGGCCACCTTTACTAGACTGTAGGCTGCTATATTATTTTGTAAGATCGCAATCATTGATCCCAGTCGTCAGAGTGCAGTTCTCTAGTAGATACTAGTAGAAACGTGACTCATAGGATCCAAACAAAAAAACTGGAAAGTGGCGAGAAATGAAAGACACGATGTATAGCCAATGATGAATCCAATTTAATAATTCATTAGTTTAAATTCCAAGTCTTGCCTAGAAATGTAACGGTGGTAAAATGAGCCAGTGACGGAATCTGATGCTTAATTAAACCACCATCATGAAAATGTGGTTGCATTAAGGCTCTAGTCTAAACATTTTATGACCATTTTATATTTGTGTCAATTTTAACTAATTAAATTAGTTAGGTGGCTGCAAGGCTGCTATATTATTTTGTAAGATTGCAATGATTAGTGCATTTACTTTCTTTATCTTATGAAAGAAAATCTGCAGCCTAAATTTATTCCTGAAGATTATATAAAGAAAGTGACCTGCAAATAGGCCAACATTTACATTATGTTCCGACATGCAATTAAAACATATTTGCCAAATGTCACACAAAGACAATAATATTTGCACTTAATTACAGCTAACACGACGGTGCGGCCTTTGATCCCAGGACGTAGGTACGTGGTGTATTGGGTAACGTCAGGAAAAAGCAGTTGCCATTGGATGATGAGAATAGGTCAGGAAGGGGAAATGGTCATTCATGGTCTCACCGGAAGATGAGCAAATGCAACAGGGTTTTATATTAGAAGCATGTCTTGAATTCTCATAAGAGGACTCATTCGTTGACCTCGATGTGTCACGTCCCAGTGCTTCGCCAAGGCTTCAGTAACAAATGAAACGGAGCTAGTCATAATTGACCAACAGAGGGCAGTATAGTGCCAGGTCATTTTGATTCAGTTTCCCACATGTCAAGAAGGCTTTTTGTTTTCAAGATTGACTCATTTGGTGATGACGACTTACGTGCCCAGACAAAATACAATAGAGAATTCTGTTTATTTCTCACAAAAAATAAAACGAAACATTTGGAAAGAGTAGAAGTTAACCATAGGGAAATACAAAAATATACGTAGATGAAACAATTCAAGCTGTTTTGATTTCCACTTCCACATTCTCTCTAAAAATGAAAATTATAATTCTTTGGATCAGAATATTATAATGCTATTTAGGACAATTGTTCATGTGACTCGTCATGTCCCATTGAATCATCCAGTAAAGTCTTTTCAATAGACAATCACCCTTCTTTCATTTATAATAGATATCTAACTACATTCTGTCCATGGAAGCCCAAAGTCTGGTGAACAAGCACTCTGCATACATCTTCTGGTGTTTTAAGAAACTTGGAGGCTCAGCTCACAGTGAGTATTAGTTTGAACTTTAAAGGAAGGGTACAGTTGTAGAAGTGGATGTAGCTAATGAAAGATCTCCTTGTTCTCCTGTAATTACTACAACACTGCAGTTTCTACGACATCTCACACTACAACTTTCCCTTACCCTTACTGAAAAATTCAAACTTGTACTTGTAAGCATTGAAAGGCTCAAAGTATATTTCATTCTCTGCTGGCCTCTTGATCCACTATCCCACGTTTGGATGGAGGCACAAGGTGATTAGGCAGCTCTGCAGGTAGCTCATGGCCCTCTAGCTTCACTTTGATCAGGTGGTTTGCCAGGGCAAACTCCTCGTCATCGAGGTAGCCATCTTTATCCACATCAGCCAGCTTCCAAATCTTTCCCAGCACAGTATTGGGCAACTTAGACTTCAGCATCTCCTTTTTGGCTGCAGCACCGGACACTTTGCCATTGATGGGGCCCAGAGTGTAAAAGATCTCATCATATGAGGGCTTATCACGCCCCACCACCCACTCCATCTCGTCTATTCCCTCACTTGCACCCTCTCCGTAGCCGTGGCCAAACGGACCACTCATGGTTCCCTCAAAGGCTCCTCCATGGACAGTCTGGCTGGGCATGGCGGCCTCCTCCTGCCGCACCAGAGCCATGAGTTTGGCTATATCATGGGCTAACATGTCCTCCACCTGCTCCAGCAGCTTGGGCTTCAGAGAAGCAAACTTTGTGAAGTCCTGGCCGTTGAGGAGCTCCTGAAATGAAAAGATGGTGGATGAGTGAAAACAGGAATTAGTGTTAGAAATAGCTCAGTCTTCAATGGTTACCAAAGGGAGCAGCATACAAGAAGCAGGATTTCCTGACAAACCAGGAAAAATAAATCTCATCCCAGGCCTGACCCATCCTGGAGGTAAGGGCAGGAAACGGGTGCAAAGATGTGAAGAGTGAAGGGTGAGAGGTCATAGTCCCCCAAACCATCTTTGTCTGAATCTTTAAATAACACTGAAGACATTGTACAGGCAAAAGGAGTACCTTCATCATGCTGAAAGAGTTATACTTTGATCTTTAAAGTACAAGTTCTTTAGTTGGTACCACTTTGTACTAAAAAGGCCATATTAGGCTTTTTCTGGTATTTGGTAATCATCATTATTTTAAAACTTTAATGAGCTTTTAATCTTATTACAACAGGGTTTCCTCATCATTAATTTACATGATTCAAGATTTCAAGATTTGAATTACTCCAACAACGTTCACTTTGTCTTATTAAGATTTTACTTAAGTTCTTTTTAAAGACAATCAAAGATTACTGTACCATGGTCTGTCAGGCTGACCTCGCCTCAGGAAGTAACAGTTCTAAAGATGACTTGTAGTTAAGCAGCCAAAACATGTCTACGAGGTAATAGCATCTCCTAATTGATTGATTTATAATTTTAATGGGATTATAAATGCATCTATGGGTTGCAGCAGAACGGAGAATACATTGAGTGAGTTAATTTGAAATTTGGGAGGGAAATTGTGAGTTTTATCTGCTGGTTTACTGACAAATACACTGTTTACTAGTAGTTCTCGCTTCAAGTATTGTAATTATTTGAATGTCTCCGTTTGCTCACGTCAGTGTAGTTTGGATCTGTTCATAGAGATACTTGTTAGTTTTGAGAGCTTTTGCCAGTACCACGCGTCACCACCTTTTAGTCGATTAATCAATGTCTTTTTTTTCGACTTTTTTCGAATGTCAACAACAGCCCTATCGTTTACTCAAAGTTGTATTTTCATTGATTCATGCATGTTTGAGTAATCCTGTATTGTCCTGCAACAGAGGCTCGAGTAATTTCACCTATCCCCTATCCCCGCCCATATTATTTGAACAATTAAACTCAGAGTGACACATGTAGAGTTACAAAATGTCACGTAGCAATATGTAAATGACAATCTGCTGCTTGTTACAGTGAAATGTCAGTATGAGGTAGGGTTGTGTAAAAAAAAATCGATACGGCAATAGATCGTCACGGACTCAGTCACAGTATCGATACTTTAAAATGTTAATTTATTATAAATTGTCCAGGCCGTTTAGAAGTGAACTCCTACAGCTGTTTACCGTCCTGCAGGAAAAGCAGAAACTGCTCAATCTGCTGGAACACAAGCTAACGACTGACGTGCAAACGAGGTGGAATAGTACTTTTGATATGCTCGAGCGCTTCTTGGAGCAGCAGCCGGCTGTTTGTGCCGCTCCTCTCCGGCCGAGGTGAGACGGAGCTGTGGACCTTATGAGAAGCTGATCTCGCCTGTGCAGAAGATGCTGCTGCCGCATGTTCAGATCATGCTAATTGTTTGGCAAGAAACATGCAATACTTTACTAGAATGTGTTCTACATATTTCTATTTCAAGTTATTAGAGCATAATTGATTTATAAATAAGTGCTTTGTGGATAAACATGACATTTCATACATTTTCTTATCCAGAGTAAAGAAATTACCTATTTGGTACATTTTTAAGACCCTTTTTCAAAAATGTACCGGGATATGGGATACGTATCGCGACCCCTGTATCGGGATACGTATCGCGACCCCTGTATCGGGATACATATTGTATCGCGAGGGTCTTGGCAATACAAAAAAAAATGTAAAAAGGATGATCAACTTAAAAGTTCAATGCCAAGTACCTGAAAAAAGTATGTGTCTCAGTATTGCAGTTTTTATTTAAACTGCAATACTACAAAATAATAGGAATGAGACCATGATTCTCTGCTGCGGGCGTCGCCTCTTCATAGTGGCATTTCATTGCAGCAAGCTGCAGATTTTTATTTGCAGTGTTTTAGGTTATTTTAATATATAATTTGTAGCATTTCTGCATGTAAGCACATAATGGTGTTTTAGTTTTGAAAAATGGCTACGCAACGTTTTTGGACCCGGATTTGTAAGACCTGGAGTGTAAATTTTCCCAGGAATCACAAGTACAGAGCGGGGCGGGGGAAAAGTGATAAAAGAAATTTTTGGAGCACTTGAGCCTCACGTGCAGAACAATCTGTGATTGTGGGTAAAATACTGATACTGAAAGCATGGTTAAAGGCCAAGTTTCTTTGACTCTGTCTCATTTCAACACTTTCATGTAAAGCACAAACGCTGTTACACACCTGCATTTTGCCAATGTTGGGGAAGTCTCCTGGAGAGATCTGATGTTCCTTCTCGATCCTTTGGTAGATTTCTCCAAGGTTACTAATGAGCTCTTTCTTCTTGGATTCTTTTCCAAAAACACTAGGCATTTCCTTTTTCAGTGAGCTGATGATGTATGCTTGTACCTAAAACAGTTACAATTTTATTCTTAAATACACATTTTAAAATGCATTCTTTGACGTAGCACAATGATGAAGTAATAAAGAAAAACCTTGGCAAGGCGAGCTCGTTTGATGAGGTCGTTAAGTTTACGTAGTGCTGCATTTCGGGGCAGCGACTGAATATCCAAAAACAAGTCCTGCTCCTCAGCTTCGAACAACTTCCGGTTGTCTGGGACCAGCAGCGGCTGTGCCCAGAATGACCCAATATACACACGCACCACCTGGATTTAGATTGCACAGGTTAAAACACTGGCCACAGCTTTTGATGTTAGGAAATAATAAATGCAATGCAAGTTTACAAAACTCGGATGGATTATCATTATGTCTCAAGTATTTATGCATGTGTAAATTGTATGTGACAGAGCAGTATCAATCATGAGGCGAGGCTTTACAACACTGACTTCTCAAAGTCAATTAATCATTCTCCCAACGATTCAAAGGTTTCCTTCTTTCATGGTTTATGAATCTAAACCTACATCAAACATTAACCATTTTCTAAAGATGTCATGAGATCCTCACATGGAGCTTGGTCAAATCAGAGAAAAACATTCAGCAATATCAGTGTTATGTTTGGGAACCAGAAATAATGAGATCGTAAAGTACATTAGAATATGACACTGAAGCTGTTGCATTTATTTTAGCTTAAGTAATAGGCTTACTAACAGTCCGACTACAGTCTTTACCTCAGGAGTGTTGATAATTTTCCCCAGGGACCACATCAAAGCTCCATAGACTCTCATCAGCTGCTGTGTGCTGATCTGGTCAGCTTTGTTCAGAACCACACGCATTTTGTCTTCATGATTTTTCAGGGCACGGATGACCTCTGAAAACTCGTCTGAGATGTCCAATTTGTGAGCGTCAAAAAGGAGAATGATTCGATCCACACGCTCAGCAAACCATTCAAGAACAGCAGCAAAGTCGTAACCTGAGAGGAGAAGACACAGACTGACATTTAAAAACAAGGAGTTGCATTAACAGAGCCAATTGTCCATAAGCATAAGTGTGTTAGAGTTAAGTGTGTTAATCTGCCATGATGCTTACAACCTGCTCCTGAGAACATTTTAACTGAGTGAGGTCACCTGGCATATACCGGGCATGTTTGTACTTATGTCACAATCAAAGAATGAAAACATGTACTGCTACAGCATCTATTAGAGTGGAGAAATACAGGAATGCAATGTATAAGGCCGTTGACTGGCTATTGAGCAAAGGTTGCCGTTTGATCCTCCAACTTGATCCAATGTTAGCTTAATTGTGTTGAGCCAAGATCTCGTAAAAGACAGTTTGGCTAACTATTAACTACACCCACACAATGTCATCACATGGAGACTCTAAATGACGTCGAACAACGCTACATAAAAGGATCTGGTGTAGAAGTTTAGAAAAGTAGTTTACAGAAAATACTAAGAGGTGGGAGCTATATCTAAAAATGATTAATATCAAATCATTAAAAAAGTTGCCAAATAAGCAGTTCAAGAATTAAAATATTTACAAACTTGCTGTGTAATCTTTAAAATAAAGAGAAGTATGTACACTTTAAAAAATAATTTTACAGTCCCATCATATTTTATGTTAAACTTCAACACAAAAAAAACCCTTACGGGCACATTATAGCACGTTGCTGATGGATTACAACAACATGGTCCAAATATTGTCATTGAGATAATCGCCAAAAGTCAATCAAAATCATATGGGAAAAAAAATCAAGGGTTTAAAAGAGGACCGACTGTTTTACAGCAAACAATGTAACTTCTTCACCCCTGAGGCAGATTACAGAGAGAAAAGGCAAAAGCACTGGTGTGATTGGAGCCTGTAACATCTGATCTGAGAAAAATGCAAAAGCTGATCTCACTACTCAGATTTACACAGAACACACATTCTTACGTTTTTGTCCAAACATGTGCACAACAGGGCCGTGACAGTGACACTAAGGCAAACTATTTGCTGTGGATCCAAATTTAGTCGCATTTGTTAAAGTCCACAGACCAAATATGAGGAAAGGACAGAGTGTTTTAAATGGCATGTGAGGGGGGATATATTGAGATTCCCTGTAGGGAGCAGGCCATAGACATGTGTCTGCTTTAACATGCAACAGAGGGAGACGCGCAGCTGCTACAGACAAGACTTCACATATAGAGACTTTAGTCGCTGATCCTTCCATGACAAATGCAGACAAGAATACACCAGAGGGCTTTCTGTGTATTTAAACAAGGAAATGGTGTGTGCATTTCACAAGTTTCTGGCAAGAACAAGGGCTGCAAAAAATTCCTTTCATTTTGTTACTGTATTTCAACGTAACAAAAAAGAAAGGGTTTTCGTCCTTTAGTAATTTAGCCAATTCATCTGTTAATCAATGTACAGAGCATGTCTTTAATCAACAATAGCCCGACTATTTGTTTTAAGAAGTCAAACTTGAAACTTTGTAATTGACATTTGATATCTTTATCAAAGTGTAGTTTCCTTCTAATGTCAAAACATGAACGAAGTTAAAGAACCAACCTGTAAAACCAGTTTCTGTACGAGATTTCATCACTTATGGGTGAGGTAACAATGGTTGCC
This sequence comes from Chaenogobius annularis, assembly GCA_015082035.1. NCBI lineage: Eukaryota > Metazoa > Chordata > Actinopteri > Gobiiformes > Gobiidae > Chaenogobius > Chaenogobius annularis. Next base: position 1,234,933 of record BJKM01000002.1, read on the forward strand.
ATGTAAGACATTTCCTTTTTTAAAAACTTAAACTACCTCCGGGTATATTTTAGAGGCAATTTTTTTTCTGCCTGAACATTTCAGAATACATTAGTCATTTCTCGTTGTGCTCTCTCATACCATCAGCCATTGTGGCCTTCTCCTTGAACTTACTCAATGAGTGCTGTTTATAGATGACACACAGTGTATACTAGCAAGTCTAGTCTCCAGAAGAGCCGATAAGGTTTACCCTGAAACAATAGTTCAGAGTGTGAGGCCTTGTGTGAACGAGACAAAATCCCACAGTCAAAGTAAGTATAGAAATAAGACTGGCCAACACAGACATCAGGCACATCAGCTCACTGGAGGGTCACCTTAATAAAACCACAGCAGGTGATAACAGGTGGGCAACACACTTAAACCCATGCTTCAAATGTGTGTACAACGATGTAAGAATGTGTTAATGGTTTATGCAAAATTCTTTGAGTGCCAGATGGAGGCAGAAAAGCCATACATTTTCACCTGCCAAGTATTTGCATTTGCATCATCATCCAGCACTGACTTTGCATTTACAAAATTTAAATATCAATATATGGTGATACTATTAATATCACTATTATGTAAGATATAATATATTTACTATTGTGGGCTGTCAAGAGTATTTTATGTGTTACAAAATTATTTAATTTTGTGGCATGGTTATAAAATGGAAAAAAAATACATTCGGACTAAATTTTAAAATGGACATATTTAACAAACTTTGGACTAAATGAGACTTAAATTTAGGAAAACTTTTGCCGCAACCTTTTTTCTTTTCTTTTTTTAAATGTCTTGTGCCATTATCACCCGTTTAGTTTCTCTCTCTCTGTCATGTTCTGTTGTTAATGGGTGTATTTGATGTTAAGTTTGTCCAGGAAGTGGTTTAACAAAGAAACACGGTTGTTAAAATATAGTTAGTTACATATTGATTATCGCATGCAACTTGATAGCCCAGTAACCATTTGTTGTGTTCTGTACTGGACCCTGTGATTCCCAGCCCTAATATTCATGTGGGGTTCACTCTTCCAGAAGCAGCCTCCAGCCTCATGCAGATGTGAAGTCTTGGGAAACTGTTTTTTTTACACTTCCTGTTGCTTGAGTAGAAAAGCTCCACTGCAGCTTGCATGCTTCCTCTTAAGAACCTTAGTCATGTACAAAAGAAGAAGTTGTCTTGCAATCATCTGCCTGATATTTGTACAATCATCATAACTAAAGGAAACTTTTTTTAAATTCTATTTTCCAACCAACCGTGACCTCTTTATGAAGGACAGTACATTTATCTACTGTGGCTGCGCAGAAGGAAATGACTCAAGATTAATTATGTAATGTTAGTAATGCGTAGTAAAAAATATAAATGGAAAGCAGGAATCACCAGCTGCAACTCAAAAATGTTTCTGCCGAAGACTGGCACACTCTTGATTATCAGCCTTGGGGGTAATATTTTCTTTTTACAATGGCAGAAAAGATTGTGTAGTGCAAATTTAAAACCTCTTGCGGCTTTTCCTGGCCCTATTCCTGAATGCAAAGCAGTTTAGTCGAGTCTGTGGGTGTGGCTCTGAGTAGCAGCAGCGTGTGTGTGAAGAGTGAGCCGACCTCTGCTTATCCTCTGCTTCTCTCCCGACAGGATTCCCGGAGTATCGATAATACTGATGCTCTCCAAAACAGAGTTAGGCAACTGGGCACACATGAACCTGCAGACAAAACACAAACAGATCGAGAAAACTTTAGGGGTTACTTGTGAGGTGTTAGTCGTTAACGAACTGCAAAGAAGTTTTATAAATTGTCAATTTACTCAGCAGCCATGAACAAATCCACTGGAAACGTATACAAATTTGATGCTTTTTTAATTTACGGAAACAGCGTTTTTGAGAGGAAGTAATACCGATATAATGACTAGGGGTGAAGAACTGACAATCCTTCAGAAACATGTCTTTAAATGTATTATTTGAGGTGTAGGTATCAGACAAATGTGAAAAGACTATAAAATTACCCACACAAATCTTTAGAGGATCTGTCTACCTCCACTACTAAACATATTATCTCATCTTGAACCATTTCACTTTTTACAGCACATTTAGGCTCTAGATGAAATATGAAACCAATCTAACACATTACACATACATAGCGTGAGTGGTGGAGTCTTTTTGTATAAACCTACAATAGTGATCTTTATTGACCAAGGAGAAGATAGTTAATGACACCACATGGTTTGCTTTGGGTTTCGGCTGAGTCAATCTGATCTGACACTCACAACATGATCTCAGAGGCAGCGGGTCACAAGACGGAGAGAACCAGGCTTTTACATTCCTTCACTAACCACACTGAACTCCACTGACGCCCCCCCACACACGCAAAGGGAAAGGAACAAAGTCTGAGTAGAAAGAATAAGTTCGAGTAATATGAGTGAGCGGCTGTGTCTCTGCTATTGCATTACTACGAGAGCGAGTGCCAAAGATAACAAACATGAAGCTTTTTCCCTTTCCTCTTAGTTCAGTCGGTGTGTGATATGAATGTCGGTTTTCCGTTCTCCATCATTTTCCACACGGCGAGGGAAATATGCTGGAATTCGTAAAAGGGAAGACACCACAAGGCATAAGATTCCATAGCAGTTATGCTCCAAAGAACACCTTTTTGGGGAGAAGAAACCCCCCCCCCAAAAAAAAACACTGCATGTTCATCTTTGCGTAGTGACGTAATGTTACCTCTGCTTAACCCACCTCCTGACCTTTGACCTTTCCCATATCATGACCTCAGCTTCCCCGGGGCAAAAAAGAAACGGGTGGCTGGCACAGGTTGCGACTGCGCCGTTTCCGCTACAGTCCACACGTTTACACTTTATATGACTTTTTTTTCCTCAAAAGATCCACTTTGCGTCAGCCACTATCACTGTGTAAAATGCAGCGTCAGTGTCCTGGAGTGTCAGGCTGGAGGCAGGACGGAGCGGGCGTGGGGGCGGGTCACTGAGGAACTGACACTTTGCTGACTCTGGTTTTACTTACTAATGGTTCACAAAGAGCATGAGGCCCACTCTGTAAAAGGAAGAGACGGTATGCTGAGCGAAGAGGCTAAGGCTACAAAAACTACAGTGCAGAAGTGAAAATAAGTCCGCTTAATGGGACAGTTGTGTTACGCTTGAACAAATGATTGGTTATACAGACAGTCTAATCTGTATTTAATTTGAAGACCTGCCTTTTACTTTAGCCTTTAATTATATGGTATTGTACCCAAAAAGACACAAATGCATATTATTGGTTTACTCAGGCCGTCACCCTGACACAAAGAGTTAAAATGTGTGACTGCCATACATCTGACTCTTTAGAACACATTCCTGTATGACCTAAACTTGTACCATCATGGGACAGCAACAACAAATGATGTAGAAATGAATGAGCCTCATGGATGAAGCCTTCTTGTGTACAAATGTGTAAAGGCCTTCTTACAAACCCAAAGAAGGGATGAGGACACAAAGGTTTTTGAATTGTATGAAACAAAATAGAAGAAAGAATCTAATTCCAGCCTGATTGTAAATTCCAAATGATTTTCTATTTGAGGTGGTATCAGTGATCAATGGTGCAAACTGTAGTTCACAGAATAAGTTATTGTGTCACTATAAAATCTGACCTGTTTGGCTGTTGAGTGACATTAACTTAATTGTTGTAGTTGTAATCATTTGAATAAGAAATTAATACACTTCAAGGATCATAATATTAGAAAAACAAAGGCCAACTTTGAGTGAACTGTATAGATAATAGCCATAATAATAATACTGTATATTTTGGTTTAAATTATTGGTCAAATTAAATAGTATTAGGACAACTAAGCTATGTCGCTGACAAAGTATAAAGTAGGGAAACCTTTAGCACTTTGAGATAAGATCATACATTTTACATTCTACACTTTTATGACTTGTTACGCCCATTGGAGGACAGGACAAGGTCAGTGTTACCTGGCAACAATATCCACTGTGTTTGTGCTCCAGACATCTGCTGACACAGAAAGGTCTGTCAAGAGGGTGCTCTGACATGTGATGAAAGTAGTAATAGTGTCAGGATAAATAATAGTGTATCTGTGTATCTACCATTTTAATGATACTTCTGCCTTTTGTTTCCCCATAAATGTAATGGGTATTTCGGCTGTACAGTGAAACACCCCCATGTCAGATGGAAGAGGCAGTCAAGAGACCAAGAATGCTGGGAAAATTGTGCAACAGCCTACACTCACTTCACCTACATGTGTGAGCTTGTGAGGCCATTTAATTAGTGACGTACATATGCAGTGCAGTGCGACTAGGGTGACCAACCTGTTCCTCATCCCACTTATCAAGAAAATGTCACACTTTAACATAGAAAACTATTATTTTTTCTCTTGCAAAGAAATCAAGACTTTCTTTGCTTTCAGATTTGTAATGTTTGCACCTATTGCTATTCCAGTATGTTTCTGTGATTGATAAAAACTGAATGATTGATCAAAACTGAAATCCCACGGTGTTATAACACTTCTTATCTATGAGCTTCCCGTCCCTCCATGTTCCACCACATGTCACTCTTCAACAATTTGAGGTGGTCAGGCCGTAGCACTGAGTTCATTCACACACTGTGGACACCTGTGATTAACACAATGACTGCTGGGACTTAAACACGCACGTTAATCGGATTGTCTGATTTCGCCCTAGAACAGAATTAGGATTAGATGGTTGAAGTGAATTTACCTGTTGAGGAAAGCGTTACCGAAAGCATTTAGTTTGCGGAAGGGCTTCTTCGGGTCGACCACCAGCGCGTTCCCCGGGATCACCCCGTCTTGCTCCCCGTGCATCACGGCGATGAAAGAATCCGTAGTCGGCTCCGGGCCAATCCGCATACCGGGAAAGTCCTGCTCCATCAGGTGGCGGATAAAGGTGGTTTTCCCGGTGGAGTACTGTCCCACCAGGAGAACCATAGGCTTGTTGTCAAAGTCCGCATCTTCCAGCGCCGGGGAGTGGAAGTCGTGGAAGCGGTAAGTGTCCTCCAGCGGGAACAGCTTGGTCCGGTAGAGCCGTTTCAGACCCTCGGACACATTTTGAAACAGCTCCGGGTCTTTCTTCAATGTTTTTCTGAACATGGTGGTCTGGTTTGTCTTTGGATGCTACAATAATTAGGGTATTCCTTGACTGCGTGGCTGGTGCGGGTCACGCCGCTGGAGAGAGCTGCTGCTGAAGCGGAGCTGGGCGCGGTCTGAGCGTCCCTCCCTCTGCCGTTAGCCACGCAACGCTACGCACTCATTCAGGGACTTTCTCTGTCCCTGTTGACTAATGTACGTGTACTTTTGGTTTTGATATTATCAAATGTTTGCTGCCTGTTTCAATATCAACACATGAAGAAAAACTATGAATCTATCAAGCCGTAAATGCCGACTTTCAGCGGTTAGCAGCCGCCTGCTGGCTGCGCGTGTCCCTGAACTCGGAAATAGATCATGTGTGACCTAAGACGCTACACAATAAAAGTAAAACATTATATTTGCCACATTGAATAGAAATGTTATTTAATTCTTCCTCATATGTACATATATTGTGTTCATACGGGGTTTTTTTTTCATTGTGTACATACAATAATAAATAACCTAGCATTCTTGTTTCCTTACAGGCTGGCGGAGAGCGCAGCTCTGGCACAGTCGGAAAGAATAAAGAATAAAGTCTAAAGAATAAAGTCTAAAGAATAAAGTCTAAAGACTGAAGTCTGAAAAAGTCTAAAGAATAAAGTGTAAAGAATGGCGGTAATGTAACACTTTGGATACCAACTGCCATTAAACACCACCAAAGAAGAAGATTAATCTCCTATGAATGGAATTTTATATTTGTTTCTTTCTTTTGCTTTTGGTTTCCATTTGAGGAGACCCGGCGGGGAGAACTAAATTAGCTATCTACAAGTAAGTGGTTTGACTTAGTAGGGGGAAAGGCATCGTACTTTGTCTAAGCGACCACAAATCCAGAGATTGAATGCGCATTTAAACAAAAAAAGAGAAGCCTATCTCACATGATAAAATCTGTAGAGCCCAGGTTTCCAACCTTAAAAGTCACATGAGCTCTGACAGGAAACACTGATAATCATTAGACCTCTGCCTGTCCCTGATGTGGTGTCGAAACTCATGTTACAACCAGCATGTTACAACTAGACCTACTATATTATTTTATTATTGAAACTAATAAACACATGCTCAAATGTCATTTTTTATTATCAAAAATATGTTTATTTATTATAGTATTCCAATTTTATAAAGTGCAGGCATACAAATAAAGATATAACAGACCTATTTCAGAAGCGTTTGACTAAAGTTCAATGCAGGCTGAACCCCCAATGTCAATCAAAAGTGTAAAAAGAGAAGACAAAACATTTTGGAGAGTAGGAATTTGGCCCATGGATTTGAAATTGATACATCTTGTCTATAAGAGAGAGTGAGTCAGTGCATTGTTGTGACGACAGTGGTGTCTCTCCATAGATAACAGCAGCTCCACTGGAAGCCAATTATTTTCCATATGGAGATGCTGTTACAGCTGGTCAAGACCCTCACAAACAGCAGAGTTGAACAGGCACACTGGATATAACACATGGTTTATAGCACAAAAGATATTAGGTAAAAATATACACGGTTAAACATTGATAGCGTATAAACCAAGAAGAAACCTACATTATGTTTCAATGGGCTACATGGTGTAATAGTGACATCTGATGGACAACAGTAGACCACATGTAAAATCAGTACAGGTTTCTCAGGTGACATAGTTCCCTCAAAGGTTATAAAGTTATCATAGAATGACCTTTACCCTCCTCATTCGTCTTTTACTGCTTGTAAGATAAAGCATCATCTTTGGGGCATCAGTAAATCAAAAGGTCCCGAATTTAGGTGCAAAAGCTGTAAATAAAATATAATTTAATCATTCAATCAACCAATCAACCAATCAACCAAACAACGTTTTACTCGCAGATTTGAACATCAATGGACATTTGGTGTTGAGCCTTCAGTCTTCTTTAACTTGCCTTTGCTGAGCTTTGACCTTTATCCCCTGCTTTCTGCAAAATAACAGAGCAATAAAATAATTCAAAGGGCAGACTCCAAAGAGTCATAATTGCCCAAGTTGAAAGTCTGGAAGAAAACGTTTAATTAAGGAAAACATAGCTTTTTAGAATAAATATAGTCTCATGTAAAGGCTATAGAGAATTGACTGATGCCTATAGGTAAGCAACAATCAGGTGGGATCCAGACATTCCTTATGTAGCCTTTCAATACACTGATATAATAGTGTATATATATATACATATGTACACCCCCACACACAAACACCCCCAACCACCCCCCCACCCCCCCCACACACACACACAGCCACACATATATATGATATATGGTGTTGAGACATATATATATATATATATATATATATATATATATATATATATATATATATATATATATATATATATATATATATATATATATACATACATACATATATATATATACACCTAATATTATACATCCGTGCCCTGACCCTTTGATTGCTTAATTTTAGTCATTAAATCCATATACTTACCTGCCAAATAATTGTCTTCTCTGCAGAAGAAACATCAACCAATACAAACAATAGCTATGGAAAGTGATGAAGACTAAAAAATTAAATAAAAGAGAATGGAAAATGAAAAGCTCACAAGATACGCCATGTTTTCTAAGACTTGACATGAACGAAGGTTGTCCGAAAATGACACGCTTATGAATTAAGCCTGCTTAAGACTGAGAGTGGGAGAGGTAAATTAATCATTACACTACTGTAAATATATAACAGACCAAACCTAACCCATAAAGCTCAGCAAACGACATTATGTGATGACTCATGGGCAACCAAGATGGAGTGGAGTAAGAAAGACCCTATTTGACAAAATCATCTACGTATAAACCTGTTTCTATACTTTTTTAATTTCATCCAGAGTTTCATAAATTCACAGCTGTTCAAAGTCAAGTAAAACCTGCCCTGGTTATTTTTGCTCCTCTGATGTTATACTGGCCCTTCCCTTAGGGCCCTTCCATGGGCCCTTCACACTGGTCACTGATCAAGCTAAAACCAAATCGCTTTTGGGCGCAGTGTTGTTTTCCACCTCTGGGCTTCCGTACTGTTGAAGCGGTGTTGACTAATGTGTGAGTAGCTAACCAACGTTTCTTCTCGAATAAACTTCTCGTATCAGACTTTAATGGTAGAATTGATAATACTAACCGTGTCATAATTGTGAAATACAGAATATGTTTTGTTGAGATGGTGTTCGTTTGAATGTGTAATGTTTCCATTTTGGAAAGCTAGCGATGCTTCTCATTTAGCTTTCGTTTTTAAATATCTGTCGCAGAAAAGTCCTGCTCTGGAGCGTCATTTACGATCATCGTGATACATTTTTTTTGGGGTGTCATTCTAATATGGGTTCAGGTCCCAATCCACACTATGATGGTTAAGGGGTCTGACTGGGCTAAAGAACAACCATGTGCTGAGTTAATGTTCATTAACGTTATTGAGGAGGAGAACAATGGTTTACTCTTCCATCGACTATTCCGACTGTAAACAGTGTTTGTGTAGTGACAGATCACATAATAGTGTCCTTCATTTGTGTCTCACATTCTGCTACAGCTAAAGATGGCAGAGTTAACTACATTGGAGAGTCTACTGGAGATGGGATTTGACAGGAATAGAGCGTGAGTATGAAAACACTTTAGTCGAAATGCATACCAGGCCGTTTGAAAACTGTGAGTCTGTCATCATGTAGAGAGAGAGCTGTAGCAAACACTGAAAACCAGGGAATTGAGCAGGCTATGGACTGGTAAGAGTGGATACACAACTATAAATGAAATAAAATGGCACAATCCACTAATTTTTGTCACTACAGGTTAATGGAGCATGAAAATGACCCAGACATCGATGAGCCCTTTGTGCCACCTGCAGATGATGTCCTGGGAGGCACAGCAGTTGTGCCACCTAGCTCAGAAATGGCAGATTTAGATCCTGGTCAAGGTAGTTTAGTCAATGAAAAAGTATATCTTTATATTTTCAATACAGCATTCCAATTGTTAATTTTTATGTATCAGAGATAGAATGTGAAGACATCATTAATCCTGACGGTACAAAACGACCAATGACGGAGGAGGAGAAAAGGGAACAAGTTAAAAGGTAAGTACTGTGTCTGAAATTGAAACATGTTAATAACCAGGCAGTCTAGATTCTGTCTAAGGTTATGAACAGACTTCTTCTTTTGGTTTAACAGTGGATTTATTAGACTTGTCAACTATGTTGTTCAGACTTGAGGAACTAATGCGAATCAAGCAAGCCGAGAGGAGAGAGCGTGAAAAGGCTGAGGAGATTGAAAGGGAAAAGACGAGAAGGAAACAAGGACAAGAGCTGCAGCAAATTCGTCAGAAGCTACAGGAGGATGATATGAAGAAATTAGCTGATGATCAACGGAGGAAAGAGAAGATGGAAGACAAACTAGCCAGGTACAAATCATTTCACACACACACACACACACACACACACACAGAGAGACAGAGACAGAGAGAGTGTGTCTGAAAAGCTCACACTTGCATCATTTTGTCCAGGCAAAGGGTTAAAGACAAAATAGCCAGAGACAGAGAAGAAAGAGCTCAAAAGGTAAATTAAAACCTTAACATCCACGTTTCTTCACTCCATTTTACAATGATCTTTTACTGTCTTTTGGGGGGTGTCAGTTTGGGGGTGGTGCATCATCATCCCAGCCAAGTCCTACGTCGCCTACTGGTCAGGGTCCGCCACCCACAAAAAGAGAGTATGACGAGTCTCGGATACAGGTACAGATCATAGCAGTTATTCAGAGATGTTTTGAGTATTTGAAGTGGATGACTTCTCTTTTTCTTGATCAGATTCGTCTGCTGGATGGTTCAACTATCACTACATCCTTCAAGGCCCAGGAGCCTTTGGCGGCTGTCCGTGTCTATGTACAAATGAATGGTAATACACCAGAAGGGGAAGACTTTTCACTTCTGTCACCATATCCCCGTCACCAATACACAGAACTGGATATGGAGAAGCCACTTAAAGAACTGGGTAAGCGCCACTATAGTAATGCTGTAGATTATTTAAAAATATCTCATTTGAGTGGCTTAGCTTTTGAACACTGGCTGACTAACTTGTGTTTCTCTTTTTTACAGGTTTGGTGCCTTCAGCTGTGTTGGTTGTTACCAAAAAGTAAAGTTACACAAATTTCTCTGTGAGCCTATCTTACCTCGATAACAGGTGAAACTACAACTAGGGACTCCAACCTCTTGGCAACAAACCAGTCATTTTTAGCAGGATGCACATTATTAGTATTACAATACTGGGGTTAATGTTGAAGGGGATTGAGGTTTTAATAATGTATTAAGTCAATCTCAATTGTTCATTTTAAACAAATCTGCTCAAATAAACTCAAAAGATGCACCTGATTGGTTCTGAAAGGATCTTATGGTTTTAATTGTGTGATTACCATACTTGCCAATTCCAACGTCATAAAGCAGATTACTGGCTTTTTTTGATTAAAAAAAAAAAAAATCATTAATTCTCTACTGCTTGTTCCCATAAGGGGTTGCAGGTGACTTTGGGTCTTAATACAAGTTACTTAGTATAAGTTTCTATTTTAATTATAAACTGAGGGTGGTTAAAAATAATAGTGTGGTGTTTCAAACATTAATCTGCTTTATGGTGTTGGACTCTTAACACAACTGCATATGTTTTCAATATAATGATGTGCATTTAACACTTTACAATAAAAAAAAATTACTGACAAAAATTGATTGGTTGATTGGCATAGAGGTCAGGCCTGTGATGTTTGCTTTTTAAAATGTTATTCCCACAAACTCTCAACAGTAATTATAAATCATTTTATAAATGTTTTGTTTTCATACTTTCCGGACAGTATTAAACAATGTAGTTTCTTCAGGTTTATGGTTATTCAAATATAGTCAGAACCAGCTTTCACATCCGCTGTAGCCACTCTGGGCTCGTTTCCATAACCAAATGTTAGCTCCCGATATTGTACATACAACTACACCAAAACAGGTAACTGAAGTGCCTTTCAATGTTTCAATGTATACTGTTCATACAAATGTTGAACTGGTGCTCAAGATGCGTACGCTGTCGAAATTACATTAAGCCAAGCTATACATCATTGTAGCATTACTTAAACTTCAATTCTAAATGGCAATAATTAAAAACTCTGGTTCATACACTTACAGGATTTCCTTGAAATTGTGCGTGGATGTAATAAGCTATTGTGCATTTGAAGTGATTTTTCCTGCAACACATTTATTCGAAGTACTGATATACCATGACAAACTTTACATTTGGTCAACTTTATTTTTCTTGGTCTCATCTTTTAGAATACATTTCACACCTTCTCTTGTTTCTAGTTCGGACAATCCTATAATTGAAGAAACATGTGCATAATCATTAAAATCATGGCAATAACATTGAAACAAAATACCTACAATAGGGAACTAGACAAACAATTCAATTCTAATCGTTAGAAAACAATGCAATAAGTGATTTTGTATGTAATAAAAAAAAAAAAAGAATCCTTTTTAGTTGAATACTGGCTTTCCAGATTATCCAGATAAAAGTAACTTTTGTTGATGTTTTTCAAGTGCAATATAAAATTATAGGGTGGGGGGTTAATAGGATTATGGCCTATTTAGTGGTTTACTCCCAGAAATGGTATTAGACAAAACACCTTTGCTGCACTGGTCATTAGTACACAATTTATGTAAAACTACTAGCAGGAGAAGCTGCAAATATTGATCATGAAAATAATAACCCAAAGACAGCTGTTTGCTTACAAGCATAGTTTCCTTTGAAAATGGTTGAAATGAAAGAGCCAACGAGCAAGCAGAAGTACGAAATTTAAGAAAAAGCCTTCATTTGAAAGGACAAACAAACCTAAAAAAGGACCTTCATTTTACGGCAGGGTAGATGTGAATGGGTGTAATTTCTCTTAAATTTACCTAAAAACCATCTAGTAGTCACTATTTTTTAAATGAATTGTAGGGACTGAACACAAGTACAGAAAAGAGAAGAGACGTGATTCAGTTCAGGTTAACAGCCTTAACAGAATGTCCTTTTACAAATGATTTCTTTATTTGTGATTTAGTTTGTTAGAATCTGTCACTGTCCTGTTCCCTTTCTGCCATTCTAGCTCCTTTTGCACAATTGTGTTCTCGCAGCTCCATCACCATGGTTACCGCAGCATCACCTTCCAGCTCAGTCTCCATGGTTACTGCAGTATCACCTTCCAGTCTTCCCCAGCGTTCATGCCCGGTTTACGAAGAGTCAGCAGAGACATGGAGGCATCAAAATCAAACTCGATGGCGCTCTCCTGGCTCTCTGTAGACAAACATGTACAATGAAAAACATCAGAAAGAAATGTTCGAAACAATAAAATACTGGAAAAGAATAAAACGCAAGACAAGAGATTTACAAGTGAATATAAGAATAGTCACTCACCAGCTGTCTGAAGTGTAACTTTGCTAGGCTTACTAGCACCTATAATAATGATACGCTCAACCCAAGAAAAAGTAGTAAACTGGCCATCTGAATTCAAGTTTCTGTGGGTAAGATAAAATTATTATGAAAATAGCCAAAAGAAAAGCAAAATTACACACATTGAAACTTACACAGAAGAGAGGATGTTGTTGGAAAAGATCAGCCTTCGGTGAATATAATCCTTCTTTTGATAGCTGAAGGTGTGACCGTCATCCATGTAGAGCTCACCCTCAGCAGATCGCTAATATTAAATGGTTTTAAGAAATCAAGTATTACATCATGCGTCTCAGAATGTTGAGGTCTTTGTTTTTAACTCGTTGACATTTATAATTCACCTGTTGATTTAAAGCAACATATAAAGTGTAAGGATCGTTTTCCATGCAGGTAGCTGATCTACGAACCCGGAGCTTCCTGGGAATAATTGAGCCACCACGCTGGAATACAGGAATCTACCCAAAGACAAGAGTGTTAAGATAAATGCAGACTGCAAAACTAAATCTTTTCAAAATAAAGTCCAGCATTTCTTACACTACTCATGGTGACAGGAATGTAAAGGTTTTGGGCTCCGTTGTGCTTCTGGAAAGTTTGAACATCATACCAGACCTAGAAATGCACATAAAATAATTAAAACCAAGCCTGTATTTAAGTTGTTTCTTTCTTTTTTTTTTTTAATCAACCTTACATTGTCCTTCCCTGGCAGGTACGCAGTTACTCCCCTAGATCCCTCCTCGGTCACAGGATGCACTAACAAGTCTTTACCTGCAATAGAGCAATTGAAAAGTGTAAATGTTAAGGTAAAATAAAATGCTCAAGTGAAATGTAGATTCAAGCCGTACCGATAAGGAACTCATCATCAATGGCAAAAGTGGCTGGATCCTGAGGATACTCTACCCACAATGGTCTATATAAAAAACAAAGAAAAGTGCATTACTTTTACATTTCTTACATTAAAAGCAATGCATTATTTTAATCAACTAAAGTATCACAGAATGCTGTAAAGGGACACACCTCATGATGGGCTCTCCGGTCAGGTGTGAATGGTACATCTGTTGGTACCAGTAGGGCAGCAGTGTGTAGCGCTGGCGCACCGCTTCACGGATCAGAGCAGTGTTCTCAGGACCAAAGAGCCATGGCTCACGGCGCGGTGTGTCCAGGTGAGCATGCGCCCGAAAGAACGGTTGGTAGGCTCCAGTTTGGTACCAACGCACCAGAAGCTCAGGGCTTGGAGTCTTGAAGAAGCCTCCCACATCAGCTAAATATGGCAAGAGGTTCAAATGGCAATGATTTTGAGCATTTTGAGATTGTTGCATTGCAAGAACAGTGGCAGTAGAAGAATACTGATAAATATAAAAATTATTCAAGATACTGTAAATAAAAGTAAATTTTCTTATGTAAAATATCAAAATATACTTTTACTAAATAGTTCATAATATATTCTTCATATTAAGTGTGACTCACCACCACAAAAAGAGATTCCAACCAAGCCAAGGCTCAGGCACATTGGGATAGAGATCTTGAGATGGTCCCACTCTGCAGCATTATCCCCGGTCCACACAGCACCTGGAAGAACACACAATCAGGTTCTAGTTACTCAGTCACTGAGGACTTTTGCTTAATACAGTGAAGCCCTCACCAAACCGCTGTGATCCCGCGAAGAAAGCCCTGGTAAGGACAAATGGACGCTCTGCTCCTCCAGCTCGCTGGATTAGACCGTCAGCTGTGGCCATTTGCTGCAGGATTTTTACATAAAATAAAACTATTCAATGAATACAAATAATTTGACAGTTTATTTGCTCACCACATAGAGCCCATATAAATTATGAACGTCACGATGCTCCCAATCTCCGTGCATGGCGTCTTTGTGCATAGTGACCTCTGGTCCATTAAACACTGATGGCTCGTTCATGTCATTCCATGTGTACAGATTTTCCATACTACCCTGAAAACAGAACAATGTGTAAAAACATACAAAACTTCAAAAGATCCATGGCAAAAAGAGATGAGCCAGTTGACTTACTTCATATTGATCAAAGGAAAACATGCTGGCCCACCAAGCCCTCATGTCTGCACGGGTGAAGTCTGGATAACCAGCACTACCTGTGTTTTTATCATTGAATAAAAACATAAAATTATATGAAATAAATTATGGAGAAATAAACACAAAAATGTAAATGCTTTAAGCTTTCACCTGGCCAACACCAGCCTTCGTAGTCTCCACCATCTTTGTTCTTAATATAAAACCCTTTTGACTGTATTTCATTATGGATCTTGTAGTTGCTGTCGACTTTGATATGTGGGTCAACAATGGCCACCATCTAAAAGAAAGTGTTAAATAGTAAACTTCTACTACTATATGAAAGAACTGGTAACATAGTTGTTATGTTTCGAGTTTACCTTGCGTTTCTTGTCCTTGATGCCCTGCAGCATCTCCTTAGGATTGGCAAACTTGTGGGGATCCCAGGTAAAGTAGCGCTTTCCATCAGTGTGCTCAATATCAAGCCAAATAAAATCATAAGGGATATCATGCTCGTCAAAGCCTGCATCAACAGCCTTCACATCCTCCTGATCATTATAGTTCCACCGACACTGGTGGTAGGCCAGAGCAGCTAACGGTGGAAAAGCCTGCGTGCCTAACGGGTTAAAACAAGTTGAAGTTTTTTTGGTTTCAAATCATGTATAAAGTATCATATGAAAGAGACCGTAAACTCTAACCTACCGGTGAGTGAGGCATATTGTGAAAACACATCTTTGGGTGTTGGTCCAAGCATAATGAAGACATCAATTATGCCACTTTCAGAGATCCAACGCACATCAGTTTGTGGCTTCTCACTTGATCCCTGCACATAATCCAACATCTTGCCAAAAACAGTCTATAACCCATCAATATGGCATTAGTTCATAGTCAAGCCATAATACTAATTTGTAAGGTCTAAAGTACATACCTTTCCAGCTGTGTTGGAGCTGATGTCCACCCACGTCTCTGCAGCATTCAGCCAGAAGATAGCAGTCGTCCGCTGTGTATTGTGGGCCAACATAACAGGAACTGCTCCATAAAGAGCCATAGGATTGTAAAGTTCATACTGGAACACATCCAAGTTGTACAAACGATATGGATCTCCATTTCTGCAAGCCAAAAAAAAAAACAATGTTAATATTAAAGACCTATGGCATTAGTATTTTTTCACCTGATTTTTTGGCACTTACTCCGTTGTTTTAAGTTTAAGATTATCTGCATGTTCGGGTATGCCATACACATGTTCCACTCCAGGCAAAGAAAAATCTAAACTTACAGCAGAAGGACCTGTGAAATGAGCACATTCAACACAGCCTTAGAGTCATGTAGCCGTATACATTACCCTTATAAAAATGTGCAAACGTTTTATAGGACCAAATAATGAATGCACCCTCAGTTTGCGCTGTCTGGAACAAAGCAAATATGTGGCTGCTGACCCCAAAAGATGAGTACCGGGTATTAGCATGAGAACACTTTCTTTCAGGGGTTAACAACAAAATATGCTACTCAAACGTTTGAAACAAACAAAACACAAGAGATTTGTTTATGATTATAAAATATAATTGGCTACATCACTAACCCACATAAATGGTAAAAAACATGTCCTCATAATCAACGCATTAATGTCACGTACCATTAGGTTTGGTGTCTGTGTGTGACTTAAATGATTCTTCCCACATGCCTTCTTGTACTTTCTCATCCTCTTCTTTTGATGCCTAGCGGTCAAGACAAACAATGATAATCCACCTAAATATTTTTCAATAATTTATGCATGTTGTATATACAAGCTAACAAATTAAAGTACCTCAGGCTGGTTAGCAGGATCAACCTCCTCTTTCTTCTCTGCATCTGGTTCTGCTTGACTTCTCAAAAAGAGATAATGAAATGAGGACCAAGACATTGCCTTTTTAATTTATGTAGAATTATAAAACTATGTATGGGAGGTTGTTTATTATAAAAAAGGGAAAAGTACCGGTAACTAAAAAGGCAATTTTCAACTCCCCAATTTAAAGTACGCTACCAAATTTCAAGGTTTTGAGCAACTCCCTACCTTGTGGCTATATTGAGCTGTACATTCAACAAATTTAAAAACATAAAACCACCTCGACTCCTATCGTCATGGCTCTTCTCTGAAAATGTCCAAATTAAATTCCTGTTTGTAAGTGGTAAGAATATGTTGGGTAGATATAGATCCATAGTTTAGCTAAACTAGATCAAAAACATAACCACAAAGAGAGATGCTGCTACAAGATAAATCTACAGAACCAGGACAAGGGTCTTCTACCATTACTAACAGGTAAAATGCATATTAAGTTAAAAATACTCAGTCATGCAGTGTTAGAAAAGTTCATTTCATCTGAAAATTCTGTCAACTATTCATTACGACCCTTGTTAATCTGCCATAATTTGTAAAGACAAAATCCACCTACTGGCTCTGATTGTAATTTGGCTTTGATTGTGTGAAATTACAAAAGGAGTGTTAAACTCAAATAAACTGACCAGTCCAAAAAACAATTAGTCCCATGCACACATTGATTAATTTCTTTGACTTTACGTTTACTCTAAAACTGCAGAAGTTGACAGAGGACCCAATAAATAATGTACCCTAGTAGCACAAGGAACAAAATACACACAAATCTTAAGGGTCTTTACCTAGAGAAAACCCTCTTGACATTATCCCACACACTAGCCACTGTGCTAGTTACTTTATAGGAGAAACTGGGATGGTAGGAAAAGAGGACAGAACAACCAGTCAGAGACAATACTCAAAAACAAATCATTTTATGGGAACAGAAATGTAAATAATTAACCAAGGACGTAGAGAGTGTGTTTGAGTGTATGCGCGCGCATGTGCGGATCTCACGTGTCCTTGCGCATCCTCAAGTGCTCGAAAGCCAACAGCCCACGTGAGTTCAGTGACATCAGCACATCATGCCCCTCCATGATATCCAAACGAAAGGGACGTGCGCTGACAATGACCCTCTGGGACTCTGCACCTAGGGACAGTACCACCCCATTCTCATCTTGGGATAAAAGAGCCAGGCTGAGGTACAGAGGGGGAGACACATATTGTTAATGTCATATACAAATGGATCAGTAACCATTTCAATTGAGATATCAAACTATTTAAGGCTTTTAGGTTGCAGGTGTCTAGACGGTTCACAATTTTGCAATTACCAAACGTGCTGTTCTGTGGAGACTTACGGCTCAGTAGTTGGCTCTTTGATGAGGACGTCTGGGACCTCGTAGCGTGGCTTCAGAGGCTTCAGCTCGTTAATCTTCACCCGTGTCATGTTTCCCTTGAGACGGTACAGCTCAAGCAATAGACGCACCTGTGATAAAAGCATATTAGGCTAGTAGATATGCAACAATGATTTCCAACATTGAACATTTCACCAGCAAATATCATAAGCTGCTTTGGTAAACCTTGTTGTTATCATTGATGAGCTGAAGAGTCAGCCTGGAGTTGGTCAACTCCATGGTCTCCAGCAAGGCTCGATAAGGAGACTCCCCTGGCTTCAATGCTCGCTGACGCCTGTTAACATCGCATGTTAATATCACTTTGTGGGGTGGACAAAAAGTAAAATATTGAATTGTGAATTTGGGTTTTATCCCTTACTTGCAGAAGGCACTCTGGTCACAAGTTTTGAAGTTGCCCCTGTCTACAGCCCATGTCCCCCCAAGACAGAGAACCAGTATAAATGCTAGGACAGGTGCCATCCTATAAAAGAGAGATACAGAAACTCGGACTTAAAAGGTTAAAAAAAAAAACCAACACACACACATAACTCAGCCAACGCGTATACGTATGCATGTACGTGACATTTAGTAATAAATCTGCAACTGCAAAGCGCCCCCAATCCATCCCAATCTAAAACGTTGAGTGAATAGACTTTACATTAACAGATGATTGCACATTACAGTAGAATAAATAGACAAATGATAGCGAAATAAAAGGAACTTTACAAGTTGGCATTTCTCGTAATACAAGTGCGGTCAGATGAACGCACTTAAGGGGAAGAACAAAATGAATTCCGTAACGGTGTGGAGAAAGAGATAACACCTATAATACGCTAACTTGGACATTTCTCATCTTGCAAGCTACAAGACTCTTAGGTATTTGATTATAATCTACTTAAGGTTTCTCATCGAGCTTAGCTAAGCTAATAGCGGCAAGGGGACTCAAGCAATTTCAATTGATTAGAGCTTCACGTTTAAATATGATTAAAGAACTTAAGTTAAAAGATGAAACGGTCACCATTAGTTGTTTTAAAGACCGTACTTACAGTAGCTTACTATATACATACGTGTAATTACCATAAACATTGGCAATTTTGCCGATGAAACAGCAGAATGGCTTTGTCTTACCTTTCAGTGAAGGCGGCCATCTTTGTTACAGAACTTACTCCGCCCATTTCACTCCGCAACAAAGATCGTTGGAAACAAGATAACTCTGAGCAATATTGATTTACTGCATAATTATGGGCATTTGTCATTGATTCAAACTGAATCTTGCCCAGCGTCCCTCACATAAGCCACGTATATGATGCGTAAACAATTGGATCATTTTCAATTTAGTTTAGTTTTGTTTTAATTCATGGCATTAAGGAGAGTTGTGACTGTACAACAGGACACGTCATCGAAAAGGTCTCCTCCACCAATGTGCATGCTGCGAGTGGCACAGACGCGTCCCATTGTCCTATGACACGGTTAACTTCACAGCCTGCACACATGGGTTTAGGTATAGGTAAATATTTTAATTGTTAAAGACTGTGTGTCAACAGAGTAAAAACAATATTTTATTGTTGGGGGGAAATGACCATTTAATGGACAAAACATTCATTTACTTGCTTTATATGTTGATGTATGCTTGTTTCATAACAGAAACACAGCAGTGTACATATTTAAATAGTTTTTCTTTAGTTAGAAAAATACTTTAGTGACAGGTCACATGCTTTACTACAAAAAAGTACACAGTTTGAATGTGAATGTGAAATGACAGTCTGTTTGGCACATCTTTTTAGATCAGCAACCACAAACTAAGAAAACATTTAAAAATGTACAAAGGGGAAAAACAATCTTTGCTTAGATTTTGCGCTATCATACAAAACGGGTTTAGTCTTTTTCAAAAATGTTCTCAAAGCTGGAAACGCCAACAAAGATGTCCCAATCTATCAATGTTTTTATGCAGAACGCTGTGGATTGGTGCAACGTATCTTGCCACATCTCCATCTCGTGAGAAATCCCTGCAGAAGATACCTCCTTTCTCTGAGCTGAAGGTAAATTTTTGAGGCATTGGTCCATTTCCCCTGACATACTCCCATACAGCCAGCAACAGGAGCCTCACCTCAAATGGGGCAAGGTGAGGGAATGCCTCATGGACATTTGCCAAGACGGGAGGAATAAACTGGCCTTCTCCCATGCAGGACACTAGCAGGCTGGACGCCTGAAGGTGCCAAGGGGAGTCTATGGATGAAGCATCGCGGGACGCCTCCCCAGTGCGAGAGCAGGGTGGCGAGAAGTCCTCTGAGCACAGCAGAGCAGTAGCAGAGAGCAGGCCGTCCAGCTGCTACAACTTGAAGCATAGGAAAGAGCACAGGGTGGGCCTCAAACCAACGACGAATGTGGATATCTCTCTCTACAGTGGTGCGAGCATGCTCTTCTGGTGGCCATGACAGCTCACTATTGGAAACTTCTGGACAAACATTTTCAACCATTGTGACTGCTACCACTTTGGCAGCTTCTGCATTCATTGTTGGAGATGCATCAGATGAAGGCCGTGGGCTCAATTTACCATTGAGGCCAGAGGAGCTGCAGCACTGCACTAGGACCGCAATTAGAGTCTGGATGTTCTAAAGACAAACAGATTAATAACACGTTAATTAGTTAAAAATCTATAACCCAGGGCCCTTCAACAGTATAACTTACCAGGCTTGCGGCAGATGGATGAGTAACTTTTGTTGGAGTATTGACTTTTAAGCCCTTTCCAATTACTCCCGCATGAAACACTGACCAGACGCTGCCAGAGAAGTTGGCTGTGGTGCCAAACTGACTGTTGATGCTCAGCAGGGAAGCTCCGAGGTCCAGCGACGCAGATGAGGGAGGTGTAGGTATATCGTTTATGTCGCACGTTTGCCCTCCAAAAAGATCTGCATTTCCTTTGTGCAGTGCTCCTTCAACCAGCTGCTGAAGTATGGACTTGAGGGCGAGCGGAGAGTAGCCAGCAAATCGAGACAGTAGTAACAATGAGCAGTTCACAGCCTCCCTTGCTTGTCCAGCATCCCTTCCAATTACAAGCCCTTCTTGTCTTCTTCGCAGTGCCAAAAAAAAGTAAGTGACAGCGGCACGGGACAGCAACACCAGGTGGTCCGGGGAGCAGGTATGAGGAAGTGGGCTGCAGGACAAAAGCTGCACTGCTGCGTGTGAAACTATTGAGTCACCATGGAGAAGAAGAGGTCCAAAATCATGGAGGTGTTCCGAGACCGCTGATCCCAATTGCATAGCCATAGAGTAATGGGGTCCTGTTGGTCCTCTTCTTTCTTCCTCCTGGCTCTGAAGAGCAGCAGCAAGGTTCAACAACAGCTGTCGAAGCTGCCGTGGGTTGAGGATGTTTGTGTGTATCTGTGCCACAGAGCGAGTGATGGCAGCAGGAATCAGTCCCACCATACACAGGGACAGTGTGCTGTGGAGCTGCCAGGCCAGTGCCAATTCTTCAGGGTTTCGGGCCTGTGTAAGAAGCTGACACATAGCCTCAGTGGCCACACTCGGACCTCCGTAAATTGACAGTAGGCACAGGAGCTGGTGCAACCACAGATGTCGTTTTCTCTCAAGACGCAGGGTTTCAGCACACAGTTCACCCACATAAGACTGGAGCTCCTCCAAAAAGGGAATTTTTCTTTGGGGTTGGGACATAAGGGAGGTGTGAGGTGTGCCTTCGACTCCATCTGAGCGGTTATACACCAGTTTATGTAGATGGAGTAGCAGCATCTGAAGCAGCCGATCACATCCCTCCCTGACCCCCTCATGTGGAGAAGATGTAGGGCCAGAAATAATGACTGAGGCGGGAGTAGCGGAGTCAGCAATAAAGCGCAGGGTTCGAGCTCCTCCAGTGGGACTCTGGCTAATTAGATGGACAGCAAGCCCTACCATATTGTCCAAATCTTCCCTGGGAAGGCCCTGCAGCAAACTGTGAAGTTGGAGCAAAACAGGAGGCCGCAAGAGGTCCACCAGCTCTGAAGACACAGCACCAAAAAGGTCTGGAGACATGGCCGCCAGCTGCAAAAGGAACGGCACGACAGCTCGGCGGAGTTGTGGGGATGTCTCCCAGGAACTGGAGGACACATCTGGAGACAGAGGGCTGGACGGGGTTAAGCTTTCCTGAAACATCCGGAGCAGCTCCTTCCTGATACAGTCAGAATGGTGCACAGCCAGGTGACCGAGGATTCCAACCACAGATCCAATTTTGGGCACTTTTGCCACTTTGTCTATGCCCATCACTACCAGACTCTGATCTTTAGCTCCATGAGAGCAGAAATCTTTGAGTCCACAGGCCAACACTCTACTGATGATGGTCCCTGGAAAGGCAGAGCCAATATGTGCTACCACCCAGTCAAAGTGAGGTGAGTGTTGAACAGAGGTGTCCAGGAGGGCATCTACACAGGCATCAGGGCACCAGGCCAACATGGCCGCCAAACACTGAGAGTAGGCCTCCATGAGAGAGCGTGTGGCTGCACAGGACATCCATAACTGGAGCAATTCATTCAGGCTGGAGGAGTGAGGGGTGCCTCTTCGGCCAGCATGCTTACTGCTCAACTGGCCCAGTAAATCTACAGCCCAGGTTGAAACCAGCGGAGCCCAGGCTCGTGGATTGAGACGAATAAATTCAGAAAGCACCCCATGAACCTCCTACAAAAAAAAAACAAAAAAACAATTGTCATTATTGCACAACTGCATGACTGTAATGTTTATTTACACCTTACACTGTTTACAGTGTTAATTTACATTTAATCATAAGCAGTTTTATTGTGCCACTTACCTGGATAATGTCCTCCAGGTTTGTGCTGGGTCCAGAGACTCCTTCTCCTTCAGTCTCCAGATGGTGCAAGTAAGCAGACACGTGTTCGTCATAAACGCCTCTCATATGCTCCAGCACCGCAGCCCGACATGCTGGGACAGCGCGTAGCAGCCGCACAGCACATCGAGCGTGCTCCCTCACACTGAGCTTACGTCCTTGGACACCGTCCACACCATTTATGAAGGACTTGATCTCCTGTGACAGCTCCTGTGCACTATTTAAGAATGGATAATTAATAACAATTTTATCTATCATGAAAAATGTTGACCACTGGGATCGCCATTACCAATTTAAAAAAAAAAGTTAAAAAGTTAATAAAGTCTATCTTTTGAAGGGTTAGTCCTCAAAATGTCACCTATAACAAGTGGTTCTCAAACTTTTTCTGCCACAAACCCCATAATAACCCCCTGGGGACCCCCTGAAATCATTTCGTGACCACTGTACTAATATAGCACCATGGTATCCACAATATTTGTATTATTTAGGTTGAATGAATATAAACAGTATTAATGCTGCCTGGTGGTCGAGTGGTTATGGCCAGTCACCAAGTGTGAGTTCGATTCCCGACTCCGACATTTACTGCATGTCCTCCCTTCTCTCTTACCCTGCATTTCACACTACTCTCCTGACAATAAAGTCTACGGGCACAAAGTCTTGAAAATAAAAAGTATAAGAGATAATAAATTATACAGGTTGCAAAACTTCTGTTATGCTCAAGGACAACCCTGTTGTTGTTTTTTTACACTGAAATCCTTATACTGTGACCTATTGTTTTTACTTGCATCTTTGAGCGCAGCCTCTCAACGTGACTCACCTCAGGGCAGTGTGTGGTGTGTGACTGTGGGAGCTCTGCGTCGCTTTTAGCCCACTTCCATCAATCACCGCAGACATGGCTTGGTCTTTTAACATCAACGCCTTGCATAAAACCTAAAATTATCAAGTGAATTTCGGTGAGAGCAATGGAAATCGTGTTAAGAATATTCTTTTATCAAATGTCAGAACAGAATATACTGGCGCACTGTAACCGGAAGCTATTCTTCTTCACCTTTATTCAAACGACCCAGACAACTTATAATGGTCGCCATCTAGCGATATAGCAAAGTCACTGAAAGTCCCTTTTTTTTACCCACAAGTTGCTCATGTATTTGATTCATTTACTGTGTACTGCCTTGACATGAAATAAAAATGCATTATATAACATGAGGACAGACATATTAAAGTGCCAGCAGACTGGGAGACGCACTTCTTTCAGGAGAATGCACTAAATAAACCAAATGCAGTTAATTTAAAGTGCATGACAGGTTGGACACATTTCACTGCTGCTGGAAACAAAGTTGTAATCTGAATAAAACAAATCTTTTTTATTTGGTTAAATTGACCACTTGGAATTGTAGAGGGAATTCAAAGAGACAGAGCAACTATACTGTAAAGAGGGCCAAAAATAATCTAATTTACACAATAGTTATGATTAGACTAATAAGAATATATGCTAACGCCTTTATTTTGTTAAATTAATGTTTAACCTGTCAGCGAAATGTGTTCCTAACGAATAAGGCCATGTACACGTGTAGGCATTTTTATAAACGCATATTCGCCGCCCTTCGTTGAATAAAAAGTACTGCACACAAACATGTATAATTGCGCTCTTGGCTCTTGAGCGCAGTCTTAAACATGCCAGACCAATAGTTGACGGTGTTTACCTAAAAGTTAGACCCAATCTACCCAATGAGAGCACGCCTTTTTTCGTCATAATTTCCGCAAAACATGAATCGTGGCGCCAGATTTCGCGAGTTATTTGCATGGATCTATTAAGTTATGTAGTGCAATATAGGCGACTGTAAAGCACTCGTTCTGTGCTCCGCACTTATACAATCAAAAGTAACGTACTGTTCAAAGGATCCACGTTGTCCACTGGCGTAAACAAGTACGCATGTGTGACGTATATTCAGTAACTGTCGCAGATAGTGACGTTTGGGACCTTAAAACGCTATGATACGTGTGGAAATGGCCTAAATAGGCTTGTTTATGAAGAGCAAGCGGTGAAGGCGGCTGAGAGCAGACGGCCCTACGACACCAGCGCGCCAGCCTCTGTAATATCGCGAATTCAAGGCGGCACAACCCCTGGAACTATAATATGATCTAATACAGCCATGGTGCAGTCGGTTAAAAGCAACTGCAGCGACTTTCTGGCCTACAAATTTCAAATGCATGATGGGAAATGCAGTGCTGTGTAACACGTGAGAATTCAGCGCACTGATAGCTGATTGGGCCAGATCAGGTTTAACCAGAAACGTAAAGTCCTGCAGTTCTGCACCGTTCCTCCACTTCTCCCTTATCTCATCTGTCTTCTTTTATATCATCACATATGGTCCATATGAGACAGATAAAAAAGGCCCATTCTGTTGTACAATACAGTGAGCATAATTAATACATGATCTTGGTGTGCCATAAGTCATTCACCATAGTTCAAGACCAAGCTTAAACTTTATTGTGCACTTCAGTGAAACGCGAGATCAGTTATTTCCCCGTGACGCTGCGTGATCTGAGACCGGCAGGCAGTTCTTGGGCTCGAGGAGCGTCAAGTTGACTCCAGGCTGATTGTCCGCCCCTCGGCTTCACCTGCCTGCTCTCGCAAACAATCCAGCCGGAGATTTTGGCTTCTTAAACAAGCCTTGGATAGTTTGTTTCAAGACATAACGCTAGGTAAGTTAGAGCGCTACTTCCTGTACTTTTCAACTGTTTTCCCCCACAAACTCTCTTGACTGATATGAAACTATTATAAATATTTACCATCTATCCCACCAGCAAAGTAATTGCATAGAGACATGAAAACCGGTCCGTCATATGTTTTAGGCTCATTTTATTGTGAAAGGTTGGGTCAGCTGATCTCCACGGTCTTTGTTTTGTTTTTTCACTTCGCGACGTCTCCGTTGGAGTCAGACTCACCCGTGGACATCTCTCTCCAGGAGGAATCAACATAAGGTGAAACTACTTCAGAAACATTTTAATGCGATGTCAAGCCCTCTTGACGAAGCAAAAATAGTCTAACAGTATTTCGTAAACGGCGCTCATAGTCTGATTCGTGTGTTCTTCGTCTGTGTGTAACGTAGATTTCCTGTCGTAGATTCGTGTTCAGTCAGATCGAAATTGAAAGAATAGTTTTAAAGATAACGCCCTTCAAGAAGCTCTACAAACATGGCTCCAACATTGGTAAATACAATCTTTTTTTAAAGCTGTATTTATTTGTTTATATTTAACCCCAGACGAGATTAGTTCCATATCCTTTACTGTAAACAAAACCATTCTTGGTATTTCGCTCAAAGTTGAAACTGGAAATGTGATTTCTGGTATTTTCCCGCAGTATGATGAAAAGCCGAACCCTGGGGACCTAATAGAAGTCTTTCGTGGCTCTTACCAGCACTGGGCAATCTACATTGGCAATGGCTTTGTGGTTCACTTGGCTCCACCCTGTAAATTCTCAAACATAGCTGAAACGTGCCTATGATTATGTCTTTACGTGGATACTAATGTTTATAACACAATGTTTTTATTAGCCGAGAGTGCAGGTGCTGGTGTCAACAGTGTGATGTCTGTTTTGGCGGAGAAGGCTATTGTGAAGGAGGAAGAGTTGTGGGATGTGGTAGGAACTAACCAGTGGATCATCAACAACAGCCTGGACGAAAAATACACCCCACGCTCCACTGACGTCATCATCCGGGAGGCACGGAGAAAAGTGGGGCAGGAAATTCCTTACTGTGTCTTCAGAGGCAACTGCGAGCACTTTGTCAATGAACTGCGTTATGGCCAGCCCGAGTCCCGGCAGGTGGGTGGAAAAAAGGCAACTGTTTTGCTGTGGGCTGTGTACAAAAGCATGCCATACAAATTCCAATGTCAAGTAAACGGGACAAACTTTAAAAGTCCAACTCCCACTGAGGATAAGCCCTGTGTGTTCTGACTGTATATTGTATGTAAATTAAATATATTATATATATTTTATTAAGAGATTAGCCCTGCATAACATAGCTCATGAAACGTTGCCCGTTTTCTTCTCATCAAAGATATCTAATAATAATTTATTTGATTTGTATGGGTTTTACGTGTCTTGCCCTTGTTTTAAAAGTTAAGAAAACTTACAAAATGCAGGAAAGCTGACAACTAAATTAAAGCATATAGTTTACAATTTGCGCTTTTGCTGAAATGTGACAATTCAAGTAGCTATTAGATAGAGACATTTTTGGGTTGTTATAACAGTGTAACACGATTTCCTGTGTGTGATTTCTTCAGGTTCGCAAGGCCGGTGAAACTGCCCTGCTTGTTGGTCTGGCAGGAGCTGTTGGATTGGGCATTGTAGCTTTCGCAGGGGCGCTTCTTGGAGGCAAAAGAAATGAGAAGGAAAAGAATACTGAGCCAAGTTTTCGTTAAAAGGCCACCTGCACAATGAATATTAGGCCAGCAAAACACAACTCCCAGTGAGCAAGTGCCACAGTAACACAACGTACATGCATTATATTCAGTCGTTTTTACATTTTAGTACATACTATCTATCAAAAAAATATAACTATATTGATATACATTTTTAGAGTTTATTAAAGAACAGCTATATTTATTATTGATAAAACTGTTTTTGTTTAAAAGTATGCCTTGAAAAAGATTAAAACTTTGTGTGGGAAAAAATGGCTATCGTTAAGCTATCAATGCATTTGTATGACTCTACATCAGGGCTATTCAATTTAAGGTCCGGCGATGTAATCTGGCCCACAAACCATCTTCCAAATAATTTTTTTTAAATATATGTATACAAATACAACTAAATAATTATATCCGTCTTGGTTTAATTCTGCTTTAGACCTGATTTGATTCTATAGAGTGCTGCACAGAGTACAAAACAAGTAAAATAGATTAAAATTAATAATAATAAAAATGTAAACATCAAATAAATTTAATTCTGGTTCAGTACTGGATGGACAATTTTGCTAAGCAATATTGGTAAAGCATGTTGCATGTTATTTCTCGCAAAAATATATTCTATTAGTTATTTTATGTGTTGGGAATATTTTGTGCGCCCCAAAATGTTGTTACTCTAGTGAGCTTTGTGCACCTCTGGCACAGAGGCGTTGGCCCACCAAAAAATCTGGCCCTCAGGAAAATAATGTTGAATAGCCCTGCTCTACATACAAGGCATTTTAGATTTTTCTTGAAACTAATTATGCTGGCCATTACCGTACACAAGAATTGTTTTTGCATTCCACAATTAACCAGGAAGGATGTTCTATAAACAAAACAAAAAAACCTCTTTACTAAAAGTCCGATGGGCTTTTCTCAATTTCTACCATTAAAGCAATGGATCTCAGTGTTGTTTGTAAAAAACTAAAACTTTGGTGACAAGTCTCTATGGTATAATTCATCTTTCTTATTCTCTTAAAGGAAACCATTCATTATTAATAAAAACGGCATGAAAAGTAAACTAATTTAATGAAACAGTTTCACCTCCTCAGTAATACAATATATAACCCTTCAGATATGATTTGTTAAAACAAAGGCACAAATAAAAGAGTAAAATGTTTCTCATCCAGCAGAAAGTCTTGTCCCTGATTCAAGTTAAGTATGAATCAGTTTTCTTCATGGGACATAGAAACATGCATCCAATGCCAACGCCCGGTACTCATCCATTACTCTGTATCCAAGGCCTGTTCAAGACAATAAAATATATTTGAGTCAATCATGAACAGTTTTAGGTCAAATACTGTGCATGCATCATTGTGATTGCTGCTGTCATAAATTATATTGTTCATGCCGTTCTATGTACAGTAAATTTACTGTATTGATAAAAGTGTGACTCAAGTATTGTTTACATGTTTCTTAAAATCACTTAAATAGAAGGTGTGAATTTCTGTACACTAAAACCAGCACATTTCCATCTCATAATATACACATTTTGGTCCATGCCCATAAGCCCAAATGATTGACTGCGTAATGTTGTCTTTCTGATCTTGTTGATATTTTAGTAACTGCTCCTGCGACAAGAACATCAAAGATCCGACCAGTGTCATTATTTTCACAACATATTTCGGAGACAGGTTTGCAGTATTAAATGCATCTTTCTGGTCCTCCTCACGGAATGTCAAAGCTCCATTGCTAGGTCCCATTGCTGCTGCATGTATGCCTCTGATTTGTCAGTCTAGTTTGCGTGCACCCAATTTGAGCGGTCCTTTATTGGCTTTTCGTTCAGCACGTTTTGCCTCTAGTTCTTTCCTTCTTTCCTCGCGCTTCTTCTTTGATAATTCAGCTTTGCTCAGACCTTGTAAACATAAAAAACAAAGTAAAAAAGCAAATACACAATGACACAAAAGTGCTGATTGTAAAAAGCAACATACCCTGGACACCATCAACAGATTCCCAGCTTTCTTCACCACCCCATTCTCCTGTTGCTTCTGTACTCCAGCCATCTCCTCCCTGAAAACAGAATAGTACAAAATACATTCATAAAAACAACAAACACAAAAAGTACTTCATAGTAATGCCAGTCTTTGTATGTATTCAGAGAATGAGATTACGTAAATAAAACGAAAATTAAGTTGATTATAGTCAGCATTCATGCACTCACCGTTACAGGTGTGTTAGCTGCGTTTCTCTGGGACACGCTGGCAAACAGGTCAGGCGAACCTTTGGCAGCGCTGTCCCAGTTGTATTCGCTGGCCAACCGCACACCTGCAGGCAGCGGTAGGGTCTTATTTGTGGAGGGTGTGTCTGTGTCCTCATCAGGCCAGTCATTGCCCCAGCCTTCTTCTCCAGCTGAGCTCTGGCCCTGCCCATCTTTCTCATTGGACCAACTGTCATCTGCATCCCAACCCGAGCTGCTCCAATCAGAGCTTTGCTTCTTCACAGCCACTGATGATGTGCGGCTTGTCTTTAATTTAAAAAAAGAAAATGTTTGCAACGTTTAAACATACTATCTATTTGATAAATAATCTTGAAAACATATATTTATACTTTATCAACCGCTTTCTTTTTAGATGATGTCATTCCTGACCAATCGGCACCCCAATCATCAGACTCAGTCAGAGTTTTCTCTGGCTCCTTTAGGTAAAAGGGTCACATTAGAAACCATACAAACTGAACTTATTACTATGCTACTATTTTTGAAACATAACCTACCTCTAGACTTCCCCAGTCCTCGTCATCATCCCAGCGGTCTCCTATTGGCTCGTTACTGTTGGTGTGAACATTACTTGTCTCTGGTGGATTGGCACAGCTACTGGCAGTAGGTTGGGGCATAGATGCCTCTGAAGGTGTGTCTTGAGAATCGGTAAAAAAGTACCCAAAAAGAAAATAATTTATTAATTGAATTAATAATTTAATAATTCATTTAATTAATAATGATGAGACAAACTAGGGATCTGCTATGGTGCAACATATACAAGTAAAAATAATAACAGGATGGATAGTAAAACGGATAGAAAAATATAGTATTAAGAATTAAAAAATGACGTAGGAAAGTGTAAATACAACATATACATTATAGACAGAAGTGCAAATCCAACAGTGTAAATAAATTCATAATGACTAAAATATCAACAATTTCTTACCAACTGAAGAAGCGTTTGATGAAGCGATGGCATCAGAAGCAGCTGAGGCCTCAGTGGCTCCAGCGCCCTCTGTTCCTGGATTTGTGCGGATCAGTTTAGAAGTCAGTGAGGACATGCCTGTGACTGCCCAGCCTGTCCAACCCGAAGAGGCACCGGCAGGTTGAGCACAAGATCCTACATCTTTCTCTAACAGGCGCAACAGGGGAGAGAAAAACAAAGGGGAAAAAACATGAAGCAAGAAAAAAAAAAAATTCAATAAAGACAATAAGCCTTATTCGCGAAGGTTTTCAAGTTGTGCCACACTGACCAGAACAACAACAAAAAATGTGTGACTCCAGGGTCCAGATGTGGCCCTCAGCCTCAGGACCCTAATAAAGATTACATGAAATAATGAAATAATAGATTCAATAGCCAATATTTTACAGAAATTATATATAACTATAATAATGCAGGAATTTGAATTTTCGGTTGTAATCTCAAGAGTAATAATATTCTAAAACCGCATAGTTACTGTGCATACGAGTGGTACTGACTGTTCGTAAAACGCTTCATGAATGAGGCCCATTGTGCATTGGTAACTTCGTAACACACCTATCTCCATCAGCATGCTGGGGTCTTCTGAAACCGTTTCCAATTTAGAGAGAAAACTTTTTATAGCTTTAAAGGCCTGTCAAGGATGGGACAAAGTAGCAGTTGTGTCAAAATGCACCAAAGCATATCAGCTGTACTATTAACACAGTACCTGGTCTCGGACACCTTTATCTGGGTCAACTGTAATGGCACAAAGAGTGGGCAGAATGCGTGCTGCTATTTCTGCTACACTATAATAGTTGTGAGTGGCCGCAAATCCCAGAACACCTGCGGACCGAGAAGCTGGAAAAGGGTCCTTAGTGGCGCGTGAGAAAGCAGAAATCAGAACACGTTGTCGTGCCTAGGAAAAAAGAAGAGGAAATAAAGTCAGAGAAAACACTTCACATACATTCATTTTTGTAAAGCTTGTTTTACGTACTCCAGCATTGAGGTAGGAGGCTATCTTGCCAAGACAAACTGTTGTGTTGCACCGGATTGGACCTTGCTCATCGCGAGCCTGCAGTCTCGCAAAATGACGCATTAGCTCCTGGTTCAGATTGGTCTCATTCAGCTTCGGAGCCAAAAGTAACATGGACTACAGCAGAAACAGTAAAGATTAACAACAATTTATTGATCTATCCATTTTATTATTTCAGATCTATGAACTACCTTGACAGTCTGCTCTCGAATAGCTGGGTTGGTATCTGTGAATCCATGAACAACATGTGGAAAAATCTGATTATTGACAGCGGCTTCATTTAAATACAGAATGAACTGCTCCATCTGCAGACAAATAAAACGTGTTTTGATTATTTTAAGCAGAAATAAGAAATGAAAAAGTAAAGGTAAAGTGAGTTAATACTTGTTGAAGCAGTCGTATCCTCATTGCTCGGTCTGTAGAGGAAAACATCTTTACTATGACAGGGATTATCTTCTGCTGGTATTCCTCTGCAGACAGGAACTTTCCTACCTAAAATGTTCAGACAAAGGCTTCTACTAACACTTTCAACTGTTTAAATAATAACTAAAATTGAAGCAAAGCACACCTTAAAGAGAGGGGTAAGGACAACAGCTCCCGCATTCCCAAACTCAAACGCAGTGAGGAGCTGAGGAAGGACCTTGTGTTTGCAAAAGTCCTCTGGAAAGGAGTCTAGGTTTTCGCTTAGATCCTGGAAGAACTGCTGCTTTTCAGCAGGCTCTTTGATCTTGAAAGTACAATTCATTGTTTCAATCAATTAGATCAAATATTATTCCCAAATAATATATTGTACATAAAAAATCTAAATGTGTAACAATACCTGAATTTCCTCCAGAAAGAGGTTGCTCTCGACAAAACTGTTGCTGAGGAATCCCCCAGGAGCTCTGCAGTTCTGTAAGAAGCGGGCAGGATTGGGCCGAGCCCGAGGGTTTGCTCCCACAAGCTCACAGTAGTGTGGGACTAGAGTTTTGGGAATCTGTGCAGACAGCAGATAGTACACACTACGGTTCAAAATATATCCTGTTCACAAACCTAAACACCCAAAAAATATATATATATATATATATATATATTATATATATATATATATATATATATATATATATACATTTTTTTTTATGTGAATACACAAATATAATATATACAATATACTACATACACATATATATATACACATACACACACACATTATATATATACAAACATATATACACACCACATATATATAACACATACATATACACACACACACACATATACACATACATATACGAACACAAACATGTATATATACACACACACACACAGATACATAATATATACACATATATATACACATATATATATATACACCACATAATATATATACACACACATATATTATATATATATAACACACATATATATATATACACACATATACTATATACATACATCATACACACACACACACACAGATACATAAATATATACACATACATATACACACACACATATCAAAATATATATATATATACAACACACACCACTTTTTTTTTTTAAGTATATTATATATTTTATATACACACACACACACACACACACATACATATATCTCTTACTTTTCCTAATGATCGGAGTGATGAAGTGCGCGGTAGAGGTCCGTTGAACACCTCCCATATTAAGCAGCCTAACCGCCAAACTTCCCCAGCCCTGAAACATTCAAAAATACCATTGTCATGCTTTGCGTTTACTCAAATCCTTGAACTATTTAGATCTGATGCACATTTACATTCTTACCATTTCTCTCCACTACTATTCGGCATTTCTGGTGGATCATACTTTTCCATATCTGGGTAGACCGCTTTAGGGGCAGGTAAAACAGTTCCACTTGGATCACTTGTTCAGAGGCAACATGGTCAAGGCTCCAAGCTTCCACTCTCCAGCTTTATCCACAAAAACAGCCCACACACCAAGTTGTTATGAAGGAGGTGGCAGTCATTGATTAGAAAACTGAGTGCCTTCTGTTTAATGGGCAAAAAAGAAGAATGTTAATGGATTATAACGACACAAAATGTTTATGATAAAAAGGTGAGCTGACGATGTATTTTCTACTAACCACAATCTGATGAAGACCCCATGAACCCTCGAGTTCTCCTGCACGCCCTTTTCAGCTTGAGCTTTAAGGTGAACGGCAAGTGGTGTTACCTGCTCAGTAACCAAGTACAGGCTTTTTTCTGTCTACAAATGGGAAAAATACAGATTGACAGTTTACAGATCATGTATTAGAACATCGTGACTAGAGCTGGGTGCAGTTATAAGGTACCACTGTGGTGAAAAAAAAAAGATACGTTTAAGTATTACGAAAACGTAGTAGGCAGTGTCGAGATGGACAGATTCTCAAAATATCAAAAATATTGGGGACTGTCATTTTGAAGACATGAAACATTTGAATAGCAATACATGCCGTAAAAGAGATTAAAATGAATACATTTGTGACATGTGTTAAGACATTTCTATTGGATTGGAATAATATAGTCTGAATATTGTTATTGGAAATATCAATGCATTTTTTTCCAACAGCCCCTACCCCAATACAATGTCATCACAAATAAATTACACTACAGATTTTATTGTTGACAAATTAAAGATTCACCGACTACAGAGCATTAGTATTCCATTTCGTGGTTACAGAGCATGGTAACAAAACAAAAAAAATAGTATCATTTAAGTATCTGTACTGAAAATGGAAGCAACCAGGCCCTGGCCTAGACAAAACTTAAATGTAAGGTTAAGTGCAAACAAAAAAAATTATATAATATATATATATATATATATATATATATATGGTTGGCTTTAATTTAATACTGGTGAAAACGCAACAGCACAACATTCCCTATGCTAGTTTCAGCAAGGATGACTAATGTACTTTACATAAGCTATCAAAGCTACAAAATAACATTATGGGTGAGTACAATACTACTTACCTCAATCTGCATGAATGAGCGTGAAAAGTAGTTCCAGTAGATTGTATGTGATTGATACAAGTCTACACAATCATAATATCATAATGTTGACATTGTGTTTCATTACACACCTCTAGACCATCGACATAAGCCAGGATGTTCGGGTGTCGGAGGGTCTTCATGCGTTTGAAGGCTGCTTTGGCGAGCTGGGTTTGTTGATCTGAGCCTTGGGCAACCTCGTAAACAAAGACGGAGACAGGTTCTCCATTTGTCTGTGAAGACGTAAACAGTCATTAGGGTTTTCACTTCGTACCCATAATTACATGCATCAAATACAATGTAATCATTTGTATTCGCTTAAAAGATTTGGCTAAAATGTGTATAAATGTGTCAGAGCTCAAAATGTGTTTACATCACAACTCAAAAACGCCATCCGACGTGACGTGGCGAGAAATACGTAAACAAAGCTACTCGCTAGACACCAAAAAACAGCTTTAGCAAGTATGTATCAATCAACACAAATCTACTATCTGTTTTTGAATCCCTCTATACATTTCCTCTAACAAGGCTTTGTTGTGACATTGCTGCTAAAGTTCAATAAAAGACAACTTGCGAGTGGGTATGTCTGAGTACAGCTAGCGGATTTAGCCACAGGCCTCCTAGCATCATAGCATGCGCTTCTGTACCTTTCGTTTGCCCCGATGAAGCACCCATAGTCCGCATTTGTCATGGGTCTCTGGGAGAATTTCATAAGCAAAATCTTTGACGGGGTCCCTGGCAAAAAAGGACCACATCTCCCTGTATCCCTCAATGCATCTAACGCAGATAAACAAATTTGTAGCTGGTCCGCAGGTGGAACCGTCATCAAATATGTCCGTAGAAACATTTCTGTACAATGGTTCCGCCTCAAAGATTATGACCATACATAGATAGACCATAGACCCCATGCCCTATGAAGGTTATTTTGTGTTTTTATTACCAAAGCTTTTATTTTACACTGAATTTATGCTATTAATTTTTTTGCATTGGAATTATGTGAACTGATTTTTTTAAACACCCAATCAAGTAAAAATAGCAATTGAATGGGTTATATTGAATGATGTTTAAAAAGAAAAAAGAAAAATCTGTGTTAAACATCTGTGGGGAATGATAATACAATGCTTTTATATTCAGTTTGTGCGGTGTTTTACATTTCAGTGTATAATGCAATTATAGACTGTATAATGACTGAATCTGCTCATTTATTGCCAAAGTCAATGAACAGAAGTTCATTTTTTTTAGAAGTTCAACTGAATACAACTAGTGATGGGTAAATGAAGGAAAATATTACAATTGAGAATATGCGCTGCTGTGTATACACAGCACATATGAAATAAAACATTTGAAAACAATGGGCCTGTAATCTTATCAGAATCAGAATCAGAATCAGAAGAGTTTATTGCCATTGTCAATGAACAAAATTCAAAAACGTAGGAACTTGTCTCGGCATTAAGGTGCAACATAAAACACTGAGCAATAATAAAACCAACATATATTCAATCAAAAAAGGGCATGCATTAAGAAACAATTTAAAATTACTATACAATAAAAATAAAATAGCATTTCTATGTACACACTGACGCGGGCAAAGCCTCAGTCTTAATTCTGTTAGATCTGAGTGCCTTGCTTTTGACACTGTCGATCATGGGATCCTCTTACAGAGACTAGAGGACTGGGTGGGCATCACTGGCCACTGTTCTAAACTGGTTAAAGTCCTATCTGGAAGACAGCAAATAAATTCTTAATCGAAATTGGTCACTGTGTCTCAGACCAGATGCCCCTGACCTGTGGGGTGCCCAAGGGTCAATCCTGGGACCCCTTCTGTTCAACCTCTACATGCTGCCGTTAGGTTAGTTGATACGCAGCGAGAATGTGTCCTATCACAATTACGCAGACGACACTCAGATCTATGTTTCACTGACGGCAGGTGAATATGGACCAGTGGATTCACTCTGTCACTGCATCCAACAGATCAGTGTGTGGATGCAAAACAACTTTCTCCAGCTGAACTCAGACAAGACTGAAATCATCGGTCTTTGGCCCACAGAAACAAAGAAGAAATTGTTAACTGTCACCTCCAGAGTCTCGCTCTAAAACCTACACAATCAAGTTAGAAATCTGGGGGTAATAATGGACTCAGGTTTGAATTTTAACAGCCACGTCAGATCAATCACATCAGCAGCTTTTTTACCATCTAAAAAACATTGCCAAAATCAAAAGTATAGTGTCTAAACCAGACCTGGAGAGACTTATCCATGCGTTTGTCTCTAGTAGATTAGACTACTGTAACGGCCTGCTCACTGGCCTCTCCAAACGAGCTGTAAAACAGCTGCAGTACCATCCAGAAACGCCGCTGCTCGGTCCTGACTAGAACCAGGAAGTACGATCACATTAGTCCTGTGCTCAGGTCTCTGCACTGGCTCCCTGTGGCTCAGAGAATAGACTTCAAAGCAGCTCTGCTTGTATACAAGTCTCTCCATGGCCTAGCACCAAAGTACATCTCGGACATGTTAGTGCCATATGAACCATCTCGGACTCTGAGGACCTCAGGGACCGGCCTCCTGCTGGTGCCCAGAGTCAGGACTAAACATGGGGAATCTGCGTTTCAGTTTTATGCAGCTAAAATCTGGAACAGTCTTCCCTGAGGATGTGAGACAGGCCGCTACTTCTGGCATTGTTCAAATCTAAAACTAAAAACTGTTTTGTTTGGCTGTGCATATGAATGAAAATGCTTTTCTTTGCACTCTTCTCTTTTATGTCTTAAACTATTTGACGGATAGCTTGAAAATGGTACCTTAAAATTTCTTTAAATTAAGGTTTTGTGATTTCTGCCATGTCTTTGTGATTTTAATGCATTTTTTTTCCTGTTGTGTGAAGCACTTTGAATTGCCTTGTGTACGAATTGTGCTCTACAAATAAACTTGCCTTGCCTTGCCTAAACTTGCCTTGTACATGTGTTCTGTGAAGTTTTTTTGTACAGTTATGTTTAGAGTTTGGTAGTGCAGAAAGTGACAGTGCAGTGAGTGGTTGAAAGGCCATATTGCAGTTAAAGTGACAGGTGTTTTGAAGTGTTCATGAGTCCAACAGCAGAGGGAAAGAAACTATTCTTGTGGCGGGAGGTTCTGGTCCGGATGGACCGTAGCCTTTTGCCTGAGGGGAGTGGCTTCAAATAGTCCATGTCCAGGGTGAGAAGGGTCAGCTGTGATCCGACCTGCTCGTCCCAGAGCCCTGGAGACGTACAGGTCCTGCAGAGATGGAAGTCTGCAGCCGATCACCTTCTCAGCAGAACGCACAATGCGCTGTAGTCTCTGTTTGTCCCTGGCTGTGGCTCCAGCGTACCACACGGTGATGGAGGAGGTGAGGATGGACTCAATGATGGCCGTGTAAGAACTGCACCATCATCTGCACTGGCAGCTTGGCTTTCCTCAGCTGCCGCAGGAAGTACATCCTCTGCTGGGCCTTCTTGATGAGGGAGCTGATGGAGGGCTCCCACTTGAGGTCCTGGGTGATGGTGGTGCCCAGGAAGCGGAAGGAGTCCACGGTGGTGATGGGGGAGTCTGTCATGATGAGGGGGGGCTGGGGGGCTGTGGCTTTCCTGAAGTCCACGATCATCTCCACTGTCTTCTGGGCGTTGAACTCCAGATTGTTACCGCTGCACCAGGACACCAGCCGGTCCACCTCCCTCCTGTAGACAGGGACTCATCCCCGTCCGAGATGAGCCCGATGAGGGTGGTGTCGTCCGCAAACTTGATGAGTTTTACGGAGTCGTGGCTGGAGGTGCAGCAGTTTGTGTACAGGGAGAAGAGCAGAGGGGAAAGTACACAGCCCTGAGGAGCTCCGGTGCTGATAGTCCTAGTGTCTGAGACATTCTTCCCCAGCCGCACGCACTGCCTCCGATCCGTCAGGAAGTCAGTGATCCACCTGCAGGTGGAGTCAGGCACGTTGAGCTGGGAGAGCCTTGTCCTGGAGCAGAGCAGGGAGGATGGTGTTGAATGCAGAGCTGAAGTCCACAACAGGATCCTGGCGTAGGTTCCCGGGGAGTCCAGATGCTGCAGGATGAAGTGGAGTGCCAGGTTGATGGTGTCGTCTACAGACCTTGTTGGCTCTGTAGGGCGAACTGCAGGGGGTCCAGCAGGGAGGAGGTGAAGGACTTGAGGTGGGGCAGGACCAGGCGTTCAAATGACTTCATGACTACAGACGTCAGCGCCACAGGCCTGTAGTCATTAAGGTCCAGTGATCCGGGGCTTCTTGGGGACAGGGACAATGATGGCAGACTTGAAGCAGGCTGGGACATGGCATGACCCCAGGGAGGTGTTAAAAAATGTCTATGAAGACGGGGGTTAACTCTCCTGCGCAATGTCTTAAATGTAGCGGCAGAGACGCCGTCTGGTCCAGCAGCTTTTGGGGGTTGGATTTCCGAAATAGCCTGTGAACATCCTGTTCCTGAACTGAGAGGGTGGTGGGGAAGGTGGGGGTGACCAGGTTTGGGTTGGCGGAGGTGGCCACCATGGGGGAGGGGGGTGGTACATTCAAAACGCTGGATGTAGAGGTCACATCAAACCTGGAGTAGAAGGTGTTAAGTTGCTCAGCCAGTTTTCGATTGTCTGCAGCAGGGGGGGCTCAGGGCTTGTGGTTGGTGAGGAGCCGGAGCCCCCTCCACACGGAGGCTATGGAGGTTATGGAGGTTATATGACATAGGAGCCGGAGGATTAGGTCTCATCAACTACTTGAAATGTACTGAGATTCTTGTAGCGCAAATGATACCACGGTTGGTACCAATTTCGTTTATATTGTGCTCTTATTTACTATTTTGAAATTATTTTATAATTTTTTTATTCTTTATTATTACAAATGATTATTTTCTTATGATTATTTGACAAATGTATGTGGACTGAGGATGTTTTGGAATTTGAGGACTACATCCTCCTGTTGGTAGCATTTGTAAATTCTATTAAAATTTGTGTGTTTTTGTTCCTGAAATTGTCCGTCTTTAAAGTGATGTTCTGGCCGACACTCCCGGTAGACAGGAATAAATACAGTGTTGTATTCAACATTTTGATATTAAGCATTTCTTCCCAACAATCATAGAATATAACTTTTAAAGTAAATTGGATAAGGTGTATAGAATTTCTCCTCAAGTGTGAACCCTTATGTATCTATGAATCTTAAACCACACAAACGTCTCATTTGGATTAAAAACAATAAAAATGAACAACAGAATAAAACACGAAGAATATTATTAATTTCACAATTTCTAGATGAAATTAAATGCTTTCTCTATTATTAAAAACAACTCAAACAATAGGATGGGTTCACATCCAATCACAACACACTAGAATCCTCACAGTTTCAACTGAGTTTAGGTCAAGTCAGAATTTTGTGGTGCAATTTGCTGTTTAACTGTCAGATTGCAGAATTGTTGATCTGGTTTATGGTTTATAGCTCTGTAATTACTGGGCCTATCCACATGAAACAAAAATTGCGCAAAGTTGAAGTTGTCTGCTCAGCATAAAGAAATAAAAGTAAAATTATTTTTTCACACTAGTTTCAGAGAGTGGGGTCTTTGGTAAACATAAAAAACATGATTGTTTTTAAAAGGATGTTTTTGGATATAATAATTAATAAGATTCAATATTTGTGGCTAATGTTAAGGGCATGTATATACAGGGCATCCGGAATGTATTTACAGCGCTTCATTTTTTCCAAATTTTGTTATGTTTAGCCTTATTCCAAAAAGGACTACATTTATTATTTGCCTCAGAATTCTACAAACAAATGACAAGAAGGTTGTTAGAATTCTATAAAAAAAACAAAAACAACAAAAAAGTATTC
Source organism: Chaenogobius annularis (assembly GCA_015082035.1). Classification (NCBI taxonomy): domain Eukaryota; kingdom Metazoa; phylum Chordata; class Actinopteri; order Gobiiformes; family Gobiidae; genus Chaenogobius; species Chaenogobius annularis. Next base: position 1,275,042 of record BJKM01000002.1, read on the forward strand.
ACAGCATTATTCATGTGGTAAATTCAGTTGATTGGACATGATTTGGAAAAGCACACACCTGTCTATGTAAGGTCCCACTCTTAACAGTGTCAGAGCACAAACCAAGCCTTGAAGTCCAAGGAACTGTCTATGGACTTCAGAGACAGGATTGTATCAGGGCACAGATCAAGGGAAGGGAACAGAAACAGTTCTGCAGCATTGAAGGTTCCTCTGAGCACAGTGGCCTCCATCATCCTTAGAAGGGCCTTAGTCAGGGAGGTGACCAAGAACCTAATGGTCACTCTGACAGATCTCCAGTGTGTCTCTGTGCATAGAACTGTACATTTCTGGACTAAGATGTCTGATGTTTTTCCAGGGATCTGCTGTAGCCACTCCTCCAGTTCGAGGGTCACTGCCCCGAGTGCTCCAATGACCACGGGCACCACTTTCGCCTTCACCTTCCACACCTTCTTCAGCTCTTCTCTGTGCCCTTGGTATTTTTCCAGTTTCTCGTGTTCCTTTTTCCTGAAGTTGCCATCACTTGGTATTGCCAGGTCAACCTTTCCTCTGCTGTTTATCCAAAATGTCCAATTTGTTTTTCATTACCATTCTGTCAGTCTGTATTTGGAAGTCCCACAGGATCTTGGCTCGGTCATTCTCTACCACCTTCGGAGATGTTTCCCCCTTTGACCTTGGGGTCCATACTCTGCACAGATGTCCTTCTACACCCAGGTCACTAATAGGTGGACTCCGGCCCTGATCCGGCCCCAAATTTGAATTTTGAATGAACAGCTGAAGCCCCTCATTCACGGAGAAATAGTAGTGAAGCCTACCCGTGTTAGAGATGTTTTAAGTAATCGTTTCAAATTAACTGAGTTTGCGTCTTTCCTTCCTCTTTACCTCTCGCTCCAAACACACTGGGGCCCCACATCATGAGCCCGTCGCTCGTGCGTAAGATCGCAGCGTGGTGTGAGAAAGCTTTTCAGAGCGGGAGATCAGTCTGGTGTGTTTTATTCTGACTAAATAAGAAAGTAGGTTTTGCAACACTTTATTTTTCTGCTCTTTAGAGCAACGAGGAGCGTAAAGGTTTTTCCATGTAACGCCAAATAGCCAATCACATCACTGCATTGTTTTGGGCAGAGGAAAGGCAGCGTCCAGTGTGTGATGTTCTGATCAGAAAAAAAGCAGATTTCTGCTGTCATATCAGCTTTATATACTAAAATTAAGTTTTAAAAGAGCAACAAAACATTTCAATTAATTTTAAAACCATTTAACTATTGGATACCAAATATAATTAATTAGTAAAATGTGAATTATAACTAGGCCTATTATATTCTTTAAGTATGTTATAATACAATATCTAAATTATAATATAAAAGTGGTAAAGTGGCAGAAAGGCAGTGACATTACGGACCTCGGCTTAAGGAAATTCAAGGAAGTTCTCAATCTGGAAGTTTGTTAGTGACCACTGCAGTGTACACTATTCTAGCCACTTGGTTATGGCGCTTCATATATGCTTTCCCTGCAGTTATGTGCCGGATCATCTCAGGGGCCTCTATGAACACTTTGGGTCTTGTCTGGTGTGGTAGATCTGGGCCGCTATTGCAATTTTGACGAATTACTTGAACCTTGTCTCTTGATCAAAATGTCTCCATTCAGTTTGGAGACATTTTAGAGAGCAGAGTATTTGATCTGAAAATCTTGCAAGGTGACAGAATTACAAATAACCAACTGGTGTTTGTTCCCATCAGACCTATAGATGGAATTAATTTTAAAAAGATGACAAATTTAATTCTCACATTTTTAGACAAAAACAAAACTCCTGTGCATATTTACATAAAATATCTTGGCATGTTAATTTGAATACCAGCCTCAATATCTGCCAATTTAACCGCATTTTAAAGCACAAAAAAAGCACTACTGGGGGAAGAAAAGAGATGAGCTCCATAATTAAAATGTTTGATCTTGAAGCTTTAATTACCTACACTTTAAAATGTATTTGATACCATTTATTTAATTTACAATGTTTTTTCTATGTATAATTGTCCATTAAAATAATAAAGCTTGTGTTATAATCTAAACTTTTTAAGAAGTGCATCCAAAATGTAACATTTAATTTCTTCTGCAAATGTAAATTGCTCTGGGATGGCACAAACTCATTAATCTTCCACAGTAGATACGAGCCATAAATTTAAAGTTTTTATTTAAGACTAATAGTCTAGCTTTGTTTAATATGGCTTTTGTAGCAGGCATCTTTGAAATACTTTTGACCTACACCTTAACGTAATTAAAATGGGACAGTTGAGTGCCTTAGAGATGATAGAAAACAACAGTTACATTTTAAGCATGGCATGGAGGTCTTCTCATGTCTGGTTTAGTGAATGATAAAATGAAGCATAAAAGGATTATACTGAGTGACAATTTTTTTATTTATATTAAAAACAGTTCATACAGGAATACTGATTGGGCAGCAGGTAACAATACAAAAGCTCCAAAAATGCAAAATGTGTATCGAGTAAAGAGCTGCACCCGATTACAGCAAATCTACAAGTGAATTACATCTGATAAAATCAAGCTCCTTCCCACTAGAATGTCGATATTAGAATTGTACAATTTCTTCAAAGGAATTTCCTTTCACACACCCACAGCAGACTTAAAGCGACACCGCAGGGAGTCGAACCCTGTTCCTGACAGAAGCCAGGAGTGCCACCACCGGAGTCTTTTGCTTTTTGTTGTTGCTGTAAAAGGGGAAAAGCAAAACCTGAAGGAACAAGCAATTTGTTCCTCCAGGAAAAGAAAACCCACTACACTCAGCCGCTAAGCTTCCCTGCCACCACACGGCGTTTCACCTGGTCACGAAGCTGAAACTAGAAATATAAAAGAGGTTTCCCCAGCCCAAACAATTTCCCACGACACTACAACGATCAGGTTAGATGTTTGGTATGACCACAATACCAGCCTCAGGGCACTCGATACCGCATTTCACTGGGACGTGCAGGTCAAATGTACAGGAAAACTGCAATGGAAAAAGAGAGAATTTGAGGTGCGCCCACCCCTCCCTCCCATGCCCAGATTTAGATGTAGGTACTTTTACCACCAATACATGGCATTTGTGCTACTCTCTGCAACGCTAAGGACGTCCAACAGCTGAAGTCACCTGGCTTTGGTAGAAAAAGGACTAGAAAATCTGGAAGAAAGAGATTTTGCCCCCACCAAATGCCCTACACATAACTACTGCAATGTTTGACGACTTAATGAAGATTTAACAAATGTTATGCAGAGCTGTGTTCATGCAAAAATGTTGTTAACACATTTAAGCCATGGTAAGTTAAAAGAAATTCAAACCAAAATTACTTAACTCAGCACCCATGAGACTGGTGATGCAGTATTAGCGACACAAGCAGCGCTTGATCTTAATGCAACTGGATCTCAGTGCTCCATTACAGGTTAGGGGATCCCAGACGCCAAATAAAGATAACGGGGAATTTGACCTAAGAAAACCAAAGGGGGAAAGGGGCACAGACACAAAGGGGGCTTCTGCAGAGGACATCAGGGGTTTAAGTTAAGCTGAAGCGCAGAGGGTCGAGACTTCATTCAGGGGACACACTTGCTGACAGCTTCCACAGATGGCTTTGCATTCAGAGGCAGGCGAGATCGGAGTGGACAGACGCAAATGATCTGAAACAAAGAGTGATCTACACAACACACCCACCACACAAAACTTGGAAGATTTGGGTACTACACTTCTTACAGTTTGAGATGCAAAGCATTAGGGCCCAGTGGCCAAAGAGGAATCTAGTAAAGCATTGTTATAAAATGATTTGAGGATAACAAAGCTAGTTCAAAGATCTCACATTGTCAACTCCAACATTGCAGAAGTTCAATTTGACAAATTTGCCATCTTACTATTTTGTAGTCTTCATTTCAGGCTTCTATTAAGTTTCTGGAACGAGAATAGGAGGGACAGATCCAAAACCACCTAAAGCAACACAGTTGCATTGCTGTACTAAGCTAATGTGTGCAATGCACATTTTTACACTACACAAGCCACACAGTTGCGTGACTTTTGGATTGAATAGCCTGCCACATGTACAGTTGCACAAGTGCTAGTAACTGATATATTTCAATGTGTACACTGTAACCTGACTTGTCTGACCCAACAGCACGTTTCTGGAACTCAGAAGCAGCAGTCCAATTTCCTTGGCCGAATCTGATCCTCTGGACACTTCTGTAAAAATAAGAAACCCTGCCCACATCGCAATCATAGAACTCACTGTTGTTATCCTTACCAAATGCTTTACAGCAGATATCAGAATTTGTGTTCCATCAAATCTTAGAATTGGGAACAGCTTCATTGGTCTACTTAACAAAGTGACTGTCAGGTTAAGATCTGGAAGGCTTTAGCTTGCACTAGGATCCTCTGGGGATAATTTGTATTTCAAACATTTGATGGACTCCACTTATCTGCCTTCACTTCCACTTTGAATAGACTTCAAGCCTGGTCACATCCGTGCTCAACAAAGCTCCAACTTTAAGTCATACCTGAAAAAGCATAAGAAAAGCTCCCCACACAAGCCCCCCAAAAAACAAATGCATACCAAAACTGTATTCAGTCACAACAAGCTATGCATTTATTATGCAAGAAAAATCCTTTACAGATAGTTTACTCATTGTATTGTAAATACAAAGCTCCGTAACTAATTGCAAAGGACTAGCAATGGAGGCACTTTGCCAGACAATGAATGTTAAACTGGAAAACATTAGTGACCTTACGTGATGTTTGATGTGCAATGCAACTTGTACAAATAATGAGTTCCTCATGACCTCAGGGTATTGGCGCGCACAGGACACAGCATACTGAAAAAATGCAAGAGAAACCCTCTCCCCACAATTCCATCCCCAAACAAAAACGCAAGACATAACCAATTACAGCAATAACTGATTCAGCTACTTAGCTCAGTACAGTCCTTAAAATAATCTTACAGCAGCAGAACAACCCTGGGCCTGAACGTGAAGGCTCCTTCCTTGGGGAATTGTGATGTTGCTTGTGCAGCTTTTGAACAGTGGGCCTTTAACTTTATCTGCAAAAGTCACAAGTACAAATCCCCCCCCCAAACCCCACAAAGCAAAAAACGAGTTGCAAAAAGATAAAATGACTTCTAATAAAGAGACCAATTACCGCACTGATGGGAATAACAGCTTCTGGCTACGATTTTGGAGAGGCTATGCTGCGAGGAGAGTCCACTTGGTTCTTGATGCACCTGGGCGTTTCTTTATGATGCCAGTTTGCTTAGGGGACCACGAGCTGTAAAGTCTAGGGAGAGACTCATTAACTCCCCCATCCCACCCCCATATAACCCAAAAAAGGAACACCCCTCAAAACTTTACAAAATTTCAGAACTAGACAAGTTTAAATACCTGCCTACAAGATTAAAACCGGATAAGAACGATCCCAATTATGAGCGCAACTTGTACCACGCAGATACGACAGGGCGATTCTTGCGATGGTCAGCTTTATAGTTGCAGGCCTGAAAAAAAGAACTCGAAACACTTTTTAAAATCCCCCCCTCCCTCCCTCTTACTTAACACTTTTTTTTTTTATCAAATGTATAAAATGATTTACCCCCCCCCCCCCCCCATGTACACCTCTTGTTGTAACTCACAGCTGGTAGTGATAAATGAAGCTTATGTGTACCAATGGAAGAACTCTCGAACACTGAAGAATGCCGAGCCAAACCTCTAGGGGGCGAACCACGGCGATCCACGCACACACGACGCCGACAACCTTGGAGGGAAGATCTACAGAACAACACGACTGCACGCCTTTAAGCGGGGGGGAACTACTTCTGTTTGGAGGGGAGACGTCCCAATACAGCGGTTCCTCTTGCACCTACACTACCAAGGCATTCACCACAGCAGAAACCAACATTCACCGCAAAACAGGAGGGCGAGGTACAACACGAGTTACGCATCTTGCCTGTGGAGAGGAAGAGAAGAGCTGTGCGAGAAAGTGTTCTTATACATTTCCTAACTAATGTTGCTTAAATAGTTACTACGATACCACGCTACCCAACATACAAACCCAGCTAGTTGTGAAGCTACAAGATCACATCGTCCCACCCTCACTGCTGCCTTGCTCGACTTGGGATAGCTGCTGCTACACTGCCCTCTGCTTTGGCTCCCTCTGGTGTAACCTGGACGACTGGTAATGGCGGGCCTCTGCTGGTCCCATAACTTCTGCTTGCTGGTCCCTTGATCGTCCCGCTACGCAGCCCTCTGGTCCTGTCCTGCCTGGCTCCACTGCGGTCCTCCCTCTGGTCCTGTCTCCCACGTCCCGATTCCACGCTGGTCCTGCGATGTTCTAATAACTATGTCCATTTCCCAGTAACTCAGTCCATGCCCCAAGTAATTCAGTCCATTAACCTAAATAAAAAAATCTTCGATCTTCTTTAAGCTACATAATGTAACAGCTTACTGGTGACGTCAAGATAAAAAAAAAAAAAAAAAAAAAGGAAAAAAAAAGGAAATTGCGTAAAAATAAAACTTGTTGTCAAAAAGAAAATAAATCTCACTCAACCTGCTTTTTAACGTATCGTTTAAAAAATAAATCTAAATTCGAAACCGACTTTTCTGGCCTCATGATGAGTCAGTGATTAGTCATCGCTACTGTGCGAAAGGCGCGACGCATTTTTTTTTTAAACTAGCCAACCACAGTCCATTTACTGCCCATTACGTCACAGACCACCATAACGGTCTCAGACCATGTAAGGTTTAAATTCGTTATATCAAAACACGTCATTACTAATCAGTTCTACACTTACGGCGTTTGTAAAGCTAAACCACTCACTGTGGTTACTATAACACTTTTTAGTCAGATGACTAAAAGTTACAACAGGAGAACGTCTAAATTAGATCAGCAAAATAAAACCAATAAACTTGATAAACCGACGGCAAAAAAAACTCTAACCGCTAATTAAAGAATTCTCTTAACCCTTTAAATCTAACGTTAGGCCTACTAAAGAATTCAAAACAGCACTACATCGCTTAACTATAACCACCTCAGAAAATGCGTTGTAAAAAGATTAATAATCTATACATATATCAACGATCTCTAGCAAATAAAGCTGAAGGTAATCAACTTCAGACAAAATGTATAAAACCTGCGCCTCAAAGTGTGCCGTCGTCGTCGCGTCTAAGCAGCCTAATCTGAAATGGCGTCGTTTCCTCCCTTTTTATACCCAGCCACGGCGAGAGGACAAACAAATTCTTCATCCGCGGAAAAAGGAAAACGAGACCTTCTTAACTCTGAAAGCTTGCGTAATAAAACCATAGACACATAACACGAAGACAAGCTTTTCTTGTCTTTTCAAAGACAAGCTTTTCTTATACAATGACATAAATATTAACCCTTTTTGCTGACTTTTTGCTAACATGAGCTCTTTGGCGCGGAGTGATCTTAATTTTGCACAGCACGTCTTTCTCTCAAACCGGTTCAAACCAGAATGGAGCGAGCCTGTCGGAACTACTTTCCATTTTCTGCAGTGGGCCTTTGTGAATGTTTAGTTCGTCTTTTTTTCTGATGCCAAATCTACCATTTCTCCTTTTACGCGTTGATTGATAACATGTTGACAGTACTCTGTGACAAAATATTATTCAGTATTACTTTTAAGTATTACCTCTAATTTACATTCTAAGTGAAAGGTTTTTACAGGGTTCTCAGTGTTTCTGTTTCTTATATACCCTTTTAATCTTTCAAATTAGGCCGTAAAACTAGAAAATACAAGAATAATCCACCACATTGTCGTAAAATCTAGTAACTCAGGATTGTTACACAGTGGAAAAATACCATTGGTTTCAGGTTGGGTCAAGTGTAATTGCAATCTCTGGTGGCCAGAGGGCGCAAGTGTCTCCAATACGTGCGCCTCTGACGTGCCCGGTTTCTCCTTTCCCTCCCAACCGAATGGTTCCTCCTGCTGTTTTGACATCAGACGTGTATAGGCATCTACTTTCATTACAACTTTGAAGAGCAGCAGGCTAAGGGTGGGGCTGGGCTGTGAAAAAATATTTATGAGTTTCGGTTGGTTCCTTTTAAACGGTACTGATTAGGTCAAATTACTGATTGATTGATTGATTGATTGATTGATTGACAACTTTCTAGAATTGAGCACCACATTTGGTCGCTATTGTTTAGCATCATAAACATTGTAAGGCTACGTATTTTGTTTGGAAAGGTGAACAAAGTAACTTTTATGGTGGTAGATAGTGCTGGGAAGAATACTTTTAAACATTATCAGAAATTAACGCTATCATTTCTACGTGTAGCGTGACATCACAGCACTCTAGAATCTATATAGTTTACAGTGGAATTTGCTATTTAAATGTCAGCTTGCCGATTTGTTGACCTGGTTTATGGTTCATATCATTGTAATTATTGGGCTGATCAGCATGAAACAAAAACTTGCACAAAGTTCAGCATCTTCTCTGTCAGCAGAAATACACTAAAGTGGACTTTCATGAGATTAATATGATATGTTTGTGAAGCCAAACCCATGCATTAAAAGGTATTTCGTCACATACCAATGTCCAATCAGAGTAGGCCCCTGTATTCTGAAAACTTGGAATACTTTCACTTTGAGTTGCATTAGGCCTATATTATTGTGTAAAAGCGTGACATAAGGTTAAAACTACTTCATGTTTGTTTCGCAGTTTGTAATGCATTTATTTAGTCTATCCCTAAAAACGCAAGAGTGAAGTTTTAGTTTTTTTTCTCAATAAGGCTGTACAGTTTGAGGACTACAGGAAACCTCAGGAAATAGACTGAAAAAGTTTCTGAATACCATCTCCTTGGGAACACGGAGGTGGGGGGAACAGGGGGAATAGCTGACCTATCTCTTATGGGTTGTATTAACAAATCACTAAGTTAATCACATATTGGGAATATGTTGTTGAATGCCTTGTACCCATGACGTTAAAAAAAAATAAAAATCTTTCAAATACATGACAGTGTTGGTGTATGGACAAACTTAATTCTGTTATGGATCTGCTGCAGGGTGTTCGTTCGATTGCCTCCTGTGCTGTGAGGATAAAGGCACTTTCGGTTCAGTGAGCAATCAGTTACAGCCGCTGTGATAAAAAGCCGGGCACAACTAGGACTTTGCATCTGTCCAATGAAGTCCACTGCAAACGACAGGCACAGGGTAGAGACACATTTACAACATGTTCAATGTGTTAAAATGCGCAAGCTTTTAAATTTATTTCAAAAGAATGACCTTGCCTGCTTATGCACTGACAATCTAGCTAATGGAGAAATATTTTAAGCCTGTTCATTGTCCTACTGATCTAGACAAGAGCAAGCGACATCACAGCCACCACCATCAGGAGCCTCGAGCAGACAGGTAGGACATAAAACGTTCATATATTTAAGATTTATTTTATGCGTTATGTGTAAAACAATTTACATATATTTCTCTGTTCTTTTGTTGGTTTTGTTGTTTTGTAGATACATCACTGGTACAGATGACAGTTATGGACAGTGCTATGAACAGCATGATCACTATTACCAAAAAAAACGTTGCCCTGATGCCCACTCAGGTCATCAAACAAAGCCTTTTCCCCACTCTGAAGATGAGTTTGTTTTTGACCACGCCAGTGCTCAAGTAACACTGTCCAGGGCTTCTTCTTCCTCTCTCTCATCTTCTTCATCTTCATCCTCCACTTCCTGGTACACAGAGCCAAGTGCAACTGACACTTTTACACTTCGTCATGCCGAGCGACCGCAACTTTCCCTCTCCTGTTCCAATATACACGATGCTCGCAGATTGTACCAGCTGGACAACACCCTGGATCCCGTTGTCTTTCCGACCATAAAACATGGAAGCAATGGGAGCATGTGCAGTGAAGTGCACAGAGCTTCAAATAAGGGAAAGCCAGTGTTTGCTCCGCTTGACCGTGGCCACAGTCAAAGTGATGAGGGATTTCTGCAAAGGAATGAAAGAAAAGTAGCAAAGAGTAATTTGAACCACAGTCTGGGTTTTAGTGAAGAAGACATTATGTTGGGAGTATCCAAAGGCCCAAAGAGAGCGATATCCTCTAGCCAACTTCCAAGCAAAGGCATTTTAAAGAACAAGGACCAACTCCCAGATATCCGTAAGGCTAAATCAATGGAGGTGCTGTCCCCGAGAGTTACTAAGGAACAAAGTTTGGCACGACATAAAGCAAAAGGCCCTGTTATAGAGCAGGCAAAAGAAATGTTTGTTCAAGAAAAGCTTAAATTTTCCGCCTTTTTGGATGAGATTACCAAACAGGTTATTAGTCCATGTGATCTGAAAATCTTGGGTGTGAATGCCAACCAAACTTCAAACCTGGTCATGAATGAGACACCTGATGTCCCAAAGCCCCAGCTTCCACCAAAACACAGAGATAGCGCTATGGAGGTAAATGAACAGATACATCAAAGTAAGCATGTAAAAGCGGTTGTCAACAGCAGTCAGAAGCCCTCTGACTCTGGCCAATCTGACAAACTTGGCTCTCACACTGCCATGAACCACATTGCAAGCCCTCCTCCTCATAGCAATCATCACAAAAGCAGCCGTAAGAATAGAAGGCCACCCTCTGAAGCTCCAGGCTATGGCAGATCCAGTCTTTACCAGACCGATGGAACCAGCACCAGTCCTGAGCTCAGTCAGCCACGATATCGACACAAACAACAACCCAGTCCACGAAATCTTCTCTCCCACGAACATCACAGTGCAAACTACCTGCCCTCCTCCAGCCGCGGGTCAGCCACAGGCTTGGGCTCTGAATCCTCATCCACGAAATCAGACTCGTCCAGGACCAGAGACACCGTTGCCACGGCAACTAGCTCTGAACAAAGTGTATGTTACCATTCACAGCATGCAATTCTCTCTGATCAACAGGTGAGTGCACATTTGAGATCTTACAAAAACTCTTTTATCAACAAGGTTTTGTCTTGTGATTATAAATTATCAAAATTGAAGAGAAAAATAAATAAGCCTGTGGAACGAGACTGGAATGCTGCAGTGCAGTTGCAGAGGCAGGCTGAGTCAGACTGTGGGGGATGGGTCAGGCATTATTCAAGCTGAGTCATTCTTTGAGTGCAGCTATGATAAAGGAAGCAACATTACAAAGTAGCACGTTTCAAGATAGTACAGGCTTATTTACTGTGAATCTACATACTTTTTCAATTGCCAATTCAACACTTTGTGCACTGTTAAGCATCACAACATTTATTGATTACAGTCAACCCATTTTCAGAATGCAGTCTACCATAACCAGATAGTAGATTCAATCAGACACCTCTGTAATGAAGCACTGACCTGCCCCGAGTTGAGTCTTGTTTGTGACGCACTGCTGAAAAACAAACATCCTCTGACTATCTACATTTGTTCATAGTTTATATATTTATGGGCAACATGAACCCACACATAGGTTTATTTGATTATTTTGTGTTTATATTATTGGAGCTAAAACATATTGGTACTTACAATTGATGTGAATTTTTTTTTAACAGGGGACAAGATATGAAGCTGACCACCTCCAGTAAGTGCACAATAATTATGTAATCTGTGTAATTTAGGTTTCCTACACACGATTTACACAGCATGTGTGTTTAGGACACTGCAGGAGGAGAATGCAGACCTTCAGCAAAACCTTCTGCAGACTGTTGTGTGTATAGAGAACCTGGAGGCTGAGCTACAGCGCACCAGGGAGGAACTCGTCCATGTTAAAGACAAATATAAAAGGTTTGAGCTTATAACCAGCACAGCACGTGCAAATCAAACTGTAAATTGGTTTGAACATGAGTCACATGTGCAATTGATTGATTTGGTGTTGCTGACATGCCACAGAGGGCATAAGTCCATAAGTAGCGATGTATAGGTCTATACTTACAGTACAGTGACTTTGGCACTATCACTCTGGTGCCTCCTGGTCGATAGCCATTGTGTAAAATCTATTACCTAACATGTTTTTAATGGAATAATTGATTTGTGGAACACACAGTTGTGTAGAGCGAGTATCTGTTCATAAGCAAGGTTCATACACAATGTGTCCTGTTCTATGAATGCAGATCTGCAGTTTTGGCTTAAATGTATCTCTGCACTTCAGGAGATTTAATGTCATAATTTTGTAGTTTGAAACAAAACAATGTATATTTATTTATATGAACATAAATAAGCACTGTGGGAAAAAATACTTGTTTTGCAGCCTTCTTGAGTCACACAGTGGGACACAACAAGCCAATCACCTCCTCCAGGACCATATGCATGCAGAGGTGAGAAAACAAGCAGAGGGTGTCTCTTATTGTTCCCATGGAAATAGTGAGTATTTTGATATTGGAATGTGTGTCTTTAGGCAGAGGCCCTGACCAATGAAAGACAACACATGTTTACCCGTGTGACCCAGCTAACCTCTGAGCTGGAGGAGGCACGCAAGACCATAGCGACCCTAGAGAACATTAATGCAAGTATACTGTCATCTACTGGACACACTTGGAGTAACACTTTTATTTGCTGGATTTATTGTCAGAACTATCTTTTATATTACTGATATTTTTTCATGTGAATGATCATCTTGTATATATTTTAATTCCAGGTACCGACATTGATAAAGGAGTTATTGGAAAAGCATCTCTTCTGTTCTGCTGGAACCAAACAGCAGTTAATGTCAACAACCACTTCATTCGGCCATTTGGATTCTTTTCCCAAGACAGATGACCAGTCCCACTCCCCTCAACAAGAGGCAGCCTCACATGATTGGTTGTATAAATCCATGCCAGGACCTCAGGCAGCCACTACCTTCAATTTGGCCACACATGGACTGAAAACAGAAAACCAAAGTATTTCAGGATCCCTCTCCCCTTGCCCCTCACAATTCTTTGCAGCTGACATCAGTGCTGCTATCTATAACAAAATGTCTGCTGGCTTAGCTACAGGATCACAATCAGCATGTGCACAATCATTGGGCACAACCACAGCTGACACACCACAACCAAGTGTCCAACAGACCCGTGTGGGAGGTGACAACTGCACTGCCCAGGAAGGGGTGAAGGTGGTGCAAGCAGAGCCAGCAGTTGTGACGGCCATGTCAGCCCAGCAGATCCTCAATGATTTTATGCAACAGCTGTGGGCACAAAAGGAGGCTGGTAGAGAAACTCAGCAGGCCGAGTGACGAACCGCAAAAAGCGGAGTGAAAAAGTAATGACTGCGTTGACAATTGCAGTAGTTCTATTTACTTTGTCTCTAGCCTTTTTGTTGTTGACTTTCCCCTCACATATATGTTGGGGATTATTTAAAAAGTGGCCCATAAAAAGTCTTGTGCAAAAACATTATGCTAATTTACTGAATTTAGAATTTAGAGAAGTCACAAGACAGTTTTGCCCTATTTTGAAATTGGAAATATTCCAAGTAGCACCTTTAATGTGTAAAAAAAAAACCATTGCTAAATCTTTAAGAAATTTGTCTATCCACACACTTTTCCCAAGCCTGAATAAATAGGAGCTTGTTTAAGGAAGTCCCTTTAACATAAACAGGCCTGTTACACAGTAAAATGACGTGCGGAGCAGCCAAAACTGTGTAAAATACTGACCAATTCTATAGTAATTGTTTTCCATCTTAACATTTGATGATAATGACTCAAATTAATAGTTGAAGCTTAATAATCTCATGTTTAATTAATGTTCAGGGGCTTCAGGTGGAAAAGAGCAATTATGCTATAACTTGGCACAAACATTTTCCCTCTTTTATGTAGGCCAGGGTTTTTGTGTAACTGTTCCTGATAAGTAAATGCTGTACATGTGTTGTCCATGTAAACATGTACAGTAGAAACATGTAATCAAATATGACATTATTCCTAATATTACTTTGTATTGTATTTGATGTTATGTAATTAAACAAAAATGGTATGTACTTCAATGAATTTAGTTAATAAAATTGAGTTTATTTTGTGCCATTTCATGTATATTTTTTACCCATAAAGAAATAAATGTAATTTAATTTATTTTTAGTAGAAACATTGGGCAAATGTTTGCACAGCAATATAGCTTACCAAAAATTGTCCAAATAAATAACTTATTGCTAAATGTAATTGTTTTGACCAATTTATTCTTACTTACTTAACTCTCGCTCCAAAATGCTGACGCATGCTGATATGAACAGTTTGTTTTTAACCACTGGACCAAAGTTCAAACTACGCGCAATTCAATAATATGTCTCTAAACTATAACTTCTCACTCACTTTGGTGCTTGAATTATTTTCTGTTTAAAGTGTTGTTTTTCAGACCAGTAGTTGGCAGTAGAGAAGAATATGCTACAGATTGGCTTGCTTCCAAAAATAGATTGGAGCTGTCACCAGTCTTCATCATAACAGTGTAATCCCATTGCACCTGCCCCATTGAGTTGTTATCACTTACTGTCAAGTGTTGTTTGTGTTTCTGAAGAATGCCTTCAATATTTCGTCATTACATATAGGTCATTGCATATAGGTCATTACATATAGGTCCTTACATTGGTTATAATAACATCATTATTCTCATTTATAGTAAAAAACTTTTTAGTGCAAATATTTTAGCACTCTGTGAAAATATTCCTGATTCCTGAACATGGTATTGAACTGGTATTTTTGTGCATATTTGTAGACCCTCTAACAATCTTATTTGGGTTGATTTGATTGTCACAGGTTTACAAGATGTAATTAATTGTACAATAAGCAGTAATGGCCTAAGACTAAAAGAACACAGGCTAAAAGGAACAATTTGAGGATTAAAACCTTCACATAATATGGTGTTGATATGGTCCATGTAAGAGTCAGGTATAAATCCACATAACCCAGTCCAAATTCTACCGCGTCCCGCCTCCGCCTCCTGTCCATCATGTTAAAGTTTGCTGATCAAACATTGGCCTGCTTTCCAATTGGCCCATAGACATTAATAGGATCCCAGAGACTACCTTGAGTGGATTAGGGCTCCAAACTCTCGACTTTGGCCATTCTCTGTGTCCTCCGACCATGGATACAACTTTTTAGGGGGGCTCCAGGAGAGCACCACCAGAAAATATTGCGTCATCAGGGGTCAGAGATCTCACCTGGAATAGGAAGGAGATTGGTTTGAAGAAGTGGAAACATCCCTGACTCAAAAAGGACTATCAAGAAGAAATCAAAACAAATTTCCCCAAGATTACACCAATTCACTTGGATTATTATTCAGTATTACTAAAACATTTGCTGCACTTTGGACTTTAAAACCTTGGCATTTTCAACTGAAGTGGCTCTCGTCCTTCACCATCTAAGAGTCTTCCTGCTTATCCTCTCTGCCTGGAACAACTTATGAGCTCAAGCTGTTAATAACGGCATAGAGAGTGTCTCATGCATCAGAGCTAGCTGGTCTCTTCTTGCTTTGACACCATTCCCCATTTTGCTTTGACTGGTGCATGACTTGAGAGACCATGCTGTTGAAAATGAAATTCAGCCAGCAGAGGCGTGTGCGCCTGGCTCAAGGCTTGTGGCTGCTGTCGTGGGTGGCAGTGATGTGCGGGGCCTTCATCTTCTGCCTCGGGGTTTACCTTAAAATTGAGCTACTCTGCAGGGCCGAGGTACGAAGACCAACATTTATCTTAGGTCAAAGTCCACCCATAGCTACACATAAAGGGTAATGATAGGACAAATTTGTGGGTCCTGACCATCACAAAATGCATTCATAATTCCTCAAGTGGTCATTATGGTCAATTGGTCATTGTGTAATGTGATTATTGATGAGTGACACAGGAAAGCTGCAGGCCAGACATGTTTCCGTCAGATATTTATGGATTTCCAATGAGCCAGATTTCATAATCACAGAGTTCCACTGCATCATCATGGATTTGTTACCTCATGGGCTAGCATTATATGTGGCCGGTTCAAATACATGCAAAACTAATATCTACCTCAGTGGGTAAGATTAACTTTGCTCATATTTGGATGTTATCTTTCTTGCTCTCTTTCAAGGTGATGGAGAACACGGAGATCCATGTGGTTCCTAACATCCTCCTGATGGTGGGCTTGGCGTCCATGGGCACAAACTGGATAGCTAGTCGTGTGTGCCAGGACTCGCTGGATGTGAGCCGCTTTCCTCGATGGAAAGTGTTGCTGCTGGCCTGGTTTGCTGTGGCTGCACTGCTCTGTTGTCTGCTTGTTACTGTTGTAGTACTCAGCTATGCCCTGCAGGGGCGACTGGAGGAGTCCCTTAAGGTAGGTCACTGTAAGGGACAAGCATGTTTATCAGTCTAAAAGCCAAATCATCACTGTCTTTCTCTGCCCTTTATGATCAGATTGGCTTGAGGAATGGTATTCGCTTCTACAAGGACACGGACGTACCTGGACGCTGTTTTCAGAAAGAAACCATTGATCGTCTGCAGATGGAGTTCCGCTGCTGTGGAAACAACAACTATAAAGACTGGTTTGAAGTTCAGTGGGTCAGCAACAGGTACCTGGACTTCACCTCAAAGGATGTCAAAGAGTGAGTGACAACAATTTTTATATCTATGCAGATGATCAAACACAAATTTAAACAACTTCACAGAAAGATTGGCTTGACCGAACAGTAGTGGGAGTAGTTTATATTTTAATACTTTTGAACAAAAATGCTGTAAATGAATTAATGAGATAATCTGATTATTTAAGAAAATACATTTTTGAATTCTTCTTTTGCAGTCGAATCCGCAGTAATGTAGATGGGCGTTACCTGCTGGATGGTGTTCCTTTCAGCTGCTGTAACCCCGTCTCTCCACGACCCTTGTCTGCAGTACCAGCTGACTGACAACCATGCCCACTACAACTACGAGTACCAGTCTGAGGAGCTGAACCTGTACAGCCGTGGCTGTAGGCAGGCCCTCACTGATTATTACATGGGCCTTATGAATTCAACAGGACCCGGAGTGCTCTCAGTCATCTTGATACAGGTGAAAAAACCATAAACCCATCTCACAAGAAATGACCCTGTGTTGGCGATGGATAAAGAATGCAGACAACAAAAGCCCCACACTGAAATAGTTGAAATGTACACTGGCCAGAAAGTACGTAAGGGTAAAGTCCTTAGTTCATGACTACAGCAGGCAGGCAGTTTTTGGGGCCTTCGTAGTGATGCCCCTTTACATTTAACACACATGTCTCTGTGCAGGTGTCAGTCATCATGAGCCTGCGTTACCTGCAAACAGCAGTGGAAGGCGCCATGACCTCGGAGAATCCAGAGGATGAAAGTGTGGGCTATCTGCTTGAAAAAGGTTTAAAAGAAACCTTTGAAGACCTCAAATCCATGGCTCTGAACATGCTGAAGTATGCACAAGTCGACCCCGCCACTGCTGAAGCATCTCCTGAAGCTGAGGCAGAGAAGGCAGAAAATGCAGTTGTTTCCCCAACTCCTGCGAGCTAGAAAAATCAAAAACACAATTACACAAACGTAATAGTGCTGGAATGTGTGTGAGATTTGTTGGCTCTGTGAGTTGGATATAGAGATCTGTTCAGCTCTACATGCTATAGGTTTATTCACACACTGCCAATACAGCAGCTGCAGCACTCAAGCAGGGCCAACAAAGACAGACCTTAGGAAATCAGACACTGACTGCACAGGCACCAAGTGAGTAACCATGCCCGGAATCTGACATAGCACAGACTGTTGATACAGTAGAATTGAATACATTTACTTTACTGTAAGATTGATTAGACAGTGTTTGTCGTCTGTAATTCTTTTGACATTTGTAGTGCAGTGTGAAAGGCGTTGAAATGTGTTAAAGTACAGAAACCATTTATCAAAATAAAATAAAGATAGACATTTTTAGCTGCTTTGTAGTGTTGTTCCTTCTGTATCCTTTTGCAACACATTGTCAATAATAAAAGGGTTATTGTAGTTTAACAAGAACAGTCAGAGCTGGCTCAGTGTGTTTGCGTGAGTGTTTGTGTGATGGCCTATATGAAAGTGTTGAACCAATCTGATAATCCTTATAAAGTTAATCCAAGGACTGCTGCACCAGCATCAGGTGACTCTGCACGCTGACCAGTCACTGTGAAAGTAGGATGGATTCATTTTTTAAAATTAAAGTGGTTTGATTTGTTTGACAATTAAATCAAGGTATATCAGGGTTTTTTTTCCCCCAGGATAAATACGGATATAAACGTGGATACAATAAACAATTGGGTGTTTTGCCACTAGATGTCTCCCTTGACCAGAACAAAATTGCAACGATACCGATTGAAGGCGTCGTCATACAGATGGAAGTCAAAAGTCAGCTCTTCCTTATTTATTTGTGTGGTAAATTCTGATACATGAATAAATAAAAACGGTTAAATGACAAATAGCCTGGTTTACAGCTTGTTTCATGCAGAATTTAATAAACCAAATTTGGAGCGATTCAATTTGGCCTAAAAGTAAATTAGGATGTTGTGAGTGAACAATGTGGATGTGTGAAATGGCGCTTGCAAAAAGGAACATGTGCGTTTTATCAATTCCGGTGTGGTTTTGCAAAGGCGAGTCTGACACACAGAGAGAGGAAGAGACGGGCCTGCGTGACGGTGTCAAATGGAAGCTCTTTTGATTCATGACTTACACAGAGTTGATAATACTGTAATTAGCTGTCTGCCGTAGTGTTTTACTGCTCCTGCGACTCAACAATGGACTCGAGCATCATGCAGATAATAGAGGAATTCATGGAAAGTGCGTTGGTGCGATGGGTATGTCATTCATCATTTATCACAGAAAAGGTCATCACTTTAAGAGGAAAAAGCGAACGGAGCATTTTCACATGAGTTAGACCTACCTCAGGCCATACACGGGCTAATGGGGAGAACATACTTTTAACACATTGTAGCCTTATTATAAATGTCAAAAGCGGGTTTGTTTATGGCAAAGCAAAAAACTAAAACAAAAAAAACAAAGATAGGCTACTTCTCCTTTTGGCAGCTCTCATTGCCTCATCACGAAAGATTTCTTCTACCGCACCCTGGCAGTTCTGACATGTAAATAGAATAAAACAGTTTGTTACCGCAGTATGATGTCTCTTTATCATATCAGGACATTTCGGGTTTGGTCTCACCAGACTCGGGATGTCATTCAGCCCAAGGCCTTCAGAGTGAATGAGCAGGAGCTGTAGTTTCTCTGTAGTTGGAGGTTTGGGGTTGTTGTTTAAGTTGTTTAAGGCCCAATCCAGAGGTTCTCAAACGTTTAGGGAGCCAGGGACCACTTTCTGGTGTGAAAATGTAGCAAAGACCCACTATCATTCTCCAAAATGGCATCCACAAAACAATTCAGAATGTTTATAACCAAATGTGGATGAAAGGTTAATTTGTAAAGGTTCTTGATGTAGTTGTTTCCATCAAAAACACCGTATGTAGTTGTAAAAATCAATGTTATCGCAATAACATTGACAACCATTGACAGTATGCCACCAACCTATGGCCCCAAAAAAATTCTTGTCAATGTACTTAATGAAGATGTTTTTCAGAGTCATCTCTTTAGCTTCATATTGGTCACATTTAGTAAATAATCACTTTTGCTATCTAAACAAAAATAGATTAATCACCAGATTAATTAATTACCAAAATAATAATTAGTTGCAGCCGTACTTGAGCACATTCCAAGTGAGACATGAGACACCTTTGCTTGAGATCTGCTTGGTTGCCAGTCACTGTGAAGTGCTTCCTGATGTGAAAACAGATCCACCAGTCCAGACAGGAGCTCTGACTCAAGCAGCTCCCCATGTGTACTGAAAACTTTTCTCTCCTCTTCTCTTCCTGTTGATGATCTGGTCCTGTCTCTGTGTCCTGTTTTTTCTGCTCTCTTGGCACACATGCTTAACAATCATCTGGCTTTTACAGGTTCAGTTGTTTGGGGAGATGCTGGAGAGGGAGGACAGGGGGCTGCTCTGCCCTGAGTACATGGAGGTGAACTCTCTCTCCCAGAGGGCCAGAGACCACTACCTGAAACTTACAGACGGGATTTATCTCAATGAGGTCATGAGGGTCATGTATGTTATTACAATTTATATTTGCTTCATTTGCCGGCACAGTTCTGCTGTGTGTTATTGAACAGCCTGAATAACATAATTGTACACAGGGACAACTCTTCTACAAAGAGTAAAACAGTTTTTATGAAAGCAATTTGAAACCTTGATAAACCATAAAAGAAGGTATGCCGAAAGCATTTTCCAATTAAATTCTGAGAAACACAGGATGGGGCTTCAGTTATAGAATTTATTGACACGCCACATTTATCAAAATGCTGGAAGTCTGATTGAAAATGTGTTATAAAGGGTGACTCTTTTGAATCGGTTCTGATATTATCTTGTTGAATGCTCATCTATGTGTTCAAACACCGGCCAAGGATACTGAACAGCTTATTTACTTTGTCTGACCTAAGTCACAGTGTTTCAGTCGGTTTCAATATACTGCATAATTCTCCTGTGGATAGAAGGAATCTGCAGGGTCATTAAAATGTCTTTCATTTTCATTTAGTGTGCTGCTGTTTTTCAATAAAAAAAAAAATAGCACAGTTGCTGCTTGGCTGCCACATAGATGTAATTATAACAGTTTTGTCCTCAGAGATCCAAACCCAAAAGTGGAGCAGCTGTACGATACGGGCCGAGGAGATGACCACATGCTGAGAGTCCAAAACTTTTCTATTTTAAATCGACATATCAGGTCCTTCTACCAGGTATTGAGACACTCACAATGTCATGGGATCTTCAGTTTCAGTTTCAGGATCTTCAAAAATGACATAATAGGAAGACCATTAAATTAACCATTCATGTTTATGGTTGCATCGAAAGGAAAATTCTTGAATAATTCATCTTGAAGTAATATTTGAACTAAATGTATACAACTACATTACATACCGATACTCATCCTGCAAACTTACTTCTAAGTAAATAAGTACAGTATATGTAGCAAAATTACCTCAAAATGAAGTCGTCCTTTTGGCTATTGTGCGGATTAGGGACTCATGAGGGCTAGATGAAGTACATTTAAAATATTTTTTCTTTAATTTGATAAAGATTAATTACCCCTTATATTATCAGTATAGTCAATATAATTTTCCACATGACTCTATTTACTATTTCTATTATTGTTATCATGAATGATTAAGTAATGATTGTTTTAAAACAATATCATGGTCATTTTATGTATGTGGCTTTCCATCCACAGTATTTATGTTTCTGATTAATTTAAGGAAACACTGAGAATTTTTTAGCAAAATGTCAATTGCAAATGTCTGACATTGGCAGTAGCAGAAAGGACACAATATTATATTTAATATAAATCATGAGTATTGAGTATGTGCTGCCTAGCACTACCTGTCATCAAAACAAAAAAAACATAGGTTTAATTTCCTAATATTTCAAAATCAAGCTATTTGTTCATTAAGATCTCAGATTGACACATGGCTATTTAAAAAAAATAGCTTCTCTAATTGAGCGTCTGTACAATCCGCGGACTGGGCTCACACAAACACATTTGCTCATAAAACAAGAATGTGATGTCTTTTTTGATTTAATAGCATGTGAAAAATCTCTCTTCTCGCCATTGTTGATTGAGCCATACCTGTTTGCCAATCCCCGATCTCCTCAGCGCTTGGAAGCTAAGCAGGACAGGGCCTGGTTAGTGCTTGAAGGGGGCAATGCTGAGACAACAGGTGCCACTGTGGGGCGCTAAAGGAAATGTTGTTGCGTCCTTAGGCAAGACACTTCACCCACATTGCTTAAAGTGCTTTGAGTAGCTTGAAGGTGGAAAAGCACGATATAAATACACTGTAATAAAAACTATGTAGGTACATCAACAGTTTGACTTGCTTCCTTTTCTCTAGACATTTTAAATGTTTTTCTCCAGGAAAATCTTCAGCAGCTGATACTGATGCCTCTCCCAAATGTTGCTATTCTGGGACAGGACCCCCTCACAGGTACAAGATAAGTGATAATGGGTTCCTCTTATCATCTTATGACTTAGAGCAGCAAAAGTAATTATGCTATATACATGCGCTTATCATTTCTCTGTGTCAAAGGTGTGTAGGCGGCAATTGTAGACCTAGTGAAGGATGCACTGACTATAAATATATATTTGTGTTTTCAGAGGCTGCAGTGGAAGAGCTCAGGCGACTGATGTTGCTGTTATTGGGATGTGCTGTGCAGGTGACCACACCTCTCATATCTCATATCGCAGATATCTGCTATACATTTGACCATAACTTAACATGCATATAAAATGTTTAAAGTAAATAAAAGTCAATTCAATATTGTTTCTGTATATTTAGCAAAAAACAAACAGTGTTCATACATTAAATACCATTTAGAACATAGGTGTCAAACTCTGGCCCGTGGGCCAAATTTGGCCCGCAGTGTAATTATATTTGGCCCGAGAGGCTATACCAAATGACTATAGGGCTTGGCAAGCGCCGGTATTATACAGCGCATTCATTCATCGTTACTACTACAAAATCCCATTATATATTGTATAGTAATAAGTTTTGCTTGTTCCATATTCAATGTTAAAGCAAATCTTGTTTGGGTCAATATTAAAAGTTTCATTTGTTCAATACTGGCCCGCGACTTTGTTCAAGTTTTACATTTTGGCCCACTGTGGATTTGAGTTTGACACCCCTGATTTAGAAAAAGATTCAGTTGTATTCAACAAACTACAACTGAATCTTTTTCTTCAATGGGACACTCCTGGACAAATGAGGGATTACACGGATTTAATATCATTGAATTAATTCAGTGTCATTAACAAATTGATCATTTGTGTCTGCAGTGTGAGAGCAAAGAACTATTTATTCAGCAGATTCAGTCCCTAGACATAGAAACCCAGGCCGCCATTGCCAGCTGTATTCAAGAGGTAAGGCACAAAGGACCTAAACTTTGTCTAACCCAACGTTTGGAATGAGCAGACTGTAGAAAATGTAAACCTTAGAGTTTTTTTTAACTTAAAAATTATTTGTCTTTGTTTCATGTCTGAAAATAGTGTCAGCTGTGAGTTGAACTATAATGCCCTTTGAAATCTTCCAGCGAGAAAAAATTAACTACTTATCATTCTCCTGGCAGACATTTAAGGACCTTTAGATGGCCCTTACTGCCATCCTCCACCCGTTCTGTCAACCTTCTCTAGTCTGTCACTTTTGCTTCTCTTTTTTCATCGTTTTGCTGTCATTTTCCTCTGTCAGAAAGACACAAATAGCAAACTGCTTATGAATAACTGTGATCTTTGTTGAAGCATTATGTTGCCCACCTGTGATTTCTTTCCAGCTTTCTTAGCTACCTACATAAATCATAGGGGAGAGAATGTTTTTCCTGAATAGCTCAATGCACTTCACCCGAATAATCATTACTTTTGCATGCATTAGTCAGTCACTGTCATAAATGTGGGAGCTCGGTATTCACACTGCACTGACACTGAGTATTTGTCCCCAGGTCTACAATTCTGTGTGCCATTAATCTTATCATAGACATCTGAAATACTGTGATTGCTACAGGTGACTCAGGATCCACAGATGGTGTTGCCGCTGCAGTGGGAGGAGCTTGTGGAAGCAGATAGTTCAGATCTGGTGCCAGTGTTCCGCTCTATGGCCAAGCACATCCAGAGCCTCCTGGCACAAAAAGACAGTTATCTCGAGGTACGGACATGTATATATATATATATATATATATATATATATATATATATATATATATATATATATATATATATATATGTATACTCGAGGTACGGACATGTATATATATATATATATATATATACAACACACACATATATGATATAATAATATAATAATAGTATCATCAGTCTACGTTAAAATGGTTCTGGTAACCTCTGTAAGATGAAGCATTTGAGGCCCTGTCCACATGAAGCTAAACTCAGGCAAATCCACAAGATATTTTGTCTAAAACTGGTATTATCCACATTTCAAGAGTCTAAAAACTGAACTATTTGAAACCAGGTCCCAGAGAGCGTCTAAGCTTTTTCACTTTTTTTGTGATAGTTGCGTCATTGCCCCGTCGCTACGCAGTTTGCCTCGTCGCTATGCAGTTTTCAGCGTATGCTTGTCTTTGTGATACTTTTCAACAACGCCACCAAGGAACCTGGCATATGTATTACAACATTTTCAGGCGTCTTGTGTCCACAAGTTGGGATCTACATTTAAAACAGTTCCATGTTTACAGAAAACATTTTAGAAAATGTCACCGTTATTTCTCTGTGTTGATGAGGCCTGAATGCAGACCTCTATTTGCTGATACTGTCCACACAGCGTTGAATATTTAAATGATTTTCAGGTGATATAAGGATATGCAGACAAAATTACATTTACAGAGCCGGTAAATTAATACCAAAAGATATAAATAAAACCTCAATTTAGATTACATGAATATAGTATAATCCAATATCTGTCTTTTTTACAGCAAAATCTATTCTACATTTAATTGGAAAAATCTGTCACTCAAAAATAGATCAGTTTTTGTTGATACAGTATGGGATAAAAGTATAGCATGAAATTTGAACTGGCACTGTGGCCCTCACACAAGCGCATATGTGAAATGCATTTGCTTGCAGAAAAATAATTTTTAACTCCCCCATTAGTTGCGAGCTAAATCCTTTCATCTTAAATTAAGTCTAAATGCGAACTGCAAAATTCACAACAGAAGGTTACTCTATGTCCCAGCTCTGAGAGCGTCTTAACGTTTCACTAGAATTGATTTTACAGAACTCAAGAATAGTTGCTATTGAAGTCATTCGTCAGAACCCGAGTCGCTACGAACAGAATTGCCTTAAAGTACACAACACTTGCATTTTTCAGCTATTAATCTTGATCAGATTGTCTTGGTGATACCTATATGAACAAGCCCAACTACCACCAGCTGGCTGCACCACTGTGTAGCGAGCGCAGCTCCAACTGAAGTTGGTTCCATCCTGAAGTCCAGTACAGAACTGCGTGATGAGCTGGACTGAAAAATGGACGAGCTCTCGGTGAGATGACCCCACTCTGGACCCGTCTATTTCTGATTTAGTCCACACCTGAATATTTGATTGTAAACATAAGAAGTGCGTGGACAGAAGAACCGGTAAATTAAAATAGTATAAGTAATTAAAAAAATCTCCAGATATATGTTTATATAGATACATAATATTTGTGGGATCATTTTACTTTAGGCTACAATTTAATGGAAGAAATTTATTCTGTATTATTTCACTTATTAAATAATAATAGCCATCCCATAGGTTTTTTGGAGACATTGTGACACTCCAGAAAAAAAGCAGAAATAATTGAACTGACACTGTGGAGAAGGTCACTCCATTTTGAGCGGGTGTAATTTCATTATTATTGAAACAGCATTTTAGCCACAAGCAGATAACTTAGAGTTAACAAACCCAGAACCACTTTAAACAGGCGAGAGCAGACTATGATAGCTAGCAAAGACCCTTTAATAATTAATTTGATAAATTTTGCGAAAAAAAAATGTGCTAGCCAAAAATTCAAATCTCGTGCTTATTGTCCTTTTGGTGTCCCTCTTTTCTCCTCCCGGATTAGATTTTTTTAATCGCAGGAATGCTAAACTTGTATGTATGCAGGCACAAAGCACACAGAGTTCACAACGTAAGAGCAATCTCTCGAGAAACGCAATAATACTTCATATTATTATTATTTTATTTCATGTTTATTGAGCTAGCCAATCGGAATATTTTAATGAAGCCACAGCCACTGTGTTAAACTTGCTGAAAACAATGATCCCCGGCGCGCTCAGCAGCATAGGCAAAACTCTACTATAAAAGACAAACTCTAGTTGACCAAATCCTGACTGAATCAGGTTACATCCGGAAGGGCGAGCTCGGAAATATTCGAGGTGTGGGGTGAATAGTTGAGGAGCTTAAACACACTGTCATCTTTTGCCAGAAATCACTTGTCGATCTGCCAAGGCAAAAGATGACTGAATTGACATCCAGAAAACACTAAAGGAGGTTGTTGAAGTTAGACTTGTATAGAAGGGATCCATTTCATTTCATCTCCTTTTGGTTGAAGGTTTTAGGTTAAAGCAGGTCACCGATATAAATCCACATATGTAATGAAATGGCACCAAAGGATCACAGAGTTCAACACTACAGTAAAGTGCAGGTCTCCCTCCGAGAAACACATGTTCCAATCATTTGTTTTACTTTCATGTTAACCACAGTTGGCTGTATATACCAGAATATCTTGAATACGATTTACGTTTTGTAAAATAAAAAAAGCAATTTAGCAGCAATAGCAGACTCATCTATATTGTTCCTTCCTGACTTTTAACATCCTGGGAATGCTCTTGAAATATTAAGGTGGGGAGTGAATAGTGGAGGAGCTAAACATTTCTCTCTTGCCACTCCAGGTCGATCTGCCAGAGGCAAAAGATGAGCTGGAGATTGAGCATCAGAAAACACTAAAGGAGGTTTGTTGCAACAATTATGAGTGGAAAAACATAAAAACATATACCACATAATGTAGTCTGTGTTGTTTTGAGTATAGAATATGGCTGGCCCGCTACACTTATATTATTAAATACAAACTACAGCCTGGAATTGTAACTTTTGTGATGGTGTGTAATGTAAAATTTGTCTGTAAAAATATTTGTTTATATTTTAGTATTCACGCTCACATTTTTAAAAATATATTGCTCTTTTTGCAGTTACAAAACTTGGAGAATGAAAATGTTAAGCTGAAGCAACAATTAGAGCAGCTTGTTAAGAAACTGCAACACACACAAGAAAAGAAGAGACCAAATGAAGAAGTAAAAGAGGAAACGGTGCAGAGAGGGGTCCAGTGTGTGGAGTCTCATAGGGGGGAAGGAGTGGGACAACGAAGGGCCATAGAGGAGCACACAACAGAAATAATATGTTTCCAAAGACAAGCTGGAGTTGGTGAAGACTTTTTAGAGAGAAACATGGATGCACAGAATGAAGCGATGCAGAGGGGGGAAGCAGAAGGAGGACAGAAGGACAAAGGGACCGTGGAGAACAGGACAGCAAATTTAACCACAAACAGTGAACCTGTATCCAATGAGGGAATGGCCTACCTCTCTGGCCCCGAAATGGAGCATCTGACTCACCAGCTCCAGGAGGCTCAAGACGAGGCTGAGAGACAGGCCATCGCTGCCCAGGACCTGCGCTCTAAACTGGGGGAACAAAGCCGAAAAACCTGGGAAGCAGAGCAAAGACTGGTGCTCCTCGAGGCAGAACTGCAGCGGCTGAAGAAAGCAGCAGAGAGTCTGGGAGAAGCCCGCAGGCGTATAGAGGTAACAACATAAACAAGCTCAACTCTATGAATGTTTACTGCTGTCCATCTCAAAATGTAGAAAAATTAAAACTCCTTGGCTTGTTAGGTGCTGCAGTCGGACAATCTGGTGATGGAGGGAGAGCTCTGTCGCTTGCGGAGTCAAGTTGAGCTCCACAGGATGCAGACCACTGTCATCGCGACCCTGGAGGGAGAGCGCGCGGCTCTGGAGAGAGACAGAGACACACTGCGCAGCAATGTGGATGTCCTGCGTACCAACCAGCGCAAGGTGCCAGAGGATACACAATTAAAGCAGTAACAATGACACTCAATTATTGAGCATGGGTTAAACATTGAGCCAGGTAATCAAGTTTTCTCATTGTTTTTTGTCCATCCCATCCAATATTAATTAGTGACCTATAACTTCAATTATTTGTGCAAGTCTCTTAAAACAAAATACATTCTGACCAGAAAAAAGTTAGTTCAAATAAGTCATATATATTAAAAACATAAATTGATTCACTAAGAAGGTGATTTTGATGCAGATGTCAGAATACAAGAGTCATGCACAGTTACTCTTAACACGTTCTCCAGAGAGGCGGGAGCAGAATTCAGTGAAAATGGGACTTAATGTGCTATTTGCAGTAAAATCTCCTGACATCTGAGAAATTGCCAACTAAGGAAGTGCAAAAGTCAGCACTAAAGAAAAACCATAAATGGATTTTAGAATTAATCACAGTCAGGAGTCATCTATTATCTTTTAATTTTACTCTTGACAATAACACATTATAATTACCGTATTTTCTGCACTATAAGGCGCTCTGGATTGTAAGCGCACTGTCAATGAATGGTCTATTTTTGAACTTTGTCCATATATAAGGCGCACGGACGATAAGGCGCATTAAGCTAAACAAAACAGTCCCAACCTTGTTCAATGGAAACACGTTCTGACACAGTCTGATACGCTAAATCAAACGTTAGCATATTCACAGTAACTCAAAATGGCTCAGGTATAACACGTAAAAAACACGGTCAGATACCGGTGAATCAAACGTTAGCGTATTCACAGTACGGCAACTCAAAATGGCTCAGGTATAACACGTAAAAAAACACAGTCAGATACTGCTAAATCAAACGTTAGCGTATTCACAGTAATCAAATGGCTCAGGTATAACACGTAAAAAAACACAGTCAGATACTGCTAAATCAAACGTTAGCGTATTCACAAGTAACTCAAAATGGCTCAGGTATAACACGTAAAAAAACACGGTCAGATACCGCTAAATCAAACGTTAGCGTATTCACAGTAACTCAAAATGGCTCAGGTATAACACGTAAAAAAACAGAGTCAGATACCGTTAAATCAAACGTTAAGCGTATTCACAGTAACTCAAAATGGCTCAGGTATAACACGTAAAAAAACACAGTCAGATACCGGTGAATCAAACGTTAGCGTATTCATAGTACGGCAACTCAAAATGGCTCAGGTATAAACACGTAAAAAACACAGTCAGATACTGCTAAATCAAACGTTAGCGTATTCACAGTAACTCAAAATGGCTCAGGTATAACACGTAAAAAAACACAGTCAGATACCGCTAAATCAAACGTTAGCGTATTCACAGTACAAGTAACTCAAGATGGCTCGGTATAACACGTAAAAAAACACAGTCAGATACCGCTAAATCAAACGTTGCGTATTCACAGTAACTCAAAATGGCTCAGGTACAACACGTTAAAAAAAAAAACAGTCAGATACCGCTAAATTAAACGTTGGCGTATTCACAATAACTCAAAATTGTTCAGTTAACACTATATCACGTAAAATAAAACATAATACACTCACTTTTTCAGTTTATTCCTCGTCCACAAACCTTCAAATTCCTTATACACACACTGTAATGTTATGGTGAAGCACAGTATTACTCCGCGGACGCTCCTCGCTACGGTAACCGTAATGCTGGAAGTGGTGCGGCTTTGTAGTTTTACCAAAGTTGTGATAAAAATTTTGACGGATTTTTGAGCACAGTGTACCACATAAAATCGGTTCGAGATCAGTAAGCACAACCAGAATTAATCCATATATAAGGCGCTCTGGGTTATAAGGCGCACTGTCATTTTTGAGAAAATAAATGTTTTTAAGTGCGCCTTATAGTGCGGAAAATACGGTACTTCACTTGTGACCAGGATTCAAGCTGTTAATGGGTCAAATGCTCCTGTACATTTGAATGAAATCATTCTCACACCATTTACCATAAACTACATTTATGAAAAGTGTAACAACTTTCTTCACATATTATTCAAAAGCTATCTTGTTTAAAAATAAGTATATTTACTACATGTTAAAATAAACTCTTGCATGTTGTAGGGAGCTGCTCATCTTGAATAATTATGCTTCTTAATAGGAGTTGAGAAATAGTTTCTTTCATCATTTCTCAGCACTGTAAACTACAAAGTCTCAGAGTGAATTTACTGTGTCACCATTTTGTTGTATGAATAATATAATTTAACTTTGGAGCAGCACAGTCAGCAGCAAATAGAAATATGCTCATTTCAACACTTTGCACTGGTGCAAAGAAGAATAGTTTGCTGTGAACGAGAGGAAGTCTTTGTATATTACGACCAGATTAGAATCCAGAAATAATGAAAACTCCAGCAGTATGGAACATGAAATGCAAACTTCTCCCCACAGGGCCTTATAACGAACAGAAAATTACAGCTCGCCTTCTTTCACAGTCCTCCTGCCTACTTTTACTGTGTGGGATGACTTAACCGCTTAAGTATATTTGTACTTATGCTTAACTTATACTGTATATATTTACATCAGTGCACAGTCTCCCAGGGATTGGCAAAATAGGTGAGTCTAATCTATATATGTAATTATTTTGTGGAGTAATAATCAGAATCACAATCAGAATCAGAAAATGTTTATTGCCATTGTCAATGAACAAAATTCACAAACATAGGAACTTGTTTCGGCATTGGGGTGCAACATAAAACACTAATCAATAATAAAAACAACATATATGAAATCAAAAGGGCATGCATTAAGAACATATTAAAATTACTATGTATAAAATAAAGATAAAAATAGGTATTACTATGTACACGAGAATTACAGTTAAATTTACAGTTGTAGTGCAGAAAGTGACAGTGCAGTAGAATAATAATACAAGAGTGAATGATACATAGGCAAACAAAGGTATAAAGTTTGCAAATGACCGTATGAAAAAATATGATTAGTTTATAAATAACATGCCGTAAATTGAGTTCAGGCCACGTCAGATAGAATTTTGGAAAAATCATCCTAGCCAAAGAATCTACCAATGAAAATTATTCATTTGCCCCTGAGATTTTTTTCATTTTATGCATTGCATTATCTAAACCAAAAAACACAAATTATTGTTTTAGAGTGACCAGTTAGCGCTCACCATTCAGAGCCTGCGTTTGGAGCTGGAGAGTCAGGGGCGGAGTCTAGACACCTGTCGGTGGCGGGAGGAGGAGTTGGAGACGGAGCTTCGTGAGGCCTCTTTAGAGACCGAAGCACTGACCAAAGCGAGAGACCAGGCGCTGCTGGAGGCCTCTCGTCTGGAGCAGGAGAAAGAAACTTTTCAGACCGAACTCGACAGTCTTCGTAGAGAGGCGAGGCAGAGGGAGAGGGAAGTGACAAGATTAAGGCAACAACTGGAGAGCACCAGCCTTGCCCTGGAGAGCAGCCATCAGAGGGCCCGGGCTGTGGACACTGAGCATAAGTACACTACCCTTTAACATTGTTCTGTTAATACGATTACCCACATTTTGTTCTAAATAGGCCCACTACAAACAGTTATGAGGGGTTGCATGCTGTCCTCTCCTTGACTTTACAAATTCAGACAAAAGAAAAAGAAAAAAAATAATACAGCTGTGATATACAGAAGCGTAGAGCTTCTGTATATCACAGCTGTACTTTTTTTTCTTTTTCTTTTTTATTTAAATGTATTTTTTTTACTTTTTCATGTTAAAACGTGATACTAAATTACCAGGAAATTACGTGCTAAATCGTATGACTGCAACCAGATCATGGATGATCATGACCCAGACAGAATGGCAGCTGATCGCCTCTATGCATACCTTAGGAACTGTGGCGTTCCACGCAAATGCTTATCACGGATACGAGAAGAGAGAAAAAACGTATCATACATTATTTATTTTTTTTAAAATAATGGTAGTATCACGTTATTCCGTGCTAACTTTCTTTTAAAATGTTTAGTATTTTTATTTTAATTGCATTTTTAAAATCATTTAAAAAAAAAAATTGTAATTCAAAATATTTTGCTATCACTAAATAATGGGATAGTATCATGTTAAAACGTGAAACTGAAGAAAAAAATATCTAATTGGAAAAAATTAAATAAAAAGTAATACTGGCTGATTTTATTTAAGCACCATTGGCAGCTCTGCGCTTCCATCATGATAAGACAAGACAAAACATGTTGATGTGATTTCTTTCGATTAATGAAAGACTTTTGTATGAGTTTTATGCACACCTTTTTAAACCTTTTCTGACCTGTGTCCTTCACATTGCCAGGCGTGTGTGTGGTCAGCTGTCTGAATCGCAGGAGCTCTGCACTCGGCTCCAGGACTCGGAGAAGGAGCTGAGCGTTCGTTTGAGTAGCTCTGAGGCAGGAGAGGCAGCAGCTGCAGGAGCAGTATGCACAGGCACAGGCCCAGATTAGCACGCTGTCCCAGGTGTGTTTCTGTGGTTTAGTCATCGTGAGTGGAGCATACAAACTCTGCAGTAGACCTTGATACAGACACAACCATGCACCCTGTTATTTTGATGAATGAAATATGGTTAAAAGATAATCTATACTGTATGTAGGGTTTGTAATCAAAATAATTTTTGATTAAAGGTATTATTTCCCTCTGTTTTCTCCATGTTTTTGTTTCCATGGTTGAGAGGTATCACTAGCTACATAGAAGGGCTCACAGAGAAGAGATTATTACTATATAGGGAAGAACGATTCATGAGCCTGTTTACAGACCTTTGCCTGAAATGACTAGAAACTATATTTATTCAGGAAAGCAATGTCAAGATGTACAGTGCTTGCAGTTTCGTAATATGTTTTCTTCAAATGTATTTCTAAACTCATTCTCTACTTTGTTCCAGGACATGGCGAAAGAGCAGATGTGCTGTCAAACTCTTGCCATTGAAGTTGAACATTTGAACAACAAACTCCAAAACGCAGAGACTGGCCTGAAAATGTCACTTGACCAATCACAGCAGAGAATAGGTGGCCTTTCATGTGATCTTGAGAAAATTGAAAGTCTGCTTGAATTGGAAAAGAAGAATAGAAGTGCAGACAAAGAGGACAATTCTTCTGTAAACAAAACACATGTTAGTGAGCCACAGACGGAGGAGATGTCAGCGATGGATCAATCACATGAAACAAGCAAAGATCTTGATGTCAACAGCAAAATGCATGAGACAGAGGAGACTGTGAAGCAGCTGAAAACAAGCCTCACTGAACTGGAACGAGAGGTCTGTACTTGCCAATACACTGTATTTATAGATGAATGTTTTTATTTGAGTTGGCATCGACAGGGTGAATCTAGGGGACTTGATGCAGCTTTTGTAAAAGGGAGACAATTTTATTATATGGAATTTCTTGCTCTTGGGATCCTCAGTGACTATCAACTCACATAGGTCTACAAAGTGTAGCACTTTATTCCCAGACCTAGGGCATTATCTAACCATCATCGGGTTTTATAATGTCACCTCGGCTACTGTTAATCTTCCTTATCTGTTCTGCTTCTCCTGTGCTTCTCTCTCGATCTAAAACACACACACCTCCACCATCGAGCTGCACACATTGCCAAGGTTAGGAGTTTCATTCAGTGCAGTACTCACCAGCCACCATGTTAACAGTCTTAAAGCGTGTCTCCGTGCCATAGAGGGGAAATGCATTCTTGGCTGGCTGATCAATTTGCACGTGAGGGAATTGTTGAAAAACATGAAGAAAAATAAATCAATGGAAAAAGGGTAGAGGCACAAGCAAGAAACCACAACACCAACTCTCAATGACCGCGGTGTGGAGAGTTTTGGGATGTCTAAAACTGCACAAAAAGTGTATTTGGTTCTTCTGCTCTATTTTAGTAGGTTTCTTTATTGTTATAAGAAAAGACAGTGAAGTAGTAACTGAAAATGATGGAATACTATGTAGATTCCACTACTGCACCTAATATTGCTATTATTACGGTTGTGGTGCAACAGTTGATTGAACACAATGGACTTGATACTTGTGCACACAACTTTAAATTAGACTCTTGTTTTAAAACTTTTCAAAATATTTTTTCGATGATTTTTGTCTCAGAAAGCGGTGGCGGTTGCTGGTCAGGAGGCCTTGTTGTCCCGTCTGTCTCAGTCTCAGGAAGCCCATGAGCACCTTAAGGAGCAGCTGGAGGCTCTGCGTCGTCAGTCCCTGAGTCTACAGGACTCCTGCACCAGATTACAGGGTCTCAACACACAGCTACAGGTGAAAGAAAGCACAAATAGTAGCACAGATGCCATGCTGTTGGGGCAAGGAGTATGCTTCATTTGCACAATAACCTTAAATTACTTTAATGGAGAATATATATATTATAATAATAAATATATATATATATATATAATATATTTTATTGTTGGAGTTCAATGCTTGTTGACCAAGACTTATTTTGTTACTACATAGCACTTATATAATTATACATTAGATGTGTAATATACCGTACAAATATGGAAGACCATGTTTTCATTTATTGAAATAATATAAATTGGTTTCTGCTACAGATTGAACAAGCCTCATTGAATTCCCAACATGCAGCAGCACTGGCACAATGTAGTGAGGTCAAGGTCCAGTGTGCAGCGCTGGAGGCAGAGTCAAAGGTTTGGGCACGGGAGCGTGAGGAGTCCAAGGCCCGAGTGGAGGCTCTGAGATGGGACCATGAGCGACTGACAGCCTTGCATCAGCGGCAGGAGCTGGAGCTGGACGAGCTGATGGATAAACACTCACAACTCCGCAGCAGCTACCGCAGCCTGGAGGCTCAGCACAGAGAGCTGGAGTTCAGGTAAACTAACTGAATTTATCCATAGGTATATATTTTAGTACTTTAATTATTGTGGTGTTGTTGAAATTTAAGCCAGAAACAATGTTATTTTTATTTTATTTAAAATCTAAAGGTACCAAGAACTTCTTCGGGGAAAAGCCCAGCTCGAGCACCGAGAACAGGAAGTGGAGCTTTTGCGAGTCGAAATGGAGGCAGGAGCCCAAAACCAAATGGAGAGACAACGTGAGCTAGAGAGATTGAGAGAAGACACTGGGAGGTAACAGCTCCGTTCTGTCAGACAACTTGTTCAGCATTATATTGCGAGGATGAGATCATCCTTTCCCTTGACTCTTCTTTGCATGTATACTTATTTTAATGTGGAGCAGCAGTGGGCTTTCTCTCAAGCAGGAAGAATAAAGCACATTTGAATTCAAATGTGCAATATGGCAGTACAGAGATCATGTATCAATGTACACTCTTCAAAAACAGCAGTTTATCCAATATATTTTCTTAAATGGAACTTTGGCTTCAATGTTGGTAGGGAAATGTTTGCCTTGTCAAAACTAGTCCTCCGTAAATGTACGCCTTTGGTCTGAATACATTTTAATGAATGCTAAGTTAAATATTTACCATCTTAAAATCTCCATTGGTTCAACATTAGGCTAATTGAAATGTTGTGAGGTGTGACGACACAATCAGGAGTTCTATGTGGAACAGGTGGATCCAAAAGACAGGTCTCTAAACTGACAATTTCCCAATTTAGGCTAAAACTGTTCTGTTTAGCTGTGTATATAGCTGAAAGGATTATATCTTCTTTTCTCTAAATTTTATAATAATATAAATGTATGTTTAAATACATTTTGTGTGTGTGTGTGTGTGTGTGTATATACACACATATATATATTGTATATTATTTATATTATTTGATAATAATTTACTGAGAGCACACTTAATGAGGGGTTATAGCTCTGCATGGGTCGCCTAACAATAACAGATGAGTGTAGTTCATGCATGTCGCTTTTGCAGGCTTCAGGCCCTGCAGAAGGAGTGGTTGGCATCCCAAGCCGAGCTGTTGGCCCAGGGCTCAGTGCTGAGGGGGGAACTGAGCACCTCCCAGCTGGAAAAGACCCGCCTGGAGGGGGAACTGAGCACCCTGAGGGAAGCACACCAAAGTCTGGACATTAGCAACGCCAGGCTAACCAGCCAGTTCCAGGTCTGTCACACATGCGCACGTGCGCACACACACACACACACACACACACACACACATACACACACAGCTCACTCTTACTGCTGTGGCTAAATCCTAATTGCAGTAAATAGAACCTCTTGAGATGTCACAGCTCTTCTTTAGATGGGATTGCACACAGCTCTTATGACGAAAACACAAATAAATAGAGAATTTAATTAGGATAAATAATAGGTCAGAGTATGATTCTAACCACTTCCCTTATTATATCATCATCAGCATTGTGACTGTCAATTGCCGCTTATTTCATGTGTTTTTCATCTTTTTATTACATAGGACAGTGAGTTGTCAGTCATATTCTGGGAGCCTGAAACAGATCTTATTAAAATTGAAATGGTCAAACCTATTAAAAACTTTACCATTATCTCCGCTGTCACAGTGCTACCTAAATGGGCTCAGGTTTGTTTAACTTTGACAACAATGGTAAAATAATTGGATGAAGTTGCATTATCTGTGCACTTCTACAGTCTATATGGATTTGAAATATTTCTTGCTCCTTAGCGGCTTTGTGATACAGTATATCTTGCATGAAAATATTCACTCTTTCCAAAAAGAGACTGAAAGGTTTGAACACATTGCCTAATAACAATATATCACCAAAGCCTTGTTGGTTATGCAATCAAAGATGTGCAAAAGTGAAAAACACATATATACATTATTTAGACATTAATTGGTTTTGTTGATATTTATAATAATATATGATTTCCTAGTTGTTGACCCAGTTGAAAGGAAACATGGAGGAAGAAAACCGTCATCTGGCCGAGCAGAACCAGAGTCTTTTGAAGGAGAACCGGGCTTTGCTGGAGCAGAGTCTGGAGCGCCGCGACCAGCACTACTCAGAGCAGAAAGAGTACCAGTAAGTACAGACATACTACTGCATGTTCATAACGATTAATACACAATATTATTTGGCACTTTGGACCAAAGAGAATTATAAATGAATCAAGTACCTTAATGTTGTTGTTCAGAAGTCAGTGGAAATCATTATCGCCGTTATTTACCCCCAAAAGTTCTAAATGCAAATATCTTAAAGTACATGGCTGATATGAAATAAACTAAATATTTTGTAGCTTGTTCAATTAATTAGCTGCACTTATAGTTTATTATAGTAAACTTTGCAGGACAGTCCACGGGTAATGGCAAATAGAAAATAGACAAACACACCTCACACCTTGTATTCAGATAAATACAAGCATGTGGTGTGATAGCACATTGGAAGTAAGTGTGTAATTGCAACTTCCTGTTTACAATTTTGAAAATGTGATTATAGATTTTTATTAAATATATTAAATTTTAGATGATTGGTGCCAATGGTACCACAGCTAGCACATGTCCAATTTGGCATATCAGTGTGTATGAATATCACACTTAACAATTCATGGAATTCAAACATATGCAACTATAAGCAGTTTTTGGCAGCCACGTTTTTGATGCAGAACATGACTATTGCGAGAATTATTCCTTATAGTCATGTAATTTTTGAGGTTGTAAGACATCCCAAACCTATATTGTAACTTTTTACAAACATAACAATTAAATAAAGAATAATACAAATAATTACCAACCAACCAGTTTGTTCCCAATGAAAAATACAATTATATTTTAAGGGTCTCAAAGCAATCATTTCTTGCTCTGACTTTTAATGACATGTTACTTTGACAAGGCTTGTTTTGTCATCTCACTTTAACAGGATCAGCTTCAGTTCCTCACTATCAGTCATGTTACATTTGCACTACAGCAGTAATCTTCTCAGAGATGCCCTAATGATAAATGCATGAAATGAATGAAACAGCTTCCCTCTCAGCTCTTTTTCTTTTGTTGTTTTCGTCTTGCAGGGGCTTTGTTCTCATTCCTCACATGGTTTTCTTTCAGAGAGAAACTCGGTGAGCTCCGACGGGAGAAGCAGAAGTTGGTGGAGAAGATTATGGACCAGTATCGAGTCCTTGAGCCCAGCATGCAACCTCCGGGCAGTAAAGCCAAGTACTAATTATATTACTAACTCTATTATATACTAATTATATTCTCACTTTAATTATGCTCTTAAATATTAGGCACTTGGTAGAAAAACACTGAAGATTATATATTAAGTTTGATTTTTTATGTGCACTGTCCCATATTTAATAAAATAAACATTAAAATAAACATGCAAGATCCTTTCATGGTGTAAAAGTAACACATATTTATTGTAGGGTTGGACCAAGGTGTGCAGGGGTATGGGACAGGTCTCTAATTTTGGACAGGAAAGGACAAGAAGATGTTATATGTAAACAGCTGTGAATATAATTCATATATGGGACCTCTATGTTCAGATGTATAAGGTATAGACAAAGATAACCTAGTATTCCAGCTTTCCTTCAGGAAGCAGTTGATAGTAGCAGGACAGAGGCACAAAACCTTAAACACAGCTTCAAAACAAAACATAGTTTTTCAGGGAATTGTAAATGTTGAGATTCTAATGTGTGCTTGTGCCCACTGAATAAACAAGCAGTATCTTAACTCCCAGCCGTTTTAGTAAATAGTATGTGTCCTCTGTGTCCTCAAAGGAAATCTAACTGGATTGCAGACAGGATGAAGAAGCTAATCAAACCCCGGGGAGGGGGAGGAAGGGAGGGCCGCGCCCTCTTCACCGCTGCAGGCAGCGTGGAGAACCTGGCCGACAGCACTGAATTTACATCCGACTCGCAAACAGCTCAGCCAAGTAAGAGCACACACACAAACACTTTCTCAAAGATACGCTCACCCCATCAAGGGAGGCTACAGTCATGCATACAAATCTACTCATGACTACCAAGTGTGGTCAATGTTGATAGCACTGCTCGACTCAGATCCATCCCTGAAGTGCCAAGTGTGCCTGCCATTCGCTGCTAACCACATGTTGAAAAGTGCACGATTTGCATTGTTTGCATTATTTTCAGCTATATTTAACATGAAATGCATCAATGACGACTGACAAAAGGAGACACAAAACAACATAGCACGAATGCTCTCCTTTAGTTATTTACTGATCTGAATCTTATTGATTTCCTCATAAAATTATTCATTGAATGATCATAACCAAAATACACACACAAGAGATTACAAAAGATTTACATGAACATACTGAATATTAATAATGACTCTCAAGTTACAGTCGTCAGAAACATTCTGTGCTATCACAACAACAATTAAAATTAATTAAAAAGATCCACGTGAAACTTTTTCAATGGGAGCAAGATGCCAATTTGTCCTTACTGACAGCAGGTGGCAATCAGAATACTATAGGCAGTAACTTAACAACTTTTTAGATAGATATCTAGAAAACATTATTTGTCCCGGTGGAGAAATTTGTTTTCTATTTTAACACAAACGTATGGTTTTGTAAAAAAACACAATAACATGAAAACATGTTATTATTTTTTATTTATAAATACCCTGACAAAACAGGCGTTCTTTCAGGACTGGGTACTTTGTGGCATTAAGGACATGTAATAAGGCACAAATAGGCCTCATGCATAAGCTGTGAATTGTGTCCCCAGCCCGGGATTTCATGATGACCTCAATGACACCTCATTGCTGTGGCCTTTCTATGTTCATAAACTCAATCTGTTTCATTTTTGGAAACCAAGAGAGCCTGCTTTTTATTTACTATGCTAGAATTCAAAGACCTAAATGTGCACTAAGTAACCTTTCTAATTCTTGTCTCCATGGAGATGGTGCTTTGCCTGGAATGTTTCAGAAAAGTTACCGTACATTGCACCTTTGAGGAAGGATTACACTGTAACAATTACAAATGTCTGTTTTCTCTCTCCTGTAGCGACAGACCCGCGCAGTG
This sequence comes from Chaenogobius annularis, assembly GCA_015082035.1. Classification (NCBI taxonomy): domain Eukaryota; kingdom Metazoa; phylum Chordata; class Actinopteri; order Gobiiformes; family Gobiidae; genus Chaenogobius; species Chaenogobius annularis. The sequence continues at coordinate 1,314,408 of BJKM01000002.1, forward strand.
CCCCCGTGTCTCCATCACCCTTGAGGAAAGCCTTGTCCCAAGCAGATCCTGACTCTCCAGTCCCAGGATCAGCAGTGGTGCGTTCAGGCTCTGGAGGGCGCCGTAAACTGGGCTCTCGTCATGGCTGGGGCCTGGGTCTGGCGCGGGGAGGGTCTATGTCCCAGTCATTTAGTCCTGGAGACAACAAGCCTCCACCACGTGTCCGTATGAGCTCCAGCCCACGCGCTTCTCGAGTGCTGTGGGAGGGAGAGAGAGGGAGCACTCCCCCAAACACTGACTCACCCTTGTCCTGCCAGAACAGTGTGGAGGGAGACGAGGTTAATGTAGAGGTGGACAAAGAGTGAGGGACGGCACAAGTCAAGATATATTTTTATTTAAATGTAATAAAAATGGTAAACATTTTCGAAATATTTGTTAAAAATTATGATTATGTATAAATGTATATTGTACAAGAGATACATTTATAAAATGGCATAAATCAGTGTATATTCTAGTTTAAGAGCATACCTCTTTATTAAAAAGCTCATCCACAGTAAACATACAATTTATGCAGCCTTATAGTTAAAGATAGACTTAATCTACTGCTGATGCAAATTTGACTTAGAAACAGACTTGAAAAGGTTCAGTGCCAACTGTGCACCGTTTTCACCTCTAAAAACTTATAGGATTATCTGAAATGTCTGCTGGCATCCTGTTCTCTCTCATCACTTCACTCAGTATTTTAAGAGCTGCGGTTAAAGGTGAAAGCATGGTACTCAAATGACAAATATTGCATCTAAAAGTAGGTAAGAAAGTAGAAAGAAAAAAATTCTGTAAGAACTTTAAAGCAGTGGACTTAAAAAATTGGGAAACACACCTTCTGGACTCTGTGGATGTGGACTGCATACGTGAAGATAAATATGGAGAAAGCAGCCATCTGGCTCACATATGGTTGAAAAATCCTGATACGTTTGAGGCTTCTCGTTTTAATCCTGTCACTGATCTAATGGCAATTGATCTCCTTTAGTGCCTTAATGAGATGCCTCTCCACTGTTTTCACTGTTGCACCAAATGGTGTCAGTGTGGAGTTGTGAGGACTGGTGCCATACAGAGCCTCACACACTCAGAGGATGAAGGGGAATTAGCATGCAGCTTTCCAAACGAGCAGACCTGAGAGTTCATTGTGGAGCTAAAAGGACGCTCTAAGAAGACAGGCGACTTCGAAAGGGCTCCTGCGTGAGAGATTATGGGTCAACACATCAGCATATCCAGTCGGGGTCTGGGTCATTTCTTATTCTTACTGAGCATACAATGTGTGTGTGTGTTTACAGGAGACAACTGCAGTTTTTCCTCAAGCTTCACAACTTGAATTTTGATTTGGAAATGACAAACAGGGTGCTAATACAATTCATGAATTATGTAGTTGTCATGGTGACATTAATAAAAAAAAGCTGTGCTCTCTTTTTTGCAGTTCTGAACAATGTGTTTTGTTGAATTGAGATGCATGACAGGGCGTGCACACAGAGCTGCCTGAATGAGCACAGGGCAAAGCGATAGCAAGATATTGGTTCTGCCAGTCACTCAGAGACTTATTATGAGAGCATCGCAACAATCCTATGCCCTCAGGCTCCCAGACCAGGGGGGCTTGTGTAGATATTTCTATGAGGGCACACTGAAGTTACCATTTTGAAAACCTCTAAAAAACATGTAATCCTACTAGTTATTTTCTTAAAATGAAAGAAAAGAACAGAGCATAATTGCCTATTTGACTCTAATTTATTTGATATTCTTGAAAAAAATGTAATATTGTGTTGGAAAGTTTAATCCTGGAGAGAATAACAAGCATAAGGAAATCATGCAAAAACTTGAGCGATTAAATGTCAGCTCCGTCTCTGAACCTTGAAGTGTTGAGAATGATTGATGGATGCCTTGCCTCATTTGTTGTTTGGCTCTAGAGCTCTCATCTATTTAATTATTGAGCACCTGTGAAATGCTAACCACTCGCTACACTTTTGTCTTCCCATCTCTTATGCACACTGTGCACAAACTTTCTTTCTCAATCCAAGTGTATTTTTCCTTTCCCTCATTTCCTTCCTGGGCTATTAAATTTTAATGTCTGTGTCTCACTAAAGAGCCTCTAGTGAGTAAAACCTCACCACTTAAGTGAACTAACAGGACGGACACGGCATCCTAAATGTGATGCATTAGGTTTAGTTGAGATAAATGATTCTTGTGAATTCAAATTGAGTAAATCTATTTGCTACACCTCCAAACTTCACTAATAAGTTATAATTGTGGGATTGTCGGGCCCAGTCTCCCTGCAGAGCCCAGCCCAAGTTTGATAGGTGATATTTGATCAAGAAGCCCTGGTGTAATTAAATTAATTATATTTTGCCCGGGCTCTAGAGGAGGTGAAAGGAATTGTCGTGAGGTGAGAGAGAAGAACACAATACAAAAAGATGAAAAAATAACTCGTTAAGAGGCTGACCCCACAAACTCGCCTCCTCACAAAGCTGTCAAGTTCCCAGTGCTTTCACCAGGCTCTTTCCTCAATGAGGTTAGCCCAAAGGTGAGTCTCTTCATCTATAACTTCCCCCTCCGTCTGGCTCCATCCATCTCCACAGACCCCCACAACACTATTTCATCATCACTCCGTCCCGTTGGTTTGTTTGTCTATACTGCACCCCTACACTGCACTGCCCCTCGCCTCTCTCTCCTCCAGTGTATTAAGGGACTTTGACGCTCTCCGTAAAAGCTGATTTATGCTCCTGGTTGTATCGATCTGTTTCTGCATTAAAGATTATAATTCATTACCCCAGGCTCTTTTAATACATTAAACACTCAAAAATAAAATAAACCCCGTAACTCCTCCTCCCAAACAAACAAGGCTATGGGGATTCAAGACTGCACCTGCTTACTCACTCAAGCGACCTCATATTTACAACGCAGCTTTGATGCCGTGTTCCAGATGACGTCTAGCAGGGGAGTAGCACACAATTCTGGGCCCTGGGTACAAACTATCTTGATGGGCCCCCCCGGCCTTTTCTCTATATATGAAAAATGCTCATTACAGACTTTGTGAGGGCCTCTCCTAGGCACTGGCCCCAAACAAGTCCAAAACCTATGACAACAAGGTCATCCATTGAACATTTAAATAATTTTGTCCAACTGCTGTTTTGTTGCCAACTGAACTATAGATGCAGTTCAGATGTGTCAAGTTAAAGATTTTTGTACTGCCCACATCTGCTGGCCTGTTTGTCAATACATCCTGCCTCAACAGGATAGTAAGGATTTAAGAAATGCCATGTGTTGCTTTTTGATTTAGCCCCAAATGGCCGTACCAATTCCCCGCACAAAACATGACTGCCCTTCCCCATCGCCCTGACGGATTGATTTTGTATCTGGGGTTGTAAGGAGCAATCCCTCTGATTTGGGCCCGCTCACGCTGTCACTCTGACGGACAATTTCCCTCTTCATCCCCCCTTTTCCCCTTCCATTAAAGGGCTCCTCTTGCCTCCGAGCCCCAACTTCTCTCCCTTGCTCGTTTCCATCTGACAGGCTTTCAGACAGTAAATCAGCGACATTGATCCAGCGCAGCGCCCAAGTGTCCTGGATTCTGCTAAAGAGCCATTTTCATTTCACAAGCAGTTTACTGGCCTGGCAAGCCCCCACCCGTAAACATCGGTCCCCCTCCCACTTCTCTCGCTTTTTTCTATAACAGCCTCATCCATACACATCACCACACGGCCCAACGCCAGAGCCCACAATACTGTAATGCACAATTCTATTTTCTGTGAATCATTGTACGAAACTTTCCTTCTCACGTAACAGGTCTTTCTGTCATGGTATTGAATCACAAAGCAAATTTAATTAGTCCTATATCTGCACTATGAAGAAACGTGTGGCTCTGCTTTGTCTGTGACTGAACAATTTCTATAACACCACTTACCCTTTAAACTAGTGAAAAAATTGGTAACTTGACTTTTGACATAGTGATCATGCCCATAGTCTTATGCAACTAAACCATAAAAAATCGGTTAAGTTACACTTAGTTACAATATTCTGCATTTTATCCATCCTTCAATGTTTCTGGAGCAAAGTGTATTATAGTGGATCATTGTTAAATCATTCTAAATGGTGGACGCACTTTGTACTTCGTTTGATATGGCAGTCGTATTTCATGATGATATATTATATTTTTTAATTACATTAAAAAAACAAAAAACCGAACTGGCCAGGACCAAAGAGAACACAAGATAAGTAAAGAATACATTTAGAAAATATGGGGGAGCATTCAAAGAAAAGAAGGGTTAAAGCATATAAAATCCAAAATAAAAGTCCCATTTTGTCCATTATCCGTCAAATTTGTCTATTTTCAGATTGAGTCCAGAAGTGATTTTTTTTTACGTTGTGCGTATGTCGGTTATGATGATGTCATTTAGTTAAATCATGTATGAAAGACCAACCTTGAACTCCCATTAATCCCTAATAATTCATGAGATAAGAATGTATGGAATGGTGCATAATGCATGCTTGAATCTTAACACACATTTGTGATAATCTATGTCCCCTAAACTAAAAGGTTATCATATTTGTAATTCAGTTTTCCACGTCAGATGCTTATTTGAATCGACCACTTTGTCATAAACGGTAAATCTTGTATTCTTAAATAGATATAGTGTAAATATGTATCTTGATTTTTATATACATATTTTTGTGATTTCTGCAAACCGAAGGTCTTGTCCTCAGAAAATAATATTTAATAACATGAGATGATCTCTACTAGCACTAACGTTCTAAATGTGGACTGATAATCATACTGTTCTGGTGTTTGGCCCTACTCACCTTTGGCTTTTGAAGTAATGATTGTGCAAACATTAAAGACATTCATGTAATTCATTAGACAGGACAGTTGTAGCGTGAAATGGGAGATAGCGGGTAAAAACATTTGTTGATTGCCAGAATTGAACTCCCGACGCACATGCCTCTGTGACATTTTGAACACTTCATGCATAATCCGGATCTTCAAATGCAGGAAAATACCGGATTCCAACATGCATGAATCACAAACTTTTTTATAGGTTCTATAGAATATAAATAAAGAAGATATAATAAGTAGTAGAATTGATTGATTGAACTATATATACAGTGTGTATATATATATATATATATATATATATATATATATATATACACACACACACACACACACACACATACATACACACACATACATACATCGTGTCGCTGTGTATATATATACATATATATATATGTTGCTGTATATATATATATACACACACACGCACATATATATATACATATATACACACACACACACACACACACATTCCGGTATATATATACATATTTATATACATATACACACACACACACACACATATAGTTTTGGATTCAAAAAGGAGTAGGTTGAAGTGCAACACTTGCGTAAAATAAATCCTACCCCTACCCCTTTTTCAGTGAGTCAATACAATTGAGATTAAACATAATTTATGATAACATAATTGTATGTTTTCCCTTTGAATGAACTTAATGCATACCAAAATCGAAAGAAAAATATATAAATAATAACAATAATAAATGAATACGTAAATAAATCAAGATAGCTGAACTACTACAAAAACCGTTGCTGTTTACATAACAGAAATGAAGATTTAAAGTTGTAGTAATATTGCAAGTATTATTATTAATATTATAATAACATACAATTTTGTGTAAGCAAATGATGAGGGAACAAGGCCAAAAGATCAGTCGGTGTAACAAAATAACTGAAAAACAAGAAGTATTTTGCTTGCATTGGTAATATAACTGCTCACATTTTTATACATTGTAGTTTTATTTTATCAATATGAAGATATAGAGCTTTTTAATATGTCTTTTTTCAATTGAATGACAGTCCCAAGGTATTTTTAAAAATTGGCTGCTGCTGCTGCTGCTGCTGCTGCTGCTGCGTCATATAATTTCTCTTGATTCAATCATCTACATTTTCTTGCCTTGTGTTCTGACAAAACCATGTGTTAAAAAATAATCCATCACAGTGTGGTTAACTGCAGTGGCCATGGCTTCACAATGAGCAGTTTAACCCACCAGGGCTGGTAGCATAATAAACATTCAGTGCAACTGTAAAAGCACCAATTTGTCTTGCCTTGAGTATTTCAACGGCGAGACAAAGCAATAGTGGAACTCTGAGTAAAACGCTTTGATTTAATGACACAGCGTTAAGGCATTTGGGGCAAAAAATACTTCAGCAAGTGGATTTATTCTCTTGCTGAAAGAATGACAAGCAAAATAGCAACACAAAAATTGAAGTGCCAATTGTTAACAAGGCAGTAACCTATTAGACTGTTTTGAATGGAACAGGCTACAGCAGTCACTGGGCTAAAAATCATTCACAGACCACACAGTACACTCAAGGTGGGACCCACCCTGATTTGTCCTCCTCAAAGTTGATTACTTCAAGGCCCAAAATGCCAGTGTAGGTATGGGTACTGTACTGTAGGTATTGCATAATTGGACTTCAACTGTCATGTCTTAAACAAAGAGGATTGTAAGCTACAGGGCCGATGAGGAGTTGCTTTTGGAGGGATTGCTGAGAGGACAGTGATGACAATTGCAAGTAGGATAATGAGTCTAGTCTTTTCAGCTCCTCGTTCCTTGTCTCTTCTCTAATTTCTCTCTCCCTTTAAATTAAATGATCAGCCTTTGCAACCTTCTTTATGTTTTGTTCTCTCCCATGTCTGTAAGGTAGCCTCTCCAAATCATCTGGCTTCCTGTTGATTTGTTTTTTCACTCATTATTAGGTGCCCACTAATATAATACTACAGATTTAAACTAATTCATTAACCGGTTAGAAAAAAACGAAAGTTACGTATGTAACTACTGTTCTATGAATCAAGAGATGACCGCCAGAAGGGCGGTGCTGAAGCACTGAATGTTCCTAGCGCATGCGCATCAGCACCGCCCTTCTGGCAGTCAGTAGGGATGAAACAGAATGTTAATTCGATGCAGACTTGGCACAGACCGAAAGAGTACACCTGCTAATGTTCTTGTGTGTCTGTGATGTGATACAGAAATTCAACTTATAACAATTTACCAGATACTTTCTTATTACACTGAAAATAATCAATCCAATGCTGAGACTAGCTCATCAGACACACCTCTTATGTCTAGTCATTAGCATAGGAAATAACAGAGTTACTCATCAACATTTACAGAACAGCCAGTGAGTAATTAAACCAATCAATCATCCATTTTTGGAGCCTCTCTTTAAAGAGTCTTCAAATTATCCAGGCTTGGGACTGGTTTGTTAACCCTGGTGGCTCTATTTATTCGTTCCCTACTCCCTCCTTTTCACTCACTCAGTTTGAACATCCTTTCTCTTTCTCAGTCCACCATGTGTTCACATCCCTGAGAGCAAGGAAGTAGGGCCCGGACAGGTAGGGAAACAAAGAACTCATGAGAGCAAAAGATGCTGTGTTTTTTACACAAAAAAAAGATCCTTTCTCCCAATTGTCTCTAGATAGTCTTTGTTGTTTTCCCTGTCTTCCAGCTCCTCCTCCTCCCAACACAGCAACAGAAGCAATAAAGATTGTTGTTGGCAGATGAAAGTCACTGGACGGGACGGTGTCTCACTAAACACGGTCATTTGGATTTGTGCATAGCTATGAGTGCTCTCCTCCCAAACACGCAATGTCTAAAAACAATTAAAATCTCATACAGATGCGCTGCTGAGAGACATGTTGAGCACTGACATGAAGATGCAGAAGCAAATAAAGAAGGGGGATATTTTGAACAGGCGCAATCATATTTCAAATAAAACACTGCCAGAGTTGTGCTATCTCTGGTTACAATGTGTCTCTTACTGCCTCTCCTTTACATAAATACACAGGCGAGAGGCAAATATCCAAGTGGGGTGCTCCCCTGGGGCTGCATGCGCACCGTCTCGTATCGCAGTCGCAGAAATAATCAATTCACACACACCACACGTCTGTGTGTGATTAGTTTTAATAAGCTTTTGTCATTGCTTCATACGTGTACACAAGAATCTCAATATTCACATCTCTCACACAAGACACATTATTCACTGGTCGCCTCGAGCTTAACACAAAAGCTAAACAGTAATGACACACGATTACAAGTTAAGGGCTTTTCAAACCGATTAGTCTCCACCAGCAGTCCAATTCTGGCATGTTGTAATGAGTTTGCAAAAGGAATCAGGTGCAGAAAGAGATGGGCTTGGTGCAGACTGGAGAGCACAATAAGGGGTCTATGGAGGGAAAAGGTGGCAGCTGAAACAGCTACATGTTGTTTGGGCAGAACATGTCCCTGTGCCAGGTGGGCAGTACAGTCATGGGACATGAATGAACAATATAAACAGCTGCTAGAAGCCAGACGGAAGATAAAACAATGGCCAACTGGAGACAAACAGGAGATGCAACGCCAATGTTTACTTAGATTAGTCAAGAGTTTTAGAATACCCAAACACCATCTCTGCAAGCAAAATCATTTTGTGAATCATTAGCTATGACAGAAACCATACTGCAATAAAATAAATGTTGCAGAGTGAAAATCAAAACATATTTTTTTAATCAGAAGTAATGTCAATTTGTGTTAAAGGGGGCAAAAGTGCAAACAACCCCTGCATTATGTATTTAGACGTTTGTATACGATGTGTAGCTTCCTCAATGAAGCCATCAAATGTCACTAAGTCACCACTCAAAATGGTTGGAGAGCTTAAACAATGCACAATTGATTACTACATTATATTGGAATATTATCACTTCATGTTGTGTTTGGCTCATCAAATACTTCTCTTACATATTCAAATATTAGCACAAAAGCATAGAAACTAATAAACATCTGTGTGCTCATCTTTTTAGTAGATGCCTTCCTTCTTCGGAGGGGCTCTGATCTGCGTCAACAATGAAGGGAAACGGGAGGAGTTGGAGTCCTGTATCCACAGCAACCAAAACCTGACAAATCCACTGTGCTCACAGTTTACTCCTGACAGCAGCATCTGTGGGAGCACAGACAGGAATATTTTAGAAATATCCAACAAGAAACACTTGAACCTGGACATATACTGGGTGCTTTGGCTTTCGGTTGCTTCGGAGGCATACATTATCCAGGATTAGTCACTCCAAGCCCAGCAATGGTCCAAACATTCAGGCGCACATCAAACAGACACAGAGCTGTTGAGCTGGTTTATTGGGGTAGATTTGAAGGCCTGCCTGTCGTTCCTCACTGGCATGAATCTGATACAGCTAACAGAAAGGCACTGCTAACTAACTAGTACAACCAAATCTACACATACATACGAAGGTAAAGGCAGACATAACGGCGGTATTTAGCTTGTCAGTTAAATAACAGCCCCAAACAGGGCAGTGTGTGTGGATGCACAGAGAGATGCCCAAACATCAGAAAAGGTTGTCATTGCAGTCTGGTGCTGCCCTGCTTTCAAGAGAAGAGAAAAGAAAAAAAAAGAAGCAGAATTTGACATAATTTAAACCTAAAGGATCCTTTCTTTGTTATGACTCTATTGGCCAGTGAATTCAAGCACAATATTAGTTTGTGAAACCCATTTATTTATTTTATAACAAAGGCACTCTAAAAGCATGCAATTACTGTCCCATTCATGCAAAAACAAAATTATTTCCACTCAATTTAGTTATATTAGTATTATATAATTAGGGTCTGGTTACTCTTGCCTCAGCAAAAGTAAACTTAAGCATGTATAATTATGCTTATTAAGACTTTAAGAGATAAGAGGACCTGGCTTTGACACAGTTAATCTTTGCTCTATTGTTTATGTTAACAAGCTAACTAATGGGCCAATGATCCATTTAGAAGATTCAACCAAGAAGCCAAACAGAAATTGTTATTAAGATGACGCACGTGACAGAGTGGAGAGCACGTATGCACTCCACGCGAGACATCCATGGAGTTTGAATCTGATTCTGGACAGTTTGCTGCAATGTCCTTCCCCAATCTTATCCCCATTTCACGCTGCACAGTCCTGTCTAATAAATCCTAAGGGCAATTATAAAAATACATTTATTAAGGTTTTTATAATAGGTTGCCGAATGGAACCTTTTAAAAAATGAATATAAATCTTTTTGACTTATTTACATGTATTGTACATATTAATATTAGAGTTTGGATGTTTGTCAGTGAACCGTCTATCTCTTTAAAAAAAAATATATATACCGGTAATATATATTACACCTCCAAGTTCCTTAAGGACAAATATAAAGTGGTTCAAGTTTTTCATTTCTAGAATTTATGTCTGTTTGAAAAGGAAAGTCTGAAAGTGCATTTCAACAGCCATAAATCAAGGCTGCAGTTGTTTACACAGCCAGCATTTTGCTGTTTGTTGTGAGGTTCATTTCACAAATGATTTACTTGGTAACTTTCTTATTGTTTAAGGCCCACAGCAGTAGTAGAAAGGAGCAGCATGAGATGGTCCAGTGCTACGTCTTTAAAAACCTTTAAGTGAGAGGTGAATTTGATTTATCACTGTGGTGAAACAAGACATTAGAGGTTAAAGCTGCAGTTGTAATACCAAAGCTAATTTGAATAATTGAGTGAATGACTGATCATGCATAGAGGCCCAGACTGCTTGGCGTTATAACACTATCAATCACAACTGTAATCAAAACGAATGGCCAAAGTCATCATGTCAAAGCTGTGGGCCACATCAAAATTTACGTATTTACTAAACTTTAATCAGCCACTCAGGTCAATCTGCAATGATGGAACGAGCCCATTATAGAGTAGTTTGAATCCTGTTAAAGAACATATTTGTCTTAAACTGACATTTATTTTGAATATATTTTTATTTTCTAAACTATCTGCACACCTTTGGTCTACTCTTGCAACTACGGCATATAATATAGAATCCACTGCAGACCATGCTTTTACCTCTTGTTTTGTTCTTCATTCTGAAGGAGCATGAAAAAGAAACACAGTGCTCAAACTACAATTAAAATAATTGTAATCATAAAAAGGAATTTCAGATGGGATCTATTTTTACTTTTTGGTGTATTTTGGAAACCACAGGAGTCACAGATCTATACTATGGGTGTTTGCAAGTTTCAAGTAAGGCACAAGTCTTTGGCTTCAAGTCCAAGTCAAACGAGGCTCTGTGATACATGCTCTATGGGGCTGCCCTTTGCTCTCTAAGATTTGGAGGAAAGTGTTGGACTTTATGCATGCAGGGCTGGTTACCATGTGTCACCCGCACTGTGTCTTTTGGGGACAAGTGGCAAGTACATTCTTGTATTTTTAAATTTTTTTAAGCAAACCTTTCTTTCAAGTAATGCATAATGGAATTATGACTTGGGCTTGGTTAATTCTGAATATGTGGAAGGAAGCAAGGACTCCAACAATGAAAATGTTGAAAGGGTTTTGCAAGTTTTGAACAAAAAAGAACATGCATACTTATCTCATCTGGCATAATTAAATGTGAATAGGTCGTTGATGTATGAGCGCAGCCTGTTTGGATGTTACACAGGTGTGGTTTTTTGACATTTTATTGTTCTAATGACCTCATATTTGTGAATGAGGAGCATGTGCAAATAGCAGCGATGTAGACATGCTGTTTATCGCACCACTCTGGCGGTAACCAAAATGAGTGGCACTGAATGTGTGAACAGAGAGAGAGAGAGAGCGAGAGAGAGAAAGAGAGAGCGAGAGAGAGACTCACCAGCGGGGAAGTACAGTGGGAGGCTGTGTAGGTACAAGTCTTTGTCCGTCGGAAGGAAGACACAGAAGATGACTCTGTCCAGCTGAAAAACACACAAATGAGTTTTTATTAGCAGCATATGCAATAAACAGCCGCAGTAAGGGAACAATGGAACACAGAGCATCACAAAGATAGCTCCTAATGCGTCACTCCATTAGTTAGCTATTAGCGTCCCATTATGATCATGACATAGAGCCTATTATAGTGGCTTGGACAAAGTGCTTTAGAAGTAACAGTATCTTTTTACATGGAACAGGCACTGATGTAAAATGGATTTCATGTGAACTAGTTTGAGCACAGCCTGTTCCTTTTACATATATTCAGAGCACATTGTATGGAAATAAGCCCCTTGTTCCCTCCTTATTTCAGTAGAAACCACAGCAGTGAGCTCCCTCCACACAAACCAAAGTCATAAAGATAATAGGTTTCAAATACTATTAAGACACTGACCAAGTGAGTGCAATTATTATGCAACAATAAACACTTTTTATGCGCCAGTGTTGCCGTCCACAGTATATTTACATTATAAATACTGGCCCTCCCATTGCTATGCAGCCTGATGATAAAAGTTAGTGTGCAACTGTTACACTGGGTAAAACTCCACTGAACTCTCTTCTTTGGATTTTTTGGTTTGCTGTGAGCCAGTTTAATTCTCTGCCATCACTTTGTATGTGGTGTGGGAGGCAGACATGTACAACAGCCAGTTTGCCCTCATCTCAGCCTTGGCTTCTGCACAATTACCAAGCTTCATCAGGAAATGGGGACATGTGAAAACAGAAGACATAGAAATGTGTGGTACATAACTACATCCCCTGGGCTGAGTTTGGACGTGTTAAACGTTGTTGGATTTGTCTACACTTGCACCATTTTGCAGCAAGTTACATTCAGATTAAAGCAAGTGGCCGAGGAGAGAGATGCAAAATGCCCTCTGGTTACAGGAGCAGCAAGGGTCGATTTTGACAGTTGAGAGGCCCTCAGAAATTTTGAATTATAAGATGGTAGATGGAAACCAAATGTTATTATTCATACACTAGTGTTTCAGCTTGTATCGTAGCCTATTTTTTAACAATACTGTGCAGCTGTTCTGTTTAAACAATGCAAAGCTAGAGGTCTTTTTGTGTCAATGACTGAAAAGGACTTTGTAAAATATAATAATTCTCCGTCCCTAGTGTATTGACTATGACTGTTTGCAAGGAGCCTAGTCATTTTATTTAGCTTGGTTACATAAATAAATCATTTATATTTTTATGATTGTGGATAATGAAGACTGTTGACGCCACAGCTCTGCGCTTTGAGTTTATTGTGTGGCTCATCGCGTGTGCAAATTTTAATTTCAGTTTCAGCAGCATTAGGGAGTTCAGGGCTTCAGTGAGCCAACAATACAAACAGTAAACAATAAAGGCTGAAACGCTCTCACAACATACTCTGGTTTGTCCATCCCTCGTGTTTACAATAAAACATCTCTCTCTCCCTCTTTAAAACACACTGGAGTATTTTGTGTGTAAATAAACAATTTCCAGCACTTTAGAGGGCAAGTCCTCTACAGCGGGATGCATTTTGTGGAAGCATTTGTTTGTTAAACACTGCATGGCTGATGGCATCATCCACTTAGTATTGCTGCATAGGCTCATGAGACCAAGGCCAACAATAACATTATCAACAGGCTCAAAGGGTGGTGCTGTGTGCTGCCTAAAGACAGAAGGAGGAGGGAGGACTGAGAGGAGGTCTTAGAAGTCGAGGAGGAGAGTTTTAAGGATGTAGACGTCTGATTGGAAAGTTTCCTCTTTGTTCTTCAGCGCTGGCTTCCCCTCCAGTCATCTATTCCGTCATTTTGTCTTTTCTCCGCTTGCTTTCACAGGAGAGACAAGCATGCGTTTGTGTGAGTTGGGCTTAGTCCCGCAAGGAGCCAATTAAAACACAGACTTGGCCATGAGCATGTGAGCCACTACTTGAAAAAGGAGTCTGTGTGCATTTCAATGTATGTTTGTGCATGTGTGTCTCCATGAAGCCCCTTCTCCTCTCTCTCCCCAGAAAAAAAACAACAACAGCTGTGTGAGAGGAAGAATACCTGGAGGAGATGGTTGGGAGAAATGTGCACAGAAATACACACCTTTTCATGGTGCTCATCCAGAAAATCCCTCACAGTGGCTAATGCCTCGTGCACGGCCTGCTCTGGCGGATATCCTGCACCAGTAGCACACAACAAATCAAACAAGAGGAGACAATATGCTCATGTCCCCACAAGGTTTTTAATGCCCATTTGCCTTCTGCTAAAATAGTCTTACCTTATTCCTTTGGAGGGGGGTAGAAAATCTACATGCACAACACAGTCAAATCTAAAAATGCTTTCTCTCAAGGCCATTTTTTATTTTCGGAAACCTGTTTTAATGCAGTGCTGCTTGAGGTTCTGATGCTCACATACATTGCATTGTTCATGCCGACACAGAGATGTTTGTAGAGATTTTTGCATTTGACCCATCCTTTAATGAGGGTAAAACTGTCAAGAGCTGTGAGCTTCCGCAGTGTAGCACCAGGGAACCTTTGCCAGATTTTGACCTTTGGGTTTATAGTCAAGCATTCCTAGCTAGAAGATTATCCTATATTGCAAATACTTTTAGGTGGGGGAATTCCGACCACCAGGAGTTCAAACTCACAGAAAGAAAATGCAATCGCCACACAAATTTAGTCGAGACTGGACACAGGACCTTGTTGTTATAAGAAAAGTACAGCCCAATCATACAACAAACGTTTAACAAACAGCTCAGATAGATTATAGTTTATAAGCATTTTATTGCATGATGGAAAATAAGTGAAAATTGCCTTTCCTTTCTTTTGACTACACTTAGAAAACAAATATTGTTCAAAATAAGTTAAAATTGCCTTTCTTTTCTTTTGACTACACTAAGCCAAATATCATACATATCGTAGAAATAGGCTGCAGAACTCACTGTTAGTAATTCAGCTTAACTGGCAATTTACAGCTGGATATTAAAAAACAGTTATATTAGCAATAGTATTCAACAGAGTCAGTAAGAAAAGGTCTCACCTAAATACATTTATGATACAACTATTAAAAATGCACAATCGTGACACTTAATAAATGTGTGGCAGACAGTGGACTAATGAGCACAATACAAATTACATAGGGCTGCAACTAATGATTATTGTTTCGATGAATGGATTAGACATTCAGAAGGCGAAAATTTTACCCGGATAAAGCTGAAGTGACGCTGTTTGAGGACATCATGGTGGAGAATAGTTACAGACGAAAGAGTGGTTTGATCAAGAACACATTTCCTGTCATTATCAGCAAACAAAAATATCTTTGACAACTCCTTTGTAGCAAGGGCGGCCAAACTAACTCGATGAATCTTCAGTAATGATGTGTATTCTATGTTATTAGTTGTGGTGCGATGTTTTATGTAACAAACCATCTTTTATTCGTTGCATTATGAAATGTTGAGCCAAGTGTGACATGTGGAGCTGAGGGTATGTTTTTAATTGTTTTGGTGAAACCAATGGCAAAGTTCTACATCTGTGGACAAAAAAGTTTTCGTCTTCGTACTTTTGTGTGATTCCTGCTTTGTCTGAGTCTTAAAACCTCTTCTCTCAGCTCGTAGCATGTTTTGGAGTCCGTACATAGTCCAGATAACGACTATTTGATTACTTAATTGGTTGACAACTATTTCTATAATCGGTTATTTGTAATTAATCGAGTTACTAGTTGTAGCCCTACAAGTATTTGAAATATTATATATACACCGGTAATAAAAAGTAAATAAATGTTTAAAAAAAAGACAATGAATATAAATATAATCATTATTTCTTTTCTGGAGGTTGGGTTAATACA